>JAMPIV010012903.1:0-393300 GCA_024509875.1 Oreohelix idahoensis
CATCTTGGTTATGCACGTCATTATCTTCAACAGATGAAGTTTCAGGCATATTGAGAGCTTGAGCTCTAGTGACTACCGCATTAGCAGATTGCATATTTTGATTTTCCCAAAACGGGGAAAATTTTGCTCCGGAGTGCATTCTTTGACTCCGTGAATGCGACCGATGATAAGATCAGCGATCGGATTCGGCAAAAGACATGCGTGTACATCTCCTGTGAAGAAAGGAGTAGCAATCCTAATGATAGCGGTAGAGTATTTCTCTATGGTGCCGCCAAATGTTACGCATTTGACTACTTTGCCTGTAGAATGAGAAGGATCTATGAGTGACCGCCTAACCCCAATAGTTGTGCATCCAGAATCAAAAAGTACTGAGACTGGATTGTCATTTACTAAACCTTTGTGTAAGACAAGAGAACCTCTCCCATCATGCGCGATTGACGCAGGAAGAGCGGGAAGAGGATGGCCACAGCTTAAAGTAGACTCCTTCATTATCTTTATTGTGTTTTATAGGCTTTCGTGGGACTCTTTGCTGTGCAGAGTTTTCGCCTGGGTAATTAGCTTTATGTTTTTTGAATTGTGCTCTACCTCTGTTATTATTGCCTCTGTACTTATCATTGTTTCCACTATTATAACCCCTACTCGGGTTTGAATCATAGCTCCTTTGGTTACTATCATCATATTCATTATAATGAGTATCTCGGTAATTATGATCTTGTTGTCTCCATGAAGGAAAACTTGGATAGTTTCTAGAATGACTTCCTTTGCGAAAGTTCCTGTAATTATGACCACCCCTGAATCGAGGGCTGTCAGCTCTTCTCCAGGTATTCGAAGAAGAACCCTGAAATGATTGGTTACCTTGGTTCTGATAACTGTAATAGTTACCTTTTTTACTAAACCTATTTTGAGGTCCTTGGAATTTGTGAGAGTGATTAGGGTTGTATGGTGTTGCAGAAGCAACTGGCATACCTTCTTTAACCTTACTGTTGCTAATAGCTACGTCCGGATGTGCAGTGACGTATTGGGTACAATACTGTTCCATTTCTTTTAGAGACTTAGGTTTACGCTCATGTAAGAATTCGAGGAAAAGTTTATTTATACTTGACATAATCTTGTCTCTGAGTATCAAGTCCATAAGGGCTTCATAAGTCTTTTCTGTTTTGGATAGCTCAATCCAACGATCAAATGTAAGACGTGTCCTTGCAATGAATTCTGAGAATTCTACACCTGCCTCAGGCACCATTGTCTTAAACAACTTCCGATAACCCTCTTCAGACAACTGATACTTCTTTAATAAGGCTGCCCTAATAACATCATAGTTATCTTTGTCAGCCTCTTCAACCAAACTTAAACTAGTCAGAGAATCACCTTTCAGATTTTCTGATAACTGGTTAGCATCACTTATGTTTGTTAACTTTAACTTTTCTAACTCAAATGCTAAAAGTTCTTTTTTGTGTTCATGTTCTCTTATTGCTTTTTTCTCTTCTGCAGCAGCTTGTAATTTTTTCTCTTCAGCAGCAGCTTCATCTTTTCTTTTCTCTTTTTCCATTTCCATCTGGAAT
The DNA here is from genome assembly GCA_024509875.1 of Oreohelix idahoensis. Taxonomy (NCBI): domain Eukaryota; kingdom Metazoa; phylum Mollusca; class Gastropoda; order Stylommatophora; family Oreohelicidae; genus Oreohelix; species Oreohelix idahoensis. Next base: position 1,560 of record JAMPIV010012903.1, read on the forward strand.
CTTTTTTCATCAGTCTGTATCTGCAATTTCTTTTGTTCATCCTCTCTTTGTAATTTTTTTTCCTCAGCTTCTAATTTCTTTTCTTCAATCAATGCTTTTCTTTCTTCAGCAGCAGCGGCAACTTTTCTCTCTTCTGCAGCTAATGCTTTGTCATATTGAGCAACTGCCCATTCTTCTAATTGCTGACCAGTCTTATCAAGAGCTTTGCCTTGTGTGATAAAATAATCTAATGTAGACATCTTGTCTAATAAGATCAGTAATTTGCAAAAGTAAATAAATTCACTTTCTTAGTCTTAATCAAAGACCTTGTATGATAACTTTGTAACCTGTGGAAAATAGTACTTAACTATCCCAATCACTGTGGGAAACAAGCCTTACAAAAGTCTTGTATAAATCCTTATATAATAACAGCTATAAGTTGCTGGTTCACTCTATAATATAAGTGCAGTGCACCAGAAATAGTGTTTTATATCATCAACTGTGTACCTTTAGTAATAGCAATTAACTATCAGTTGATTCTTGTACATCAATTTATATGATCAACTATATTTTAAATAGTGTATGTCGATCAGGCACAAAACAAAATAGTTATACAGAAGAACATGAAAACATTTGCGGAAATGAAATAAATCAAATGGGAAAAACAATAAAAGATAAACCGCAAGAGGATAACAAATACAAATAACGCCACAGTATATAAATATAAATTGAGAATAGAACTGAAAGATAGAATAGGGTAGACCAACAAATTACCAACAAATCAAAACAAAACTAAAGTATGTGAAGAAAATTCCGAAAACAACACTGACCATCTCGTCACAACTAACCAAAAAAAAAATAGCAACAGCAGTCGCTTTGCAAATTCCAGTATCGGAAATTTGCTCACCCTATAGACAACGCTCACAATAGACGACCTCTATCACGTGGTATGATCTAAGGGAGACTCCGCCCAACCGAAACAACAACCCGCTGGATACAAACAAATATCACATATAAATATTTAAACATAAATACATAAATGCATAAATAGTATGGCAATATGATGTAAATAGAGTGTTGCAGAAAGAATGTGTTGTAAAGAAGGCTCAGTTACACTGCCTAATAGTACAGTACTGTGGTACTTTATTAAACAAATACTTCTGGTCTAATTATTTTAAATTCAACACAGAAATAGAAGCTCCATCGTTGATGTGAATGATAACAATCGATGTAGGACTTCTCAGTTCAATAACACTTCCTTTCGCAAACACTGTCAAATATTCTCCAGTCCTGATGTGTAATGTTCTATGTTTCAACTAAGCTTGCTGTATAACACTGTCAGTTGTATGGCAAATGTCCAACGAACCAAATGTCAACAAACGCTGACCTAGTTACTGCATACTGTCGACAGGACAGGTCACGCTGACATCACTGTAGAGTTGTACTGCTGATGTATTTGTGTGTCGTAACAGACCACAAGAAACGCTCTGGTCTCAGTAGTTTACTTCTCAATATGGTCACTGTGCAGGTTGACCCAGGAAGCTGGCACACCAGTTGTTAACTCAGATTATTTGTTAAATGCCGTGAATGTCCACCAGTTGATAAATGTAGATGTTGGGACTGGTGTGGTAAAGTGTAACGATTGTCAACTCATTAAACCCAGCACAGTTTTGGTCATACAGGTCATCTTGTCCTGGAACGTGATGAGGCTCTGACAAGAATGTGAGTGTAGACAATGAGTGTGTATATGAGTGTCAGAACGCGAATGGTAGAATGATTCGATAGAGTTGTCAGGTTGGTAGTACATCACTCATACTCACACTGTTCGAATTCAAGAAGTACTGGAACTACGGTGGTCTTTTTTATAACATTTAATGAGACGCACACTTGGACAGTACGTGTATGGTTACAGGAACAAATGTCGACATAGACAGCATAATGTTGGTCACGGGAATATCATCTTAAGTTAGCATTCATGCTTGGCAAATATCATAATGGAGCATTCGTAAATAAGCATTCAGAGTTCCATCATGTAAATCATCTGGCTTTACTGACTGGGCACGTCAGTCCATAACCAATATATAGGAAGGCTCCTAGACTTAACCTCGTCTAGCGAATATCCCTTTACGTAAAGTTCAATATATATATTTTTTCATAAAGATATAGGAATCCCAGACATGGGTTCTCACATGTAGCAGTGATCTCTTGGTTCATCGAGCGATAGTACAGGCATCCCTTTTTCTCACTCGATAAATACAAAGTATATGGATTTCAACATGGCTGTTCTTCTCTCGTGAGCTTCACTCACTATTGGATACAGACCAAAATTGGTCATTCGTTAAATGTCCTCATTTCTTCATAGCTTCTATCATAGAGGTAATTGAATAATATCATATAATCTAGTGCTGATACATAGGAATGTCATCTTCCTTTGAATAAATATTCTTTTCAAAAGTACCACTGTGCATCTGCTTATCGACAACGATGGCGAAGCCCAAGTTCATAATAAATTGTGGTTTTACCTTTCTATGCGAAATATAACTTTGCCATTCCTTGGCAAAAGAGAATAAACACTGGGGTAAAGTACATACAACATGTCTAAATGACTATCACTTTTCCCCATCTACTTATAGATCACTTTTTCGGCGATAAGCCGGCTACAACAAAATTCGACATCCCGACAGGATGACAGCCATGAATCACACCCCCCTGCTAGCGATACTTCCGCTGCAGAGCCTTTGACCTTTTCTAGCGACAACCAACATAGTTCGACTTAGAAATGTAAAGATATACATATATAAGACAGACTCGTCCTACTCATACAAACACTACGTATAAATTCAGGCCATAGATATACTGAAGCAAGAACAATCTATTCCTACCCAGGCAAAGAATAAATCGCAGTAGGCCTAGATTCGTCCGCGGAGTCCGATCGAAGATGACGGAACTCCTTTCAAGGGAAGTAACTCAAAAATGACTTCTCCTTAAGCACTTAAAAAGGAAATACTTTGTTTACAAAATATTTGCGAACATAATAAGTATATAAATGTATTATATTGCAAGATAGTAAAGATTGCACTTTACACGGGGTTTTGACAGAGTCTGGTTAGAGACGCGCTAAGTGTAGGCAGGGGAAAGGTGTTGCTCTCAAGTGTGTAGTTAGATATTGAACGTACAGCGTAAGATTTTATTGTTGTATAAGATATATTCGGAGCACTAAAGTGTGTGTGTAAGAAAAAGTGTATTTCAAATGAAGAAACAAAACAGGTACGTTTTGACATTTTGATTTATAACTAGCGTATGTGGCTCAGCAGACCAGGTCTGAGCAGAGGACAGTAAACAGAGGAAATCTTGGTAAAAGTGACAGCCCTGGCGGTTAAGGCCAGTTTCTCGTATAGAGATATAACAAGAAACATGGGAAAAGAAACATAAACAGAAGAACGACAGGAAGTTCTGTCTGAATAAATATATGACAGGTTCTATAGCTGGGACAAGTAATAGTAAGAAGACAAGCAAATGTATGTGAAAAATGGATACTGAGATTGTTTGAAACTGAAGATTGTATTTTGCAAGACTGCAAACCTTGAAGAGAAAGGTTGGGCATACCATTTTTACTCAGTTATCAACGTATGTTAATAAAGTTCCACCATTGATATTTTCACTGCTGTTTTTGAGTGGTATCGATTGATCAACAGTGGGTATGAAGAAAAAGTAGAGTCAGTCTGAGTGAAGGAAGTTTCTAGTATTTACTTTACAACACACTATCTACTGAAAGGGCAGTGGTCCGAATCTTGCAATACGATTCACGGCTACAGACATGCGTGGTGCTCGTGACCAGCCCTACAGTAGGCAGTAGCAAAGACAACAGATAACAGGGTAACTAATGGTGCCAGTGACCAGCCCTACACTAGGATAGCTCAAGAAACTTTTATAACTCAATGATAGTTCAAGAAACTCTTATAAAGAAAGACAGACTACACTCAGATGTCAGTTTCGGCATCACATATTAGGTACGGTTGCGTCAAATATTTTCGTATCTAGCACTAAAACGGTCACAGAGTATTTTGGTGCACCTAACCCTATACAAGATAGAGATTTAAAAGACTACAGACAGAAAGAAGGTCAAGTTCACTAAGAAGAGATTACACAGAAAGAAAGAATCCTGCGAGCGAAAAAACAAATCAAGACAAAACAGAAGTCAAGTAAAGTGAAGCGACATCAAAAACAACGAAGTCTATCCAAAGCATCACGAAGGTCAAGTTCATTAAGAAGATACAAATCGAAGGAATCCTGCGAGCTGAAGAAACAAAGCAAGACAACACAGAAGTCAAGACATCACGAAGGACAAGTGCACAAGAAGAATATAAAGAACAAAACAGTCTACATCATCCGACAACCGTCAGAATACAGGTACATGCATGAGATAACAATCTGAATGATCAACAGGCCCAACGCGCAAAAATAATAGTATACAGCCGTATAAGACAAAAATTGTGTTGATTAATTCTGAAATACTGGAGGAGCAAGTGTGTATCCCAATCAAGGAAAACAGATTATGTAACACATAAACATTTAGAAACAAATTAAGTTAATTATTAGTGTTGTCAGTTAAATTATGAGAATTAGATTGATAATTGTTTTGTAACTCATAAGAATTATAAATATTGTACACAGATATTGGTTAATAATTCTCTTACAGGTCAACCAAGAGATTTATATTAATTTTTTTACAGGTGTTTCTATTAACACTAACACTTACAGGTCAAGGCAAGATGCAACAACAACAACAACTTACGGTGGGTTTAGATCCCAATGTGGCTGCTCTTGAGCAGGTAGCCAAGGCTATGACTGCCATTAGAAATGAAAGTAAGTTCCAGAATATCCGGAACAGCATAACACCATATGCAGGGAATCCTACTTTATGTAGAAAATGGTTGCTCGAGATACAAAGATATTGCACTTCGGTCAATATGGACCAAGGTGAGTACAAACAAGTTGCATATCTTTCCTCATGCGGGTTAGTAGTAGATTTTATAAGACGCAGGTTTGACACTGTCCCAGATGAGACATGGGGAGATTTTAAGAAAGAACTAATAAGAAGGTATGCACAAGTTACGGATGCATCTTATGAGTGGACGCTGCTGAGGAGAATACAACAACAAGCAGAGGAAACCGTTCAAATGTTCAGCGACAGGTTTAACTATAGGACACTAGAGCCGCAGCACTCAGTAAGGAGAGTTGAGACCTTTAACCCGAGACGTAGTAGACAACACAATAGACAACAATATTACAACCAGTCCGAAAAGAATAGACACGAGAATGAAGTAAACACCAACAGAGGGAAACTCATCAGGGAGATAGTACAACTACATGACAAGACGGAGAAAGGATATATTGATACAATAAGTGGAAGGCAACCACAAGTGAACATGATAGGAAGGGCACAGGTTAGGTATAACCAACAACCATACCATAGACAATGGGCTAGAGTACACCATCCTGCAAGTTGGTTTGACAAGAAAGGATGGCTACAAAAGACATGTCAAGAATACAGAAATAGGAAGATGAATTGGGATGGTTCAGTTATAAACAGGAACAAATATGAAAGGAGAAATATATGTACAGATCGCGAAATTGGGAAATGGAAATGTAACCAATATCAATATAAACAGGGACATAATAGAACATGGAATAACAGGGACAGGACACTCCCGACTTTCAACAGCAACTATGGATCAGGACATTGGGACAGCGTGAATAGGAGAAGAACTAGAATAGATTTGAGGAATTTTGTTGGAGACATCAGGAGAGGAGTCAAAGACAAGAAAATACAAATAAATGAAATTGAAAAACAAGAAAGAAAACAACGTATCCCTAAAAGAAGACAAGTAGCAACAGCAATCGAGCTAGCTCATAAACCAGACCCTTGCTCATGTATTGTCGAAATACACGGAAGGAGATATAGAGCATTGGTAGACTCAGGGGCTACTGTAAGCCTTATTAGGTTTGGACTTTATAAACAGATACGAGGCGTAGCTCAATACAGAAAGTCACAAAATACACTTACCTCGGTGTCAGGAGAAAACCTGAAAGTGATGGGAACAGCTATGATACAAATGAGAATTGGCAATATGATCGTGGAACACACGTTTACCATTGTTAAGGGGATGACGAGAAATATCATACTAGGACGTGATTTTCTGCTAAAACATAAGGCTCAAGTACATTTTGATACTCACAAACTGAACATACATGGCGAATGTATCAGGTTACAGGACGACGTATATATAGCGTCCATAATCCGAAACAGAACAACAGTTACGCTGCGACCGAATGAAGTCGGTATTGTTCAAGGCAAGTTGAAAAGATCCCCATATTTTAACCAAGGACAAACGGTCTTAACACTCGACTGGGAAGATGGAGATATACTAGATGAACCCGGACTAGAAATGGTAGAAGGAATAGTACAAATTGGAAAAAGACAACAATTTCCAACGATGATTATAAACACCACTGGAAAAACAGAATACCAAGAGGATTTGTATTAGGAAGGGTACAACTGATGGAAGGTCAGGAAGGAAATATGGAACACCAAGAAAAGCACCAAATACAAGAAACTATGAACAATAACAACGCGCGTCAGAGACAAAATCGGAAACCACAAACAGTGGTGGTACCACAACATAGAGTTAACAACAAGATATACAGATAGCAGAAGAAAGTGGAAACAAGGAAGCAGGACAAGGTAGGAATCAAGGAAGATGTATGCACACCATTCAGACTCAATGCCGTGTTAGGCGAGAAAAAGCACACAAAAGAGAATGGAATACGGAGAATTAACAGTGTAACAGAAAAGATGGAAAGGAGCAAAATACCGCAACCAAGTATAGAGCAGTTGAGGAAAGAAATAAAAGCCATCCTTGGAAGAACTAAACCAGACATCGTGGTACTGAAGGAGGTGCAGAAAATTCTGGAAGAAAAGTTTGATATAGACTTATCACAAAGAAAGGAAGAAATCTACAAGCTTGTCGTAGACGAAATAGAGGAAGATAGACCGATGGATATAAGAGGCTATATAAGGAGCCATAGTATGTATAGTATGAGAGGCAGTGTTCAAGACAGATGTACACGGATTCCCAATAACACACCACACTACACGGAAGGACATAAACAACATAACAATACACATGAACGGATAGGAACACGTAGAATTGAAGCAACACAAAAGGATAGTGACTGGAAGGAGTCTAACAGGATAGGAGACAACTGGAGAGTAGGATGGGAAGATGACTATGGAGAAACATCAACAGGTAGTCAGAGTCGCACAATGGCAGGAAGAACACACGTCCAGGCAGAACCAGAAACAACATCTGATCGGTTAACCCCAACCCCCCAAATCTTAAACAGGGAACAAGAGTAGATGGGCACATATAGGCCAGAAGAAGACAGGATACAAGTATGGCAGGATACAGAGAGTAAACAGTACAATGCGATTCTAGAAGATACGACAGGAATAAGGAAACAATGGAATAATATTGAAACAGAAATAGATGCACCGTACAAACATACGAGAGCTGCAGAACAAAGAAACAGAGCACAGGAGCAGCAGCTATTGAAACAAAAGGAGCAACAGATAGAGACTAAACAACAAAGTGGTGCAAGTCAAACTCAGAATATATAGGACACATCAGCTAAAGATTCAGATACGCAGGAAGAGATGGAAGAAGGGAATGTAAGAGGGATGAAGAGACAGCGGTCGTCATCATCAGACGATTCAGAGGATTACAGAAGGCGTCTAGCAAAGTTGAGACATGTAGAAGAGGTTAGACTAAAGAGGAAGAATAAAGTAAGAAATAGTTGTGTAGCGGAGATGAAGGATATACGGGCAATTGTTCAATATATGGACAGGAAATTTGAAGAATTGGAAAAGGAGAAATGTAGTCATAGAGAAGTGCAAGAAGAACAAGATAGAAAGACCAAGGGAACGGGTCAATGGTATATAGACAGTGTCGACCAAGGAAGGTCCAGGAAAAACAAAGAGGAAGAAGGAAATAAAGATAGAACAAAAATTGAACAGTTAACTGCACTTTGCGCAGATTTAGAGAAGAAGTTGGAAGAGTTAGAAAGCAAACAGGAAATCAATAGAGATGCATCAGAGAAAAAGGAAGATGTCACAGCACCTGGGGCAGGTGATGATATAAAGAAAGCCATAGAGAAGGTGACGCAGAAAGTAGAAGAAGTTAAGAAACATGAAAGCAGTAGAAGTGCAGATCGACGAGAATACCGATCTAAGAGTAGAGATACTGAGGAGGCAAGTAGGGATACGGGTCGAAGAGAATACCGATCCAAGAGCAGAGAGGCTAGTAATAGGAGAGATACGAGAAGAGGAGAATACCGATTCAGGACTAGAGAGAGCGAGGAGAATAGGAGAGATAATAGTAGAGAAATAAGAAGGGATACGGATCGAAGGAATTTCCGATCCAATAGCCGAGATAGGCTGAGAAATAGAAGAGAAGATAGAAGAGATACGGGTCGACGGGAATACCCATCCAAGAGTCCAGAGGGACTAGATACACAGAGAAATAGAACACATACGGATCGACGTGATTACCGATCTAAGAGCCGGGAGGCTAGGAAAGACGAAGAGAGAGGAAATACGGATCGAAGGGAGTACCGATCCAAGAGCCGAGAGGCTAGAAAGGGAGATAGAAATAGGAGTAGTAGTATGAGAGATACTAGGAGTACAAGTCGAGGTAGCGACAAATTAAAGAGTAAAGAATCTGAGAGGAACCCAGGGAGTACGAGAAATGAAGAAATGGAAGATAGAGGGAAACCGAGGCAAACGGTTGACGAAGTAAGAAGTAAGGAGGTTGAGAGAAACTCGGGAGATACACGAGATACAGAGGAAGCAAAGTGTTGACAAGGTTAGACGAGTAGAGGAGACTCAAGATATGAATAAACTGATAGCGTTAGAGGCGCTTAAAAGTAAAGAGACAATGGTGTTGAAGTTGATGGAGCTTATGAGCAAATAGGGGAATGAGTAGGAGGCTATGGAAAAAGACATAGCATATTAGGAGGTGTAGACAAGATGGCGGCGGTTGCTAGTCTTAAAAAGGACAAGTATGATTGGTCCATACCGCACTTAAGAAGTAAACTGAGCACACCTGACCAATAGGGTACTGCAATAGAGGAAACGAGAAAAGGAGAGGTAAGAAGTAGAGGTCATGAGAGAATTGCAGACTATAGTTAGAAAGCCGTGGTGACGACGGCAGGAATATGAAGATAGAGATTTTGAGGAAGCCGTAGAGGAGGACGGCAGTGATGGTAATGGGTGTTGGGAGATGGACGGGGTTGTGGTTGAGAAATTGGACAGCACAGTTCCAGAGAGGGAACGAGAGTAGCGGTTATGAGGGAGAGGAGAGAAGTTGAAATTGCAGCGGGAGTCTAGTTGTTTGGAAACTAGATGCAATCGTTCTACACTGAACATAAAGTAAGCTGAGTAGGTCCGAACGATGGACTACTGCAGTGGTGGAAGAGAAGAGGAAAGAGGCAGGGAAGCCATAGATTAAGGGAGAGAGACGTAGATGGGAGGAATGGAGAAGTCACAGAGAGGAGACGATAGGGAATTACGAGACAACTAAAGGAGTATTGGAGAAACTATAGAGAATATGGCGGTAGATGAGGGCCATAGGGAAATGGCGAAGATATAGAGAAAATTGGATAATTAGAAGTGATAATCTAGAGGGAGCTAACAACGGAGTTGAGGAAGATGCAGATTTTTTTTGGCAGTTGCCAGAGTCTGATGAAGACTTTGTGGGAAGCGAGGCTTCTCCAAGTTATAAGATATGGAGGTTATAGGGAGATAATAAGGAAGAATAATGAGAGATAGAAAAACTAAGGAAATGAGAATAGAGGAGAGAATAATTATGTTGAGGAAACAGTACACATTGTATATGGTTACGGGTTTCTTTTAACCACAAGGGAAGATGGAAATGAAATGTAGATAACGTAGGAAAGATATGCAACTAAGTAGAACGATTAATGAGATAGGCAGAAATTCAAGATAATTCGCGTAGGCGGGATAATAAACTTGGGAGTAGATATAAAGGTAAATGGCTAATGAAGTTAGAAAGGTCTAGTAAGAGTAGTAAAGAAGCAAACGACAAGGTGTATTATGAAATGAGTTGTATTATATACAAGGTGTACTATGAAATGAGTTCCATTATGTACAAGTTGTAACATGAAAAGAGTTGTATTCAGTAAAAAAATACAATATGAAAACAGTTCCATTGTGGAAAATGTATACTATGAAATGGAAATTGTAGACAGAAGGATGAGTGAGGTTGATTAGAAGTGGAGAATGGTGGGTCTCATTGGGACAGATGTTGAGGAAGAGAGGGATGGAATTGGTAGTAGAAGAGGGAAGAAAGAGAGTGAGTGGAGATTTTTCGGGAAATTTTCTCTGTGAGAGAAATTTTTTTTTAAAGGGGGGGGGGGGGGGGGGGGGGGGGGGGGGGGGAGGGGGGGGGGGTGTGGGGGGGCGGGGGGGGGGGGGGGGGGGGGGGGGGGGGGGGGGGGGGTGGGGTGGGTGGTGGGGGGGGGGGGGGGGGGGGGGGGGGGGGGGGGGGGGGGGATGTGTGAACGGTGGTTTGGTTTTGATAGAGAGAAAGAATGTAGAAAAATGGTATGGATGGGTTTGGTTACAGATTATTTGTCGTTGATGAAGGGAGATAAGATGTGTAAGCTTAGGCTTTGTCTTAAGGGAAGTAACTTAGAATTAAGTCCCTTACAGGTTTGAGTGAGTTGAGAAAAATAAAATATACACGAGAAAGTCGAGATGCGTAAACACATGTTAGGCGTGAACGAAGAAGGTTGGAACGGGGTTTTGACAGAGTCTGGTTAGAGACGCGCTAAGTGTAGGCAGAGGAAAGGTGTTGCTCTCAAGTGTGTAGTTAGATATTGAACGTACAGCGTAAGATTTTATTGTTGTATAAGATATATTCGGAGCACTAAAGTGTGTGTGTAAGAAAAAGTGTATTTCAAATGAAGAAACAAAACAGGTACGTTTTGACATTTTGATTTATAACTAGCGTATGTGGCTCAGCAGACCAGGTCTGAGCAGAGGACAGTAAACAGAGGAAATCTTGGTAAAAGTGACAGCCCTGGCGGTTAAGGCCAGTTTCTCGTATAGAGATATAACAAGAAACATGGGAAAAGAAACATAAACAGAAGAACGACAGGAAGTTCTGTCTGAATAAATATATGACAGGTTCTATAGCTGGGACAAGTAATAGTAAGAAGACAAGCAAATGTATGTGAAAAATGGATACTGAGATTGTTTGAAACTGAAGATTGTATTTTGCAAGACTGCCTACCTTGAAGAGAAAGGTTGGGCATACCATTTTTACTCAGTTATCAACGTATGTTAATAAAGTTCCACCATTGATATTTTCACTGCTGTTTTTGAGTGGTATCGATTGATCAACAGTGGGTATGAAGAAAAAGTAGAGTCAGTCTGAGTGAAGGAAGTTTCTAGTATTTACTTTACAACACACTATCTACTGAAAGGGCAGTGGTTCGAATCTTGCAATACGATTCACGGCTACATCATCTTCATCACCATTTGTTTCATCTTCTGTGCTAGTGGTTATCATTTCTGATGCTTGAACTTGCTCACCATCAAGGAGTTCTGAGAAATATTCTTTCCATCTTTCCATTACTTCCTTCGGGGCAGTAAGCAATTTGCCTTGCTTGTCCTTTATAAATTTGAGAGGGCATTGTTTTTCCTTCCTCATGTTCTTTAGGGTCTTATAGAACAATTTCAGGTTTTCTTGTGCATCTTTTTCTAGCTTTTCTCCAAATTCTTCCCAGGACTTCTGTTTTGCTGCTAGCACTTTGTTCTTTGCTTCTGTTCTGAGTGTCACATATTCTCTATATTTTTCCATTTGTCTTCCCATACCTTCCGACAGGTAATTGATATTTTCGGGTCATTGTTTGCACTTCTTCCTGTAATAATTCGTCAATTCTGTTTACTTGTTCATACCTGCTGAAAGAGTAGACGGATGATGCAATCTTTACCGACAGTCATGTTGGTAAACTTCTCGTGTACCAGAAATTGGGCGCCGGATTCAAACGGAAATGGCCAAGCTGATATGGCTTATCGCTGATATGGCTAGTGTGACCTTCTATTTACTGTCGTGAAGAGTCACATGCCAGATGGTCAAACGAGGGTTAGTGTTTGCACAAATAAGGGGAGATAAATTATCCGCCTGCGGACATATTACAGACATGCACCTGAAAGACGGAATGTTATAATAGCTTCCGGACAAAATAGGTATTCTTCTTCTTTCTTCTTTGATTCTTAGCCGCCGACCGTCAAAACAGTCAGTGGCCGTTACGCCTGGTGGCGTCTTGTAGGACGACAACAAATTGATTCCACTTTGCTCGGTCGGTGGCCATCCTTCGTACAGTGCCCCAACTCTGGTTAATTCTTTGCATCTCAGCCTCCACAGTCCTCCCCCGAGTTGTTTTTGGTCGGCCTCTCTTTCGTTTTCCTTCAGGGGTCCATAGCATGGCTGTTCTTGTGATGGCATCGGGGTCTCTTCTGAGGACATGGCCAACCCAGCTCCAGCGTCTGCCAGATATGATGGTGTGTATGTCCTCTTGCTTGCTCCGAGTAAGCAGATCTTGGTTGGTGATGGTATTCGGCCAAAAGATTCGGAGAATTTTTCTTGGGCATGTTGTGTGAAAAGAGGACAATTTCGACATTTCCTTCTCTGTAACTCTCCAGCTCTCCGCGCCATAGAGAAAGCACACAGCTCTGATATATTCCTAATTTTGTGCTTGTGCTGTACTGAGAGGACTTCCAGATGTTGTTAAGACTGAAAAGGCTGTTCTTGCTTTGTTCATTCTGTTGTTGATGTCTTTGCTTGCTCCGCCGTCTGGTATTACTATGCATCCTAGGTATGTGAAGGCGTCTGGCTGTTCCAGTTGCTGATTCCTTACTGATATGGGCTCAGGGTTGCTCACATTGAGCGTCATGACCACTGTCGTCTTTAGGTTGATGTTCAATCCCACCTGCTGGCTATACGTATTAAGTCTATCCTTTTTTTCTTGGATGTGTTGATGTGAATGTGCTAGTAGGGCAATGTCATCTGCATATTCCAGATCTTCCAATGTAGAAAATGTAGTCCATCTTATTCCTCTTGGACTGCCCTCTGTATTCTTGCGCATCACCCAGTCTATGACTGTTAAAAATAGAGTGGTTGATGAGGGGCATCCCTGTCGTACTCCTGTCTTTACCTCAAAGGTTAGGTTGCTCTACCCAATGCTACACGTAAAATTGGCATAAAGGCTTTTTATGATTGACACTATGCAGCTTGGAATTCCATAAGCCCTCAGTATTTTCTATAAACCGTCCCTATGTATACTGTCAAAAGCCTTTTCAAAATCAACGAAATTAATGTACAGCTGTCTTAGCCATTCTGAGCACTGCTCTATAATGTTCCTGATGGAAAATATATGATCTGCACATCTTCTGTTCTTTCTAAATCCTGCTTGCTCTTTCCTCAGTTTGTGGTCTACTGCTTTTGAAATTCTCTGTATAATTATCCTGCCTAGTATTTTGCTGGGAACTGAGAGAAGAGTTATTCCTCTCCAATTATTGCAGTCTGCAAGATCTCCCTTCTTGGGCAATTTGACAATTATTCCTTTGCTCCACTCTGTTGGTGTTGTCCCTGTTTTCCAGACTTGTGCAAATAGTGGTTCTAATAGTTCTGCTGCTAGCTCAGGGTCTGTCTTAAATAGCTCTGCATTTAAGTTATCATGGCTAGGAGCTTTTCCATTCTTTAACCCTTTGATTGCTGTGATGATTTCTTCTTTTCGTGGAATGTCTGTATTAACATCTAGATCATTTTCAGCCTAGGGATTTTCACAATTGAATGTTCCTGAGGACAGAATTGTTACGCATACATTATTTGTGATAATGTAGGGAGTTGTAGTTGAAACATTACTGCAAATCGACGGATATAACGATTCCATATTTGGAAAGTGACCTTTTAAATAACATGCAGAATTTTCATATGAGGAAATTTTTTAAATAAACCCCATCATAACACGCATGATTCAAGCAATTGGCCGGCATTCGAGATGTAAACATAACAACCTTTTTTAATGGAGCCTGGTCTAATAGTAAACAACAATGTGCGTGAGACGAAAGTTGTAATATAACCTGGCACTTTCATCGGTTGAAAGCACTGTGAAATTCAACTCGTCAAGACACCAGCTAGACAACCAGAGTAAAGAATAGGATCGGAATTCCATTTATCGGACAGGACCTTGTTTGAGCATCTTGAGGACTTACAGTATATCCCAGGAAAACTCTACCTTTATTAACACGGAAAACCGGAATCCTAGGAATCTGAACACAAAGTCAGAGTGGGAGCTCATTGTAAAGTAACACCCCGGAACACGTGGAAGAGGCATCTTAAACAAGCTGCCTTCACTATTTCTTTGAGCCAGAAGTCTGTGATCTCAAAGACAATTTCGGGTGAGTTGTACATTTATAATTCTATATTTTAAATTATTAACACGTGAAATAATTTGTATATATTGACATGTGAATGTTAATATGTGAAAAATGCTAGTGTATGTTCTAGTCATACGAGGTTGCAACCTCAGCATATAGAATGATGATTTCATGAACCACCACTGCAAGGGCTGATGACTGCTTTATGCAAGTTTCTCATAGAGAACCAAAAGCAGAGGGAGTCCTAAGTTCCATATGGAGCAGGTAGTGAAAGATAAGAGAATTGATGTACATAACTATTATATCATTAACCTTTTCGACCCATGTAGAGGTAAATGTAAAACTATCCAATCTAAATGTAATGAAAGTTTCCGCTCACTGGGATTAAGATTAATTCTCAGAGAGGGTAAAGCTCTGAAGTAGATGGGATGGTGGAATGAATATAGGAGGACACATGAGTGTGTGTCAGGAAAACTCAATACTCAGGAGGGTATTTGTTCTCTTCTTTTGTGACACTAGTCGATGGTACCAACTGAGGGTACTATCTCTGGAACAAGTCAGAGTATAAGTGGCCTGAAGTCAACGCTAGACACCATCATCAGACGGGTCTTAGAGACGATGGACCAGCTTTGCGATTACGCCCTGGTATTTCTTGGAACGTGTCACAACTTTCAGACTTGACCAGTGACGATTAAACCAGTCATCTATCTGCAAAGGACCAAACATGAGCTGGAGCAGAAATAATCAAACTTATTGGCAGCTAAGTACAAACATAAAAGCTGCCAAGTGAACTGTCAGACCATTTCCTCCAAATTCATAACATCATCCTGTGATGATTACCTTTATTTAAAGAATTATTAATCTTTTAAACTGTTAAACATAATTGATTATTACATTTGTTATTTGTATATATGTACCTCTACACCTCACGGTAGAAGGGGAACGACTAAGTAAGTAAGTAAGTAAGTATATATGCAAATTTAAAGTTGATTTAACCAAATTGAATGTGTGCACACGTATGTCCCAGTCAGCTTAAATACACTTATAACAGAGCTACTAAATTAAGATTTCGCTGAATTAAATCAGCTGGGGGTTTGTACGAGCTAAATTAAATCATACAACCCATCTTCAAAAAAGGCGGCGGGTCAGATACAAAGTTAACGTGCTCAGACTCATTCAGCATTGTTCTTGACTTCTGAAATATCTGGTGACCACTCTCTCGAGGTATAAGCATCATTATCCGTCTATCTACAACTTTACCAGGAATAATCTTGTTCGAAGGTAGACACCTTTGAAGACCCACATTAGATATTCTAGATTTTGGCCCCTGTTGGACCACTACTGCAAATAGGGGAGGCAACCCGTGACAGAGGATGGGAACTGGTCGTCTAACATCATTATAAAGGTTGGACCTAGTATTGTGGTCGCTAACATTTCACTCTCGTACGGCAGTATTTGTATTGGGACGTCTTATTCAATGACCATTACTGGTGTCGTAAGCGATCATGGCTATCCACAACTTCTTGTCTATAGTACAACTGATCAATTCTGGTGTTGACTTCTTTCCTTGCCATGATATCAAACATTCCAGTACCGTATCTTCTTTCATTATAGTCCTCTGTCTCCTTTTCCTTCAACCTTTCCTCTTGTTACAATACACTTCAGATTTCATCTTCTCATATCGTACCCAAAGAAAGTGGATTGTTTCTATCTGAGGAATAAGCTTAAATTGGGTATTTGCCTCTTTCAGGACACCCTCATTAGTCGTCATAGCTGGCCATTGTAATTTTTAACATTGTGAAACCACATCTCTGTGGCCTCTAGTGCTTCTTACTTGTTTGCTGATTGTCCATGACTCACTTCCATATGTCATGATTGATTCTATATGACACTGACGATCTCTCTTTCTCTCTTCCATTGACAAAGAGTTGTTGCATAAAATACTTGTCATTTTATAGACTGCTTCTTTCGCCTGATAGATAAATTGTCAGGGCGGTTGGTCACCATTCACTCCCCAAGCGAGGCAATGCTACCGCTCGGACTATCCTTGGTTCTAGTCTTCGTTAAGCCTATCACTTCTGTTGTTTTTCTGTTTTATAGGATTCTACGTCATTATTTCTTACGAGTGCCTGCAATTATTCGTTTATGTGTATTTATTAATGCATGTATTTACAATTATTGTCTTCAAAATTTAGTACCTCTTGGACTATGTCTGAAGTGATGAATATCAACTAGGCGGACATAGCCCTATTAATATCATAGTGTGAACTGTCTAAGGTGCTCCAAAATCTCTTGAGTGAGCTCTTTCATATCTTTAGAGAATCACAAAGAATAAATGAACTTGGAAGGGGAAGACTGAAGAAAAACAGCACTTCAAAACAACTTGAAAATGATAGCAAAAACATTACGCCAGTTATGCAAAAGAATGAAACAAAGAGCCTTGAAAATAAAACAGAAAGAAGAGTCCTACCCATAAAATGCATGGAGAAATATTGCCCAAGAAGCACCTGGATAAATGCATACACAGATGGATCAGCAATAGATGCAACAGAAGATGGAGATGGAGCGGTCTTTCTGAACTTAAGCAGTGGCACACAAAATAAATAAAAAAAACACACACAAAAAGCTGTCAGTCGCAACAGGAAAATTCTCGAGTAATTTCAGAGCAGAGGCAGAGACCTTAAAAAGTGCAGCAGAAGTCCTGATAACAGAAGAAAGCTCAGAATAGCTATCTTCTCCGGTGACTGTCAATAATTGCAACGCTGAAGAATCAAAATAATGCCGACCTGGATGACCTGAGAGTAACACTGTACAAACTGTGTCAGCAGTTCAAAAATGTTATGATGCAGTTGATCCCTTTCATTGCAACATCCCAGGAAATGAAGAGGCTGCTAGTTTGGCAAAGGAAGGGGGAAAGCTACCTCAACTTGACTCAAGCATAACTTATGAAGAGGCCAAGAGTTTTATCAAGCTAACAGGAGCAAGTGGGAAGCAGAACATCCAGGCCACAATGAAAATGAAGCGTATTACCAGCTCAGCAGAAGTGAACAAGTGGTAATCTTCAGACATTGCACAGGGCACAACAGACTGGGATACCATCTAATCAACAAGTTAAAGATAAGAACTACTGATGCGTGTAACTGTGGCGCTGATATAATGACAGCTGAGCATCTACTTCAAAGGTGCCCAACATATAAGGAACAGAGAAAGTGCATATGGCCATCACCAGTACCATTCCTAGAAATGCTCTACGGAGATGTCACCAGGCTCAAACTGACCACTGCTTTCTTTGAATATATTCAAGTTCACGTATGAGGGAAGGAAGAAGTAGTAGAAGATATCTTTAGACAATTTGATTTTCACCAAATCCCCACAGGTACCAAAAAAAAAATATTTTTTCACTAGCAATTTATCACACACAAAAAAAAAAAAAAAAAAACCACAACTTAGCAAACGACTGGATTAAAAGAGAGAAAAAAAATCGTCACGTAGACATATAATTGTCACTGTTTAGGAGCCTCCTTCTGATATAACTGACTATAGGAATGTGCCCTTGAGGTGATAAACTTAGAAGCTTTGTTACCCGTTGTTTCTTTCAACGTGTTCTTTTATCTTCTGTTTGTTGGGAGAGCTTCTTTGGTGGCATCGTCGGGAGCATTGCCACTTGGTGCAATCGGCAGCTTCATCCTCTCAGGTTACTAAATTTTTCTCCAGCGTCTTTATGTTTCTCTTGCACACATCTTTTAACCTCAGCAATTGTCGCCAGGCTGTTCTTTTGCCACCTACTAGTTGTCAGTGGAAATATTTATGGGCAGGCGACTATTTTCCATGCAGCGGACATGTCCAAGTCACAGTAGTCTGTTCTGCCTCAGCAATGTATACATGCTTTAAAGGACAACACGTGACAACACCTCCACTTTTGTCACCTTGTCTTTTCAAGAAATACCAAACATGTGCCATAAATACCGTAGGTGGGTGGTATTGAGCCTTCATGATTCGCACAGGTTGTCCATGTCTCGCTGTCATACAAAAACTTGCTGGTCACACAGACATTATATATCACAGCTGTGGTCTTCATTGTGAGTTTAGAGCTTTCCCAAACACGTGTTGTGAGGCAGGCAAAGAAGGTAGTAGCTTTGCCAATGCAGCTATCAATTTCTGTGTCTAGAGATTTGCCATTGTTGGTGGACCCTAGGTCACTTAGTGCCGGCAATAACACCACCAATAGTAACAAAGCACCAACATCGATAAATACGTACTTAAGAACAGTGTTTAAAAAAACGCATGCAAAAGTCGGGAAATATATAACACTAAAATAAGGCATCTCAATCTAACTAACATCCATGCATATGGATAATGGTTGAAATGAGAGCGACATGCTAAGAATAGTTGGCGATTAGTAGCGATTCGCTGCAAAAGCTAGACGGTGGGGTCGTTCGGAAGGTCCCGGGTTCAATTCCCGGTGAGCCTATTGCGTCTGTTGTTTTTCTGTTGCCTAATCTTCTCCTTCTTTACTTCTCACGAGGGCCTGAAACATACCTTTGTGTATTATTTATTTACTGTTTACATGCCTCGGGTTTCCCCTCCTTATTTGTGAAATGGCATCGCAGAGTATAAAGAGACCTGTTGACGACTAACACCATATTCCCCAATATGTCTCAATTGGCGTGTAACAGGATCCTTTTTTAACCTTTTAATTTAGTAATGCAAGATTAAACGAGAAGAAAGAAAACATCAGATTAAGTTGGGAGAACAGGTCCTGGAGCAGGTCGACCACTTTAAATATCTCGGAGCTATTATAGACCGAAAGGGGGGCATCAAAGAAGAGTTGGCCACTCGAAAAGCAGCGGCTGGGAGACTTTATCAGGCCATAAATCGAGGATTCCTCAGCAAGAAAGAGGTTGGTAAGAAAACGAAGATGGCTGTATACCGCTCCACCTATGTCCCAGTCTTGACATATGGATGCGAGTCATGGGCAATGACTACAACCCACAAAAGCCAGATTCAAACCTCAGAAATGAGGTATCTGAGGAAGGTGGTTGAAGTAACAAGAAGAGACATGGTCCGCAACCAGACGATACGTCAAGGCCTAAAATCCCACCCGCTGCAGACCCAAATAGAACAGTCCCAACTAAGATGGTTTGGCCATGTCTGCAGAATGGGAGAAGATCGGCTACCACGACAAGCATGGGAAACAAAGAGCCAGGGATCCAGACCTCCAGGACGACCCAGAGTCCGCTGGGAGGACAATATTAGACAATCTTTGAAGGACCGAGGACTAGAATGGAACCAGGCCAGGAAAAAGACAGCCGATAGGATAGTCTGGCGCTCTCTCTTCCAAACCTCTACACCTCACGGTAGAAGAGGAACGACTAAGTAAGTAAGTAAGTAAGTAAGTAATGCAAGATTAAAATAATTTTCTTCACTGATGCGAAGATAAGTTACTTACGTGTGGCTTTGCTCATACGGTTTGATTATAATGATTTTACTTAGTCAGTTCGTTGTTGGGTTTCAGGTTAACACATGAGAATTGGCTAGGTGTTTGGTTGTTTGTTAATTCTTTAATGTACTCAGTGTCATTACCCGGGTTGTAAGCTGTAACTAAATACAACTCCTGTCTTCGAGAGTAGATTTTTTAGTGTGCGGGTCTGGTGTGAATGAGAAGTCTCTGCAAGTTAAGTCGTACAGGGGGAGCCGCGCTAGCGTAGTGGTTACCACACTGTGCTGGCGACCGGGTGACCCAGGATCAAACCCGGGCGAGGACATTTGAAGATTTTTCGTCGACCGGGATTTGGACTGGATTAACTCGAGCCCTGGCTAGACATTTGAAGAAGTGTCGTCGACCAGGGAATGGCGGCTACTGAGCCGACGAAGCTCTAATGGGTTCCTGCGAAATAGGCGAGTATCTGCCTGAATGGCGAGGGACACTTGTCTCTGTGCAAGAAAAAAGGGATACTCACGTAAAATCAGTCTCAGGTTATACATACTAACCTGAGATTTCGCCTCGAGTAATAGCGGGCGTACGAAAGTCGTACAGGACAACATCAATCAGACCATATCTCCACCACCCTATTACAGACACACACGTATACATATTTATATATATACACCAGTTAAAGGTTATCATAATTATCCGATATCTGCAATTGTAATTATAATAAAAGTCGTCCACGAGTGAGTTGTCTACTATTGCGGAAAGACGTAGACTACGAGAAATAAGATTACAAAGTCCATTTTGTTTAGACATCATTTACCAAAGAAGCAATCCTCATTTTATTTTTGTGACGTCAGTTTTCTGTTAAACCTGTCATCACACTTCACCACAAATTGTTGGACCCCCTCTCCCCTCACAACTTGGTCGTATGTGGACGACCCCTAGGACCACTGCACGAGGAAGACTTAGAAAGTACTTGAGCTGATGGTACGCGGCATGACTACTTCCCGAGTCATTTTGAAGACCTATGAGGCTTGAGGAGTTAAAAAGTTTTGGGTGATGATTGCCATCAGCGCAGATAATTCCTTGACAACTCATCATCAGTTGCCATCTCCACAACGAAGGTTGGCTGTAATGGATCTCCAACGTCTTCTGTCTCTTGTCTTGGTGGTGCAACATCGTCGTGTTCCAAACCTTGGCCGCGCCAACTTGACAACTAGCATTACATGATTACCGCGTAAGACAGTCGGAACGCTTATGACGAAAAACATGTGCTACTCTGGTGGCTAAAACTCTGCTTGGTTATTGAGAATCTCCATGGATAAGAATTAATAATAGGACTACTTTTCCCACATGCATGTCGTCAGAGGTGATAAATATGAGTGTGTGCATGTGACTGACAACCTTATCATGAAAAATAGATTGCTATATAAACTGACTGTTGTACGTATACACAAATGCTTCCGTGAAGGTTTCTTGCAAAGTGCGCAGATGTAGAGGTGGCTGGATGTTCCCTAAGGAGAAAATCGGGAAATGAATTATAGTGCCTGAAGTTTTTATTTTTGAGAAGTTATTTAGCCATCGTTGAATATCTGTGTAGGTAATAGAAAACTGAAAAAAAACCAAAGTTGTGCATGTTAAGACAAGCACAGGTTGTTCTATTAAAGCTGATCTTTAACTGCTATATTTTATGTAGCAGCCCTGTTCTCATAAACAGTAAAGGTAAGGAGGTGGTTTTTTTTCCTACACACTTTTTCCAACTATATTAATAGGGCTATGTCCGCCTAGTTGATATTCATCACTTCAGACATAGTCCATAAGATACTAAATTTTGAAGACAATAATTGTAAATAAATGCATAAATAAATACACATAAACGAATAATTGCAGGCACTCGTAAGAAATAACGACGTAGAATCCTATAAAACAGAAAAACAACAGAAGTGATAGGCTTAACGAAGACTAGAACCAAGGATAGTCCGAGCGGTAGCATTGCCTGGCTTGGGGAGTGAATGGTGACCAACCGCCCTGACAATTTATCTATCAGGCGAAAGAAGCAGTCTATAAAATGACAAGTATTTTATGCAACAACTCTTTGTCAATGGAAGAGAGAAAGAGAGATCTTCAGTGTCATATAGAATCAATCATGACATATGGAAGTGAGTCATGGACAATCAGCAAACAAGTAAGAAGCACTAGAGGCCACAGAGATGTGGTTTCACAATGTTAAAAATTACAATGGCCAGCTATGACGACTAATGAGGGTGTCCTGAAAAAGGCAAATACACAATTTAAGCTTATTCCTCAGATAGAAACAATCCACTTTCTTTTGGTACGATATGAGAAGATGAAATCTGAAGTGTATTGTAACAACAGGAAAGGTTGAAGGAAAAGGAGACAGAGGACTATAATGAAAGAAGATACGGTACTGGAATGTTTGATATCATGGCAAGGAAAGAAGTCAACACCAGAATTGATCAGTAGTACTATAGACAAGAAGTTGTGGATAGCCATGATCGCTTACGACACCAGTAATGGTCATTGAATAAGACGTCCCAATACAAATACTGCCGTACGAGAGTGAAATGTTAGCGACCACAATACTAGGTCCAACCTTTATAACGATGTTAGACGACCAGTTCCCATCCTCTGTCACGGGTTGCCTCCCCTATTTGCAGTAGTGGTCCAACAGGGGCCAAAATCTAGAATATCTAATGTGGGTCTTCAAAGGTGTCTACCTTCGAACAAGATTATTCCTGGTAAAGTTGTAGATAGACGGATAATGATGCTTATACCTCGAGAGAGTGGTCACCAGATATTTCAGAAGTCAAGAACAATGCTGAATGAGTCTGAGCACGTTAACTTTGTATCTGACCCGCCGCCTTTTTTGAAGATGGGTTGTGTGATTTAATTTAGCTCGTACAAACCCCCAGCTGATTTCATTCAGCGAAATCTTAATTTAGTAGCTCTGTTATAAGTGTATTTAAGCTGACTGGGACATACGTGTGCACACATTCAATTTGGTTAAATCAACTTTAAATTTGCATATATACTTACTTACTTACTTACTTAGTCGTTCCCCTTCTACCGTGAGGTGTAGAGGTACATATATACAAATAACAAATGTAATAATCAATTATGTTTAACAGTTTAAAAGATTAATAATTCTTTAAATAAAGGTAATCATCACAGGATGATGTTATGAATTTGGAGGAAATGGTCTGACAGTTCACTTGGCAGCTTTTATGTTTGTACTTAGCTGCCAATAAGTTTGATTATTTCTGCTCCAGCTCATGTTTGGTCCTTTGCAGATAGATGACTGGTTTAATCGTCACTGGTCAAGTCTGAAAGTTGTGACACGTTCCAAGAAATACCAGGGCGTAATCGCAAAGCTGGTCCATCGTCTCTAAGACCCGTCTGATGATGGTGTCTAGCGTTGACTTCAGGCCACTTATACTCTGACTTGTTCCAGAGATAGTACCCTCAGTTGGTACCATCGACTAGTGTCACAAAAGAAGAGAACAAATACCCTCCTGAGTATTGAGTTTTCCTGACACACACTCATGTGTCCTCCTATATTCATTCCACCATCCCATCTACTTCAGAGCTTTACCCTCTCTGAGAATTAATCTTAATCCCAGTGAGCGGAAACTTTCATTACATTTAGATTGGATAGTTTTACATTTACCTCTACATGGGTCGAAAAGGTTAATGATATAATAGTTATGCACATCCATTCTCTTATCTTTCACTACCTGCTCTATATGGAACTTAGGACTCCCTCTGCTTTTGGTTCTCTATGAGAAACTCACAAGGTCCTGTCCGATAAATGGAATTCCGATCCTATTCTTTACTCTGGTTGTCTAGCTGGTGTCTTGACGAGTTGAATTTCACAGTGCTTTCAACCGATGAAAGTGCCAGGTTATATTACAACTTTCGTCTCACGCACATTGTTGTTTACTATTAGACCAGGCTCCATTAAAACAGGTTGTTATGTTTACATCTCGAATGCCGGCCAATTGCTTGAATCATGCGTGTTATGATGGGGTTTATTTAAAAAATTTCCTCATATGAAAATTCTGCATGTTATTTAAAAGGTCACTTTCCAAATATGGAATCGTTATATCCGTCGATTTGCAGTAATGTTTCAACTACAACTCCCTACATTATCACAAATAATGTATGCGTAACAATTCTGTCCTCAGGAACATTCAATTGTGAAAATCCCTAGGCTGAAAATGATCTAGATGTTAATACAGACATTCCACGAAAAGAAGAAATCATCACAGCAATCAAAGGGTTAAAGAATGGAAAAGCTCCTAGCCATGATAACTTAAATGCAGAGCTATTTAAGACAGACCCTGAGCTAGCAGCAGAACTATTAGAACCACTATTTGCACAAGTCTGGAAAACAGGGACAACACCAACAGAGTGGAGCAAAGGAATAATTGTCAAATTGCCCAAGAAGGGAGATCTTGCAGACTGCAATAATTGGAGAGGAATAACTCTTCTCTCAGTTCCCAGCAAAATACTAGGCAGGATAATTATACAGAGAATTTCAAAAGCAGTAGACCACAAACTGAGGAAAGAGCAAGCAGGATTTAGAAAGAACAGAAGATGTGCAGATCATATATTTTCCATCAGGAACATTATAGAGCAGTGCTCAGAATGGCTAAGACAGCTGTACATTAATTTCGTTGATTTTGAAAAGGCTTTTGACAGTATACATAGGGACGGTTTATAGAAAATACTGAGGGCTTATGGAATTCCAAGCTGCATAGTGTCAATCATAAAAAGCCTTTATGCCAATTTTACGTGTAGCATTGGGTAGAGCAACCTAACCTTTGAGGTGAAGACAGGAGTACGACAGGGATGCCCCTCATCAACCACTCTATTTTTAACAGTCATAGACTGGGTGATGCGCAAGAATACAGAGGGCAGTCCAAGAGGAATAAGATGGACTACATTTTCTACATTGGAAGATCTGGAATATGCAGATGACATTGCCCTACTAGCACATTCACATCAACACATCCAAGAAAAAAAGGATAGACTTAATACGTATAGCCAGCAGGTGGGATTGAACATCAACCTAAAGACGACAGTGGTCATGACGCTCAATGTGAGCAACCCTGAGCCCATATCAGTAAGGAATCAGCAACTGGAACAGACAGACGCCTTCACATACCTAGGATGCGTAGTAATAGCAGACGGCGGAGCAAGCAAAGACATCAACAACAGAATGAACAAAGCAAGAACAGCCTTTTCAGTCTTAACAACATCTGGAAGTCCTCTCAGTACAGCACAAGCACAAAATTAGGAATATATCAGAGCTGTGTGCTTTCTCTATGGCGCGGAGAGCTGGAGAGTTACAAAGAAGGAAATGTAAAAATTGTCCTCTTTTCACACACCATGCCCAAGAAAAATTCTCCGAATCTTTTGGCCGAATACCATCACCAACCAAGATCTGCTTACTCGGAGCAAGCAAGAGGACATGCACACCTGCCTACACTTAGCGCGTCTCTAACCAGACTCTGTCAAAACTCCGTTCCAACCTTCTTCGTTCACGCCTAACATGTGTTTACGCATCTCGACTTTCTCGTGTATATTTTATTTTTCTCAACTCACTCAAACCTGTAAGGGACTTAATTCTAAGTTACTTCCCTTAAGACAAAGCCTAAGCTTACACATCTTATCTACAGTTATGTAGGCTTGAATTTCTTTGCAGTCGACTTTCGTCGGTGAATGGCATGTGGTACATCGCGATGAAGCATCCAACAATAATCGGCAAGCATGGTCACACTCCACCGTTCTTGTTAACGTGACTCTTTATGGCAATATCTTGATGGAATCGTTCTCCATGTTCATCGCTGACTTCGCCAAGGTTGTCAGGGAAAAAGTCAAGATGCGAATCGAGCAAATGGATTTTGAGGGACATGTTACAGCCCATAATTCTGTATGCATCTATGCACTGCTTAACAATATGCAACATAGTCGACAGATTTGTGATTTTCCAGAAAGTTATTGACGATCGATTTGAATGCCATCCATGCGCGAAGTTCACTATCATGTAACAAGTTCTCGAATTGTTTGTCTGCAATAACTTTCCTAATCTGAGGTCCTACAAAGATACCTTCCTTTATCTTTGCATCGCTAACTTGCGGAAACTTTTCTCGAAGATAAGTGAAAGCTTTGCTCGTTTTATCTAACGCTTTTATAAAATTCTTCATGAGCCCCAACTTTATATGTAACAGTGGTAAAATGAAGCTGTCTTTGTTAACTAATGGCTCGCGTATTACATTTTTATGCCCGAGCTGCATACGATCCCGGATAGGCCACACCTTTCTTGCATAATGTTCCTGTCTGTTGCGGCTGTCCCATTCACATCGGAAGCAACAAAATTTAGTATACCCAGTCTGCATGCCGTGAGAATTGCAATGACCTTTAGGTCTCCACAAATCCGCCATTGGTAGTCATTGTACTTTATTTTTTCCAAACGTATAGCCATATTGTCATAAGTTTCTTTCATATGAACAGAGTAGGCGACTGGAATTGATGAAAAAAAATTTCTGTTATGCAATAACACGGCTTTTAGACTAGTCTTGGAAGAATCGATGAAAAATCGCCATTCGTTGACTATGTGCTCATGACCGTTTACATCTTTGCAATAGCAAATGTCATCATCCATCTCAAAGTATTGAACAAGTTCTCTGTGTCTATGACGAAATTTAGATATCGGAGTATTGGGCGCTAAAAGATTCCATTCTTTGAGTCGCGAACTGAGTAATTCCGCTTGTCCTTTGGTAACAGCGAGATCACGTATTAGATCTGAAAGTTCTGAATGGTTAATTAAGTAAACATCATCATTCACCGGTATGTAATCTGAGTCAGAATTAGTTTCTAAAACAGGTAAACTATCACTTTCTGATGGTTCATTTACGTCCAACAGATATTGTTTTGGTGGTACTTGGATCAGACACGTGATTGGATCATGAGGCACTGGTTTCGAAACCGATTCAATATTTGGATAAACCACAGACTTTCTAGTTTTAAAAGTGAAACCATAGATATTTGTCAAGCAGAAGTAACAATCAGTAGTGTGATTTGTATGTTCACGCCATATTACTGGCACTCCAAAAGGCATCGACTTATGCTTCGGCGATTTTCGTAACCAACCTGCCAATGTATCGAACAAACTGCATTTGGCTTCCAAGATTTATTTGCATCATCAACTTTCAAATCGAGATAAAGTTCATATGCTTTCTTTAGTAATGGTATAAAGTTTTTCTGGTCAACACGATCGGTAAAATATCCGCACACGTAACAGAACAGATCAGCCGAATTTCTACAACTTCTAGAAGCCATATTTTGCTCAGAATTATTTCAAAATACAGTAACTATTTGAAAAATCGCGTAACATATGTCATGCATCTTTTAACAGTATAAAAAGTAGAATTATGTTGCTTTTATTAATTTTTAATAAGTTATATAGTAAAAATGAAACGGAGCAAATAACGGTTTCCCAAAAATATATTTATTCACAAATATCTTAAGAACCCGACGTGATAGAGATAAACGGATTTCAGATTTGAAATCAGCGCAAGAAACTGACCTAAGAACACTTATTCTTATATAAGAAAGAAAAATGTTGTTTGTCAGTGTAATCTGTAACCAAACCCATCCATACCATTTTTCTACATTCTTTCTCTCTATCAAAACCAAACCACCGTTCACACATCTGCCCCCCTTAAAAAAAAATTTCTCTCACAGAGAAAATTTCCCGAAAAATCTCCACTCATTCTCTTCCTTCCCTCTTCTACTACCAATTCCATCCCTCTCTTCCTCAACATCTGTCCCAATGAGACCCACCATTCTCCACTTCTAATCAACCTCACTCATCCTTCTGTCTACAATTTCCATTTCATAGTATACATTTTCCATCATGGAACTGTTTTCATATTATATTTTTTTACTGAATACAACTCTTTTCATGTTACAACTTGTACATAATGGAACTCATTTCATAGTACACCTTGTATATAATACAACTCATTTCATAATACACCTTGTCGTTTGCTTCTTTACTACTCTTACTAGACCTTTCTAACTTCATTAGCCATTTACCTTTATATCTACTCCCAAGTTTATTATCCCGCCTACGCGAATTATCTTGAATTTCTGCCTATCTCATTAATCGTTCTACTTAGTTGCATATCTTTCCTACGTTATCTACATTTCATTTCCATCTTCCCTTGTGGTTAAAAGAAACCCGTAACCATATACAATGTGTACTGTTTCCTCAACATAATTATTCTCTCCCCTATTCTCATTTCCTTAGTTTTTCTATCTCTCATTATTCTTCCTTATTATCTCCCTATAACCTCCATTTCTTATAACTTGGAGAAGCCTCGCTTCCCACAAAGTCTTCACCAGACTCTGGCAACTGCCAAAAAAATCTGCATCTTCCTCAACTCCGTTGTCAGCTCCCTCTAGATGAGTGGTTCCCAAAGTGGGCGGTACCGCCCCCCTGGGGGCTTTGGAAGGGTCCAATTGGGCGATACGGAAAAAATTGGCCAGAGGGGGGCGTTCAGTAGTAAACAGTGGGCGTTTAGTAGTAAGGGGGGTTCAGGATTTGACAAGCTAAATTCAGTACGTGCGGGAGAGAAAAGGAATTGTGGATTTGAGAGACAACATCAGTGAAGCGGGGACGATGTGGATGGTTGTATTACTAGGATCATTAAGCAGGGCATAGCTTCGTCTATGTGTGTCGTTCTGAGCTCAGGTAACCATCGCTGACCATAAACGGTAATTGGGAACTGTTAGTAAAGTGGTTATCCAAACACCTATTGTCCATTCGTTCACTCCTGAAGGAAGAGAAATGACCCGTGCCGATGGCATGGACAAAATTAGATACCTGCCGGTGATTCAGAAAGTACCAACTTTGCTTTGTTGCGGAATTTATTGTCTCGGTATTTGCGGGGGCTAGTGGTAACTAGATATTCCCAGATTGGTAATAAATAAGAGAAAAGGTTCAAGGGAGAAAGATTTTAACGGTACTTGGCATTATAAATCAGTCTTTGATCCTCTGATCTCCATATAACTGTGCCCAAGCTCGCGCCCTGGAGAGGACACTCCAGCTTCACCCTATAGGTGTCGGCAAAACACGGGAAGTAGCAGTTACCGGTTATAAGCATTTTGCCCAATTGGCGTAGGGCATGGCGCCAGGGGCTACTTCCGACAGTGGGAGAGGTTCTAGGATCTCACTGGACAGCTACCGCCCGCTTCAAGCTGGGCAGCCCCCAGTCAATAAGGTGTTGTCCCGCCACTGTCTGCTTTCCCCATTGGGTGCATGGGGATTAGGGTCAAACCCGAACTGTGGACAGAAAATTTTGCACCAAGCAATTATAGAAAAAATAGAAATAAGCAAACTCTCAGATTGGGATGCTGGAACGTCCGGACTATGTTGACTGGACTATCCGAAAACCTACAGGATGTAAACGATGTAAGGAAGACAGCCATAATTAATGATGAGCTTAAACGACTTCATGTGGATATAGCTGCACTTCAGGAAACGCGCCTGGCGGGCTCTGAAACGGTGAGCGAGAAGGACTACACATTTTATTGGCAAGGGAAAGATCTTAATAAAGCTAGAGAACCCGGAGTAGGTTTTGCGGTAAAAAAATCGCTAACTAAAATGGTTGAACCAGGCGAGAATGGATCAGAACGCCTGTTAACGCTCCGCCTGCAAACTAGCACAGGTCCCATCACCCTTGTCAGTGTGTATGCTCCTACTCTGTACTCTGCCTCAGAAGCTAAAGATGAGTTCTACGAGAGTCTAACAGCAATTATCAAAAGCATACCTAGGCAAGAACAGCTTGTTCTCCTTGGTGACTTTAACGATAGAGTGGGTGCCGATAATGTTTCATGGCCTTCATGTCTGGGCAGGTTTGGTATTGGCAAGATGAATGAAAATGGACAACGGCTCTTAGAGTTGTGCGTCCACCATGACCTCTGCGTGACCAACACCTACTTTCAGACAAAACCCCAGCATAAGGTGTCATGGAGACACCCACGATCCAAGCACTGGCACCAACTTGACCTGATTCTCGTCAGAAGGCCACTCCTCAGGTCTGTGCTCTCCACGCGCTCGTACCATAGTGCAGACTGTGATACAGATCACTCCTTGGTTTGCTGCAAAATCAGAGCACAACCAAGAAAACTCTATCTTGTCAGACATGAAGGGAAACCACGCATTGATACCATTGATGAAATGGCTGAGAATGTTGAAAATACATTGTGCAACATACTTAGGACAACAGAATTTGCATTGCAGTTGGATGAGTCAACTTTGCCTAGCAACGAACCTTTGCTTCTTGCCAATGTTCGCTTCGTAAAAGATGGAAGCTTGGTTCAAGAGTTGTTATTTGCTAAGCTACTAGTAACTGATACAAAAGGAGAGTCAATATTTCGTGTAGTAGAGAAATTTTTCAAAGAGAAGGACATTCCGCTTACTAATATTCTTGCATTACATTGCATATTTGTCAGATTTATTCACAAAGTTTAACGAAATAAATCTACAACTGCAAGGAAATGATATTAATCTTATTAAAGTCAAATCTGTCGTCTCCACGTTTCTGGCCAGATTAACGCTATTCAAACGTAATATTGGCCGTCGCGAGTTAATCTAATTTCCCAGCCTCTTAGAGTTGGAAGAGAAAGACAAAATACCAGAGGATAATCTTCAAGTATATTGTGCACATCTAGATATGCTGCAGAAAGACATGTCTCAGAGGTTTCGGGATCTTCTTTTGATCACGATTCCAGACTGGATAATAAATCCATTCCTAGACGCGTGCAGCGATGAACTAGGAAGGGTGGAAGAGGAACTGATATCGCTACAAAAATGACGCTGAGCTTAAGCCAATGTTCAAGAAATCATATCAAGACTTTTGGTTGCAGAAAGAAATCTCTGAACGCTACCCTGCAGTGTGGGGAAAGGTTAAGATGTTCTGTATTGCCTTTCCAACATCGTATTTAGTAGAGCGTGGTTTCAGCGCGGTTGTCCAACTTCTTTCGAAGCAGAGAAACAGACTGCAGATTACTGAACGTGGGGATCTGAGACTCCTTCTAAGTAACTTTCAGCCTGATACTGAGAAGCTGATATCACTACACCAGTCACATCCATCCAAAAAAGTTTGGGAAACACTGCTCTAGATTATCACTTCTAATTATCCAATTTTCGATTATAATAATCGACGCCTTGTACTTCTGCTTTGTACATCAATATCTAAACAGTATGGACAGACATCATCGAACTCATGTTATTTATTTATGTACGGGGAAAACGGTATAAGATGTCATTGAAACAAATAGATTTACTGTCTTCCAAATGAAGTACCCAACATCACACCAGAAGTTATCAATACCAACGAGGTGAATAGAAGGCTATTTATTCAGCTGCGCTGACAGACTTTTGTATCTGCTTGGTGAGTTGTTTGTTCTATTTTAAAAAGTAGTACCGATAAACCTTAGCAACATACAGTTTAACAGTTCATAGGCTACAAGGTGCACACGTAACTCCTGTTTGTGATTATATATGGACATATTGACGGTTGCTTGACAGTTTATTCTCACTTTGCTTTTTTTCGATCTATTCTTGTCTTGAAACGCCGTGGGAACGAAGTATTTTGTTCTTAAGCCACGTGTGTCGCTGTCACGGGCTGCCTTCCCTTAGCTCTGCAGAGGTGGTCCTACAGTGTTTGTGACAGATTATGAAAATAGCTTTCATCTATCTACTTCTTTATCTACATTTTTCTTTTACCTAGCTTTCACCTACGCCTGTTGGTCAACATAAAACCATCCTATACTCAGAGATCTGTATCTTTTTCAATTTTAGCACGCATTTTATTGTTGTTGGCTATTTTTTTTTTGATGTATGTTCTCGAGCAGACCTATAAGCTAACGTTGAGCGGGGTATCTGACATTTATTCTTAACGCCAGCGATTGGAAATCGTGTAATAAGATCAGACAGCGATCAGAGCATATCTTAGAATAAAGGGCAGACTATTTTTATTACCTCCCTTGTAATCCGTTCGCAAATAAAGTAATTAAACACGGCAGATCGCCAGATCAGAGAGCGGGCTCGCTCGATTTCGCTCGATGACCACGTCTGCAGGGCGGTAAACAGTGTGATTTTACGATCGAAGAAATCTCGCACGGTCTGGTCAATTACGTTACGCCTGATCTAAAAAGAGTGCAGGGGAAAAGGGTGTAGATTTCTTTAATACAGAATATCAGCAGAGAATTCTCCGAAGGTGCTAACATCTGGCAGAGAGTCTGGTTTTCGGTCTATAGTGATCTTTCCCTTGGATTTCAGATATACATAAACCCCAGTAGTCTAACTAAATTTATCCAGTACCGCCAGAATTTCAGAGAACATCTTGCTTTCGATTCTAAAGATCTCTTATAATAGTTGTATCACTTAGTTTTCGATTGGAGATCGTTTTATTTCTGGCTTGTGGTAATTATTTACTAGAAGTTTGAGTGATTTAACTAGTTAAATCGTCAATTATATTTCTCTAGGTTTTACAGTGTTAAAGACGCTAGCAGAACAGATAATAATTTCTAGCTAAACTTTTCCAGCTATAATATAAATTTTAGTAACTGCTAGTAACCAGTCAGAGAATATTCTAACCAACTAAGTAAATGCACTGATTCATCATGAGTATTGACGAAATATGTATTTATTTTAATTCATGATGACTGATTTTTTTAAATGACTAGAATTTATTTCACGGAAGTTTAAACGATAAGACTAGCTCTAAGCTTGTAGTTTCAATTTAAGTTAAATAACCGAAGTGGATAAATATATTCTATGTTACGCGGGGTAAGGATAGGATTGTGTATACTATATTATGTTAAGTATTTGTATTTTTTCTCCTTTACACAGTATTGGGTCAAACCCTAAACCTTACCAGCGGCTTCCATTTGAATCTGATAATAACTTTACAAAAGAACATTCTGATATATATATATATATATATATATATATATATATATATATATATATATATATATATATATATATATATATATATATATATATATATATATATATATCGGGTTTTTTTTTCAAGGTGACCTGTCTGGCCTCGTGTTTTACACCCAGAAAGAGACAGAGTACCAACCCAAAGAATCTTAAGAATAAATTGTAACTGGACTTATAGAATATCCAGATTTCTCTTCCCAAGTTCATATGCATTCAGCCTGTGGTAGCGACATAATCAAACATTGACATTATCTGAATAACAACCACAGTGTTGTGAAGAAGATTTATCCTGAACAGATGTATTTACCTGACACTCGATTTAACGATTAAAGATTCCAAGCTACTGCACACTGTGAACATTAGACCTCTTAATTATTTTACTACCTGGACAAAAATTGAAGTGACATAATCAGCATCCTACTACCAGTAGCGAATCAAGCGTTTCCCATCATTTGAATTAATTTGTCTTTGGAGAAACTGGGGCTTGATTCGCCAATAACCAAACCTTGGATGGGCTGTGTGTACCTTACGATTGTTCCAGATGTTGTGAAAGCACCTATTATTAAAGAGTGACTGGTTGTGATCACAGGTCTGTCAGAGCGAGAGAAAGCAGGGATAAATAATTCTTTCATTGTATAACCCATGTACTAACTTTGTATTTTTTATGCAAGTTTTGCTAATGCTGTCCCTTTCAGAATAGATTAAAGTATAAACTCTGTTCTTTATTGTAGAGGGAAATCCTAGACCATAGCGTAAACACCTTTGACTCTTTGGGGGTTAATAACTTTTCTGCTAACGGGATCTTGTCTCAACAGAGGGAGGGAGGATTACACCTATGAGTCTAACTCTTTAATTAATTCATTGACTTTTGTTTAATTGTATTTGATTTTATATTCAAAATATTGCTGTTGTGAAGTTCTTTACGATAAATAAAATTTACATAAACTTTATTTACGTGCGTTCGTCAGTGTTACGCACAAATAATTACTTTTTCCAAAGTCTTTGTATGATCATTTTTCGTATGTATGATCATTTTTTGACTGAAAGGTGTATTATGTTTTTACAGTCAAAGGGACATAACCCGAGATATCGAGACTACAATTTTTTAGGAGTTTGCCTTCTCTTGTATAGAGACACGTTCGGTCTATAATTTGTTCCGCCCAGCTCGGCAGTTGAGAAATGGTCTGAGTAGCGAGCGGACGCAATTGGCGTCTTGTGATTTTCTGAGGGAAATACATTGTCTTTGTGAGTTAGTTAGCTAACTAGACTATTTCCCAGTATTATTCAAGCCTGCCTGGAGGCATATGTTCGTGGTTGATTTCCGAAGAAAGGTAATTCCTCTTGTATTGAACTTTATGCTATCATCTAGAAGTTCGTCATTTTGTCGCTCCTTGCTCGCCTGTGTGATTCAAAATGGAGAGGTACTTTGACTAGGATTTTCGCCACCGGTATCTTTATACCTGAACTAGTTATATATATATATATGGGTCGCTCTAGACCAACAAGACTATTGTCTGTGTTCCAGGATTCGTTATATCAGAGATCACGTCCAAGTCAGATGGTTAGACTTAGGAAGGTTATAAGGGTCGGTTTGACCTGTATTCCATGTATGCTATTCACGTGCAGACAGTAAACGGACTTATTGTATACATCTGATCTGCTAGCATCAGGAAGGGAGCATTTATTATTGTCTATGAACATTGATGATCTGCAGCTGACACTGTTGCAGAAGTTATATGTATGAACCTTAGGCACCCAGATCTGTGCTATATATATATATATATTATTTATACAGCTTCATGAACCAGAACTTTACGATATCGAATATACAGAAGCTATCTGTTTACAATACAACTATTGAGTATTGAATCCTACATGACTATCAAATTATATTGTTGAATGCTGAATTTCTTGAAACTATTGAACTGTGATGTCTTATGACGCATATACACAATAACTGTCATTGCTGGCTACAAAAATTGATTTCAACGTGCCATTATCATTTTTGGTGGCCATATGTTGGTTTACTCTGATACCAGCTATCAAGGGGGTCAACAAACCCAGACATCATCATCAAGCTTTCAACATTACAGTTTCAACTCATCACCTCAATGTTTGATGAAAGATTTTGAAAGTACCCGGCGTTGCTGAAAGTTGGAAATTGTTTCAAAATACCCGGCGTTGCTCGTCAAGTTGGCAGTTTTCCTACGATAGAAGGACAAGTGCCGAGCAAATCGATTTCCTGATCTGTTAGGAAGAAGGACAAGTGCCGTAACAACTGTTCCGGATTGAGAAGGTCAAGTGCTCAAGTCAATTCAGAAGGTCAAGTTCAGAAGCTGTTTTCTGTCAGAAGCTCATTTCCGTCGTCGTGGCAGTTTATGAGAGCAAATATGGATCAACGTTGGATCATTGTCCTAAGAATGCTGATCACATCCTGTTCTGAACTGTGCTGACGTTGTGGATACATAGAAGTTAAGTGGCCTGTTTTGTTTGTGAACTGTGCCCTTATGTTCTAGCTGAGCCTTCTGTCTCTCACATTTTTCACACTGTTTATATGTTACATGTTAAATGTTATTTGTATTTGTATATTTATATGTTTATATTTCAGCGGGTTTTTCGGTTGGGCGGTGTCTTTCAGTAGAAAATACCACGTCACAGAGGTTCTACTGTTAGCGTTTTCGTTAGGGACGGTGCGAATTTCCTACTGTGAAATTTGCTAGCGACAATCGTTGCTATATCTGTTTAGTTGTGACGAGTTGTGCTTTATTTTCGTTTTTTGTATATTTTTTTTCTTCTCTTTCTGTTCTTTAGTTTCGATTTTATTTGCTTGTATTTGTAGGTCTCCTCTTTTCTATAATTCAGTTCTTTACATAAATTTTTGTTTATACACTGTAGCGTCATTTGTTTGTCATATCTTCGCATTTTGTCATCACATTCTTTGTGATATTTCTTTTAGTTTTCATTGTTTATTTATTTGACTTAAGCGAATGTTTTCGTATTGTTTTGATCTTTGTTGTTGTTTACATTGACTCTGATCTTTGTTATTGTTTACATTGACTTTGATCTTTGTTATTGTTTACATTGACTCTGATCTTTGTTATTGTTTACATTGACTTTGATCTTTGTTGTTGTTTACATTGACTTTGATCTTTGTTATTGTTTACATTGTTTGTGACTTATGTTATTGTTTACATTGTCATGTTATTGTTTACATAGTTCCTGAATAGTTAGCTTTCACTATTGTTACATATATGCTATGCACTATTGGTCTATAGTGCACTTATCATAACTAACTGGTGGTTTTTTGCTTATGCACTATTGTAGTGCAGTTATGATAAATAACTGATGGTTATGCACTGATTTGTGTAGTGCACTGATGATTAAGAAGTGACTTGTGATATTATTATACATTTGATAATACAAGTTGGTGTCAAGTCTTGTTTCCCACAGAGATTGGAGTAAACATAGTGATTATACAAGCACTTTATTAAGTCTTGTTGCTATTAAGATTGAAATAAGATAATTAATTATTTCAGGTTCTGTACTCACATTTTAGACATCATGTCTACATTGGAGTACTTTATTGAGCAGGGTAAAGCCCTTGGGAAGACAGGTGATAAGTTGGAAGAATATGCAACTACTCAATATGATAAGGCATTAAAGTTGGAACAAAAGAAAATAGATGCTGAAATAGAACAAAAGAAACTGCAGATGCAGGTGGATGAAAAAAGATTCCAAATGGAAATGGAAAAAGAAAATAAAAGACTTGAAAAAGAAGCTGAAAATAAAAGACTTGAAAGAAAGTTACAGGCTGAGGCTGAAGAAAGAAAGTTACAGGCTAAGGCTGAAGAAAGAAAGTTACAGGCTGAGGCTGAAGAAAGAAGGTTACAAAGAGAGTCTGATGAGAGAAAAGCAAAAATGGAGCATGAAGAAAAACTCTTAGCTTTAGAGTTGGAGAAGTTAAAGTTATTGAACACTGGTAATGCTAATGATGCAAATAAGGTGTCAGATAAGACAAATGCTAAGGATTTCAAGCTTAATCTACCAGCATTTAATCCCTCAATTGATGATATAACATTTTATCTAGATAGATTTGAAAGTGCATGTAAGGTGCATAATATAGATAAAACATTATATGTTTATCATCTGTCCAAGATACTTAGAGGTGATGCTTTGACTTTATTGAGTATGGTAGATGTGCCTGACAAAAACAACTATGAGGTTGTCAGGGCGGCATTGTTAAAGAAGTACCAACTTAACGAGGACGGATATCGTCTTAAATTTAAAAACATGTTACCAGAAACTGGAGTTGAATTCTCAGAATTCATCTCAAGCATACGTCTTACTTTTTTACGATGGGTTGAGCTTTCTAAGACAGAAAGTACATTTGAAGCCCTCATGGATTTACTACTTAGAGACAAGGTCATGTCTTCTGTTAATGAAGCTTTTCTTTCTTTTCTTCATGAGCGTAAGCCTAAAAACATAAAAGAAATGGAAGAATACTGTAGCCAGTATGTCACTGCGCATCCTCACATAACCATTAGCAACTCTAAAGTAAAAGAAGGTCTGCCAGTTGCTTCGGCAGCACCTTATGGCCCAAATTTTATGCGTAAATTTCAGGGTAGCAAGCAAAATTTCAATAAAAAGAGTAACCGTAATTATGCACAGGAGCATAGCAATCAATTTCAGGGTGATTCTTCGTCCCAGAACTGGAGACAACCTAATACTAAACGGTATAATACTCCCGTTAATTTTAGAAATTTTCACAAAGGTAATCAGTATAGAGGAAAATATTTTTCTCAGAGACCTCAATACCAGGATAATAGAGGTTCTCAACAGCATAGAGATGGTAATGACAGTTATGGAAACTGGAACTCAAACCAGGATAAAAATTACAGTAGGGACTTTAATGATAATTGCAGAGGCAATAATGGTCGCGGTAGATCGCAACATAAGAGAAAAAGATATCAACAGACAAACTCGGTTCAACAAGAATCTCAGGGAGCAGATAAGCAGGTTAATAATGATAAAGACCATAATGCTATTGGATGCTCATCTTTTGATTATGGTAGAGCAAATAAATGTATCCAATGCAGTACTTTATTTGATCCGAAGACCGTTAGTACTCTAAGCTGTGGTCATCCTTTGCCCGCTCTTCCTGCTAATGTTGCTCATGATGGGAGAGGTTCTCTTATATTACATAAGGGGCTTGTAAATAGTAATCCAGTCTCGGTGTTGTTTGATTCTGGATGTACTACTGTCGGCGTTAGGCAATTGCTTGTAGATCCATCCTGTGCTACAGGAAAGGTCATCAAATGTGTTACATTTGGTGGCACATTGGAAAAGTATCCTACTGCCATAATACATATAGCTACTCCTTTCTTCACGGGAGAGGTCCACGCGTGTCTACTTCCAAAGCCTATTGCGGACCTTATTATTGGTCGTATTCACGGAGTTAGGGAATGTACCCCACAGCAGATTGCTGTTTGGGAAGAGCAAAACATTGAAGCTACCAATGCGGTGGTCACAAGAGCACATGCTCTGGATCCACCTCAAACTTCATTAACTAATAATGATGAAGTAAATGACCAAGATAGTCACTTGACTATTACACGTGACTCATTTATCAAATTGCAAGAAGAAGATCCTTCTTTACAAAAATTCTTCATTCTAGCAAACAAAGGTGATCCTATTCAGAATACTAATAGAAAATCTTGGATTTCTATGAAGAACGGCGTACTTGTACGTATGGTACAAGACTCGACTACGTCCACTCATTCACAAATTCTTGTGCCTAAGAGCATGAGATTGCAAATATTGCAACATGCTCATGACTCGCAATGTGCTGGACATATGGGTTTTTCCCGTACAAAGTCGAGAGTTCTTGCGGCTTTCTTTTGGCCATTTGTGAGCAAGGACATACGAATTTACTGTCGCTCTTGCAAAGTATGTCAGGAGGTCAAATCTAAAGGACCACGACATGCTGCGCCTATCCAGGCTGCTGACATTCCTATGCGCCCTTTTCAAAAAATGGCAATAGATATTATCGGTCCTTTTAGAATTAAGTCAGCTAGAGGACATCAATTTATTCTTACATGTGTCGATATGTGCACACGTTGGCCAGAGGCAATACCTCTCAAGAGCATCTCAACTGCTGATATCGCAGACGCTCTTTGGCTGATATTTTCTCGCTTGGGTTTTCCCGGAGAAATATTGTAGACCATGGCACTCAACTTATATCAGACACTATGTCACAGGTAATGTCTATGCTACATATTAAAAGGTCTCTCAGCAGTATCTATCACCCAATGTCTAATGGGTTAGTCGAACGTTTAAATAGGACTCTGAAAACTTTACTTGGTAAAATAACTGAGGATCATCCTCAGGATTGGGACAGGGTCTTACCCGCGGCTCTCTTTGCGTATAGAGAGGTCCCCAATGAACATACAGGGTTTTCCCCTTTTGAACTTGTCTTTGGCGCGCAACCGCGCGGCCCTATGTCTTTACTTCACGATCTAATCACTGCCGATAATATTAGCGATGAGACTCAATCTTCTTATGAGTACGTCATCGCTCTTAGGCAAAAGATCATAGAGACATGCAAACTAGCAACTTCTTCATCCGAATTTGCTAAAGAAAAGGCAAGGCAGTTTGCAAATAAAAATAGATGTCTACGACAACTTTGTCCAGGTGACAAAGCTCTCGTTCTACTTCCTTCAAGGGAGAACAGACTTCTAATTGCATGGAAAGGTCCATATGCAATAGTCTCCAAAATTTCTGATGTCGACTATGTTGTCGATATAGATGGAAAGCATAAAACTTTCCACATAAATATGCTCACGGAATTTCATGAAAGACCTGACTATTTGCAGCCTATTTTCCAGGCAACGGACAATTCTCAAGCACCTCATGGTCAGTACTCATCTCTGTCAGTTATACAGGATGAGGAAACTACTTTTTATGATGTCAATCTTCCTCTTCCTATGGTCCCACTTTATTCTACGGAATATTGGAAAAACGTGACCGTTTCTCCAAATCTTTCCGCCGAGGAACATCGACAAGTTTCTTCGATGTTGCAAACATGACATTGTGCTAACTGATCATAATCCTATCAGAGTCAGATCTTATCCAATACCTATCCATTTCCAGTCTCAAGTCGAAAAAGAATTGGATGAAATGATACGTTTGGAAATCATTGAACCATCCACTTCAGCATACTCTTCGTCTATGGTTATTGTTCGAAAGAAGGATAATAACATTCGCATTTGCGTAGATTATCGCAAATTGAACCAAGTTACGAAGTTCGACGCTGAACCTATGCCTTCATTAGAAGAGCTACTCAATAAACTTTCTAATTCTAGATTCTTTACCAAACTAGATTTGTCTAAAGGTTATTGGCAAGTTCCTCTAACCGAACGTGCCAAACCTTTTACAGCTTTTTCTACAACTAGGGGTTTATTCCAATGGAATTTCATGCCTTTCGGTCTTATGAACGCCCCTGCTACATTCGTTCGCATGATGCGGCGAATTCTCGCATATCGTACAGATGTCATAGCATACTTAGATGATATCTGTCTATTCAGTGATTCCTGGGAAGATCACTATTTGGGTTTATACGAATTACTGTCTACTCTTCGCGAGTATAACTTGACTGCAAAACCCTCTAAAGCCTTTATAGGATTTAGCGAGATTTCTTTCCTAGGTCATCGTGTTGGTCATGGTCTTTTAAAGACAGAGGACCACAATGTTTCAAAAATACTTAACATTTCGGTCCCTAAGACGAAGAAACAAGTACGGAGTCTATTAGGTTTGATCCAATTCTACGGACGATTCATTCCGAATCTGTCCTCCATTATGGCACCGCTTTCTACTTTATTGAAGAAAGGGTCGCCTAATCTGATCCGCTGGTCTAAAGAATGTCAATCCTCATTGGACCAGGTTAAAGCCCTATTTTCATCTCCACCTATTCTTAGGTTACCTACTATTGAGAAGACTTTTGTTCTTCGAAGTGACGCCTCGTCAACTGGGATTGGGGCAGCACTAATGCAGGAGTATTCTGATACTCTGCATCCGGTGATGTATATCTCTAGGAAATTAAATGCTGCAGAAAAGAATTACTCGGTTTTAGACTATGGTATGGTCTATT
Organism: Oreohelix idahoensis; assembly: GCA_024509875.1. Taxonomy (NCBI): domain Eukaryota; kingdom Metazoa; phylum Mollusca; class Gastropoda; order Stylommatophora; family Oreohelicidae; genus Oreohelix; species Oreohelix idahoensis. Next base: position 42,694 of record JAMPIV010012903.1, read on the forward strand.
CTGAAGTTACAAAGATTTCTTCTAGGCGCACACTTCATTGTGGAAACCGACCAGAAAGCGCTTACTGCTATTCAGAGCAAAAACTTGAAGAGCTCGAGGTCCACTCGTTATGCCATAGCTCTTCAACCATTTCATTTCTCGGTTCGAGCTATCCGTGGTTCGGATAATGTGATGGCAGACATTCTGTCCAGATGCCCACACGATTCCACATGATTCTTCTGTCATATATATATATTTCCTGATATACAGTCCAATATTATAATGACATGTTAGTAGATTTTTTCTCATTTTTTGGGGGGAATTTATAACATTGTACCATGTAATTATCTAAGAAGGCTTAGTTAGTGATATACGGGCCAAAAGATCACTCGGCCACATTTAGATAATATATTTGCATAATTGTATTAAGAGATTTACCAGTTGTCTTTAAGATTTGTGTTATTGATATTTTCGCAGCACATCAGTGAAGGCTGCGAGATTATGTCCATTGTGGAACATTGAGGATATCAAGTCCTGTCCTAGATTGGGAGCGGATGATGTCCACATCTTCTTCTATTGATTGTTTTATGTCAACGAAGAATAACATTGTATTAGTTATTAATTACTGATGCATTATATAATGTAATAATATAGTGCGGTATATTAGTATATTACACCGCTATTTGCAAAACACATTGTATGATATCATAATGATATATTTAATTTCATATATTGGTATGAGAGTAATTTGACTTTTATTATGATGTTGCCATTATTGTGGCGTGTGTTGGTGGCACCTTCCTTGGATATATATACGCGAATACTTAGATAAACCTTTTCTCTAAGGACCTGAGATATGATCTCAGTTTCGCTCCATGCGTTGAGCTAGTTTGTTAGGTATATATCCGCGCATCATACGTGCGTTAGGAGCCTAGATTTTTCCGGCTCCAGGATTTAAAAAAAAAAAAAGTTTCATTTTTTTTTCCCGGGAGGGTGCGGTAATGTTACGCACAAATAATTACTTTTTCCAAAGTCTTTGTATGATCATTTTTCGTATGTATGATCATTTTTTGACTGAAAGGTGTATTATGTTTTTACAGTCAAAGGGACATAACCCGAGATATCGAGACTACAATTTTTTAGGAGTTTGCCTTCTCTTGTATAGAGACACGTTCAGTCTATAATTTCTTGAACGAAGCGTGACCATATCTCCTTATTTGGTAGTATCAGTCAACTGTGGTAGATGTCTGAAACCTGTCTTAACGCTTCTGTTCATGACCATAAAAGGCGCGACTGTGTAAGACTTTTATCTCGAATGTTCTTAGAATCGTCTTATGTGAACGGCGACTCAGATATTGTTGTTCTGCGCATGTCTCGACTTGGAGAGTTCGTTTGTGTTCCGCCCAGCTCGGCAGTTGAGAAATGGTCTGAGTAGCGAGCGGACGCAATTGGCGTCTTGTGATTTTCTGAGGGAAATACATTGTCTTTGTGAGTTAGTTAGCTAACTAGACTATTTCCCAGTATTATTCAAGCCTGCCTGGAGGCATATGTTCGTGGTTGATTTCCGAAATAAGGTAATTCCTCTTGTATCGAACTTTAGGCTATCATCTAGAGGTTCGTCATTTTGTCGCCTTTTTGCTCGCCTGTGTGATTCAAAATGGAGAGGTACTTTGACTAGGATTAAGTCACCGGTATCTTTATACCTGAACTAGTTATATATATATATGGGTCGCTCTAGACCAACAAGACTATTGTCTGTGTTCCAGGATTCGTTATATCAGAGATCACGTCCAAGTCAGATGGTTAGACTTAGGAAGGTTATAAGGGTCGGTTTGACCTGTATTCCATGTATGCTATTCACGTGCAGACAGTAAACGGACTTATTATATACATCTGATCTGCTAGCATCAGGAAGGGAGCATTTATTATTGTCTATGAACATTGATGATCTGCAGCTGACACTGTTGCAGAAGTTATATGTATGAACCTTAGGCACCCAGGTCTGTGCTATATATATATATATATATATATATATATATATATATATATATATAATTTATACAGCTTCATGAACCAGAACTTTACGATATCGAATATACAGAAGCTATCTGTTTACAATACAACTATTGAGTATTGAATCCTACATGACTATCAGCTAATATGATTTTGAATGCTGCATTCGTTAAACTATGCTAGTGATGACATAAATATCATGACTGTTTTGTGGCGTGCAATAAATGGTATAAACCTAAAGCGAAGTTACCATTTCTATGACTCTACACGTCATGTTGCCTGTGTTGTACCCTGTGAACTGTTCTACTGCAACACACACACAGCAACATCCTAAATCAGAGAAGACACCTACATCTTGTACTTTAATACCAGGTGTCGATAGGGGTGGCAAGTGGTCGTCAATCTTATAACGGAGCTAACGTACCTGGCATTTTTTTGGCGCACCATTATTATTTTGGTTAAATCCACCTTTATCAGTCAGCTTGTCCCAAAAGATCCCTATCCCATAGATATAGTTTTCACGTCTGTGCATCTAACTGTCGTCACTTATGTGTGTGTATATGAGTGGTGATATATATATATATATATATATATATATATATATATATATATATATATATATATATATATATACATATATATATATATTAATATATATATAGTGATGTAGACTGTCTGACTAACAAAGTCTTGCTGTAGAGATAGGCTGAATGAGAGAAGTTTCTCGATTTCAGGGACAGACTCTACCTATTTTTCCACCATCTCACTCGTGAAAATCTATTTCTTTACCTTATCTCTCACTGAGTCACCACATGTTCCAGTCCAGAGGTTTTCGAACTTTTTTGGTCCGCGGCTCCCTTGACCTGTGCATATATCACCACGGCTCCTCTCTATACTATATTTATTGATGGACCTTGACTCATAATATCGAGCCCAACACTTTTCCCAAGCCACCGCGACGCCCTTAGTCGAGGGCCGCGACGCCCCTGGGAGCCGCGACGCACAGTTTGAAAACCTCTGTTCTAGTCTATTCAGAAGGGGCCAATCTATGTCTTAAATTCCTGTCGAAAAATCTACGACAGTGTTCAAAGCTCAAGAGTAACTACTGTGTGTCTTCAAATGTGTCTACCTACGCACAAGATTACTCTTAGCAGAGTTGTAGATAGAAGGATAAATACGCCTCTAACTCAAGAGGCAGGGCTATTGTTAACTTTATATCGGTCCGCCGCCTTTTATGAAGAATTAAGCAATTATTCATTTCAGCTTGTCAAACCCCAACCTGATATACGCAGTGGAATTCTTGTTATTCTGGTACAGCTCTGTTTAGAGTGTATGTAGTAAATTGACTGAGACAAAAATGCAGTACATTTAAAATGATTAAAACGAAGTTAAATTTGTATAACTACAAATAACAAATTTAATAATCATCTAAGTTTAACAAGGTTTTAGAAAATTAGAATAATATTTTAACAGAAAGTTGTCATCACTGTTGTGATGGGATGAAAGGTTAAAAGGAGTTTACGAGGCAGCTTATAGGTTTTACTTCTCTGTCAATGGTAGGTTCTGCTCCCGCTGATGGTTTGGTTCTGTGCAGATAGGTCACTGGAGTTTTCGCGTTACTGGTCAAGATTAAAGGCGCAGCCCGTTCCAAGTAAGGTCAAGGACGCTGTGCTGGTCCTGCGTTTCTAAGATCCTCTGATGATGGTTACTAGTTCTACATCAGTCCACTTATACCCTCACTTTGTTCCAGAGATTAGTACCCTCACTAGTACCACCAACAACTATGGTAAAAGAATAGAAACAAAACGCTCTCCTGAGTATTGAATTTTTCAACCCATAGTTATGGGCCCCCTTCTCTCTATTCCACCATACCATCTACCTCAGAATTTACCCTCGATGAGAATTAAACTTAATCCCTCGAGAGAAAACTTCCTTTACATTTAAATTGAATAGCTTTATCTTTATTTTACATTTAAATGAAAGGCTAATAGTACAGATAGAATATGTTTACATTTACATTTCCACTGATTGAAAAGTGTTCACAACATAAATTGAATATGTTTTCATTTATATCTGCACTTGTTGAACAGTTTGAAACTTTCATTAATTTTAAAGTGAATATGTTTACAAAGACATTTACACTGGTTTGAAAATGTAAATCTTATACTTAGAATGTATATCATTTCTTTCATCTTGCATTGGTGGTTCGTGAAATCATCATTCAGTACGCTGAGGTTGCCAGCCTCAAATGACTTGGACATCCACTAGCGATCTTTACATATTAATATTCACATGACAATATATACATATTAGTTCACGTTAGTAATGAAAAAATATAAAATGTAAAATGCACAACTTACGCCAATCCTGGCTCACAAACTATTTGGTGAGATGAATAAAGTTAAGGCACTAGCAGATGTTTTTTTTACTCGTGCTCTTGGTCGCCGTTATTTTTTAACGTTAATTCTTACTATGACTCCGTGTATTTCAGTTTCCTCAGATTCCGGTTCCTTATTAAAATGGTAGAGGTTTTCATTTGCTGTGTAAGTTCTTCCAAAATACTCCAATAAAAGTCCGGCCTGATAATGGAATTCTGAATTCTAACTTCTGGCAGGCTGGTTGTGTCGTCTTTGCCAACGATTTCTCACAGTGAACTAGACTTGCGAAAATTGTCAGATTATATTGCAAGTCTGCCCCCGCATTTGTTTGTTACGAGGCTAATCAGAACGCCAATCGTTTTCAAACACGCGTGTCGTTTGGAAAATTTAAAATATTTCTGACATGGAAAAAGTATGTGCATGATGCAGAGGTCATCTCTCCCATATATGGTAATAAAACATCAGATTGCCTGGCAGGCAGACTCACCAACACATCTGTAAAGTTATACGACAATGTGTGTCAGATGTAACAACTTACTGCTTTCATATAAAGTAATGTCTTCGTGACAGTCGGACAGGAAACGATTATGTCATTTATGTCTGTCCATAAGGTGTCTCACAGACGAGTAATCTTGTTATCTGTCGCTTGAGCACCCAAAACCCGTCTGTTTACTACATTAGCGGAGACGCACCCTGGCCTTATCAGCGATTAAACTAATACGCTGGGGCGATTTTAGTGTTAATCTGTCGCGGCCAAGGTTTGGTACACGAGAATTTAACAACATGACTGTCGTTTCAATATTGCATCACCTGGGATGGGCAGGTAAACAGGAAAGACAAGTTATTACTAAAAGGAGTGTAAGAATGAAAGTACAAAATATCTGCTACATAGCAGAGAAAGAAAATAGTGCTGACCATGGAAAAGCACGCAACTAGTCAGTACAACAATTTAAAATGAGTACTGCCGGAGTGAAAGAGAGATCGAGAAAGGGTCGCCCAAAATCCATCCTGTGTCATTATAATTATTGTTGTATATCTCTGCTTAAGTGTATTTAAGAAATTGTCTCAGACATACTGATGTAGTACATTCAAAATGATGAAATCAACTTTTTATACAAGCAACTAATTTAATAATCAATTATGTTTGAACAGTTATAAAAATTAATAATTCCTTACAGAAAAAGTTTTCATCACTATGGCGTTAAAAATTGGATAGTTTACTTGGCAGCTTCTATGTTTCTACTTAGCTGCCAATGTGTTTTTCGATTCTGCTCCAGCTGATGCTTGGTTCTTTTGTAGATGGATGACTGATTCACACTCTTCAATGGTCAAGTTTGAAAGTTGTAGGACGTTCCAAGAAGTGTCATGGAGTAACTACCAAGCTGGTCCCGCGTCTCTGACCATTCTGATGATGATGTCTAGCGTCTTCAGGCCACTTATACCCTCACTTGTTCCAGAGATAGTACCCTCAACTAGTACCATCAGGCCCATCTTAAGGCTCACAGACTGCTGGCTCAGAGAAATAGTTTAAGGCAGCTTGACGATGTCTCTTACACGTGGTCCGGGATGTTGTTATTTTAGCAATAAGTTCCCACTGTGATTTTGAGTTACAGTTTCCTCAGACTCCGGTTTTCTGTGTTAAAATGGTAGAGTTTTCCTGGACTCTAAGTCCTCAAGTTGCTCAAACAAGGTTCGATCTGGTAGACGAAATCTGCTGCTATTCTTAACTCTGGCAAGGTCTGGTTGTCTTCGTGGCGCGAGGTGAATCTTCAAAGTGTTCTAAACTAAATAAAGTGTCAAGTTATATTACACTTCCCCCCCCCCCCCGCAGTACTTTGTTACGATTTAGGTAGGGTCCAATCAGAAAGGTTGTACTTACAATGTTTCGAATGCCCTCCAATCGTTTCAAAAGCTGTGTGTTTTGATGGGGTAATTCTAAATATTTCCACTAGGAAATTTATGTGCGTTAATGCAAAGGTCATGTCTTCCAAATATGGAAGTGAGATTCCCGTACTATTCTCGTCGTGATTACAAATAACTTCGTTCTTTTGTCTCAAGTAATATCTTCGAAATAATTCTGCCGGAAGCTTATTACAACATTCCGTCTACCAGGTGCATGTCTGAAATATGTCAGCAGACGGGTAATTTATCTCCCCGTCCTTGTGCAAACACCTACCCTCGTGTAGCCATCTGTGCTGTAATTCTTCACGACAGTAATTAGGGAATCCCAATCGGCATATCACTGTTAAATAAACTGGCTGGGCGTACGTCGTGCTAATCCGGCGCGGCCAAGGTTTGGTACACGACAATGTTACCAACATGACTGTCGGTAAATAATGCACCACCTGTCGACTCTCTCAGCAGGGATGGTCAGGTAAACAGACAAGACGAATTATTACTGAAAGGAGTGTTAGATGATTTGCAAATTTCAAATGTCTGCGTGACAGCAGAGAAAGAAAATGTACCGACCACTGAGAATTTCCCGTAATCAGTACTCACAAGAAATGTAACTGACTACTGCGTGAGAGGACAAATGGAGAATTTCCTAAAGACGCCAATAATGATGGGACAATCAAAGAATTTGCTGTTGCCCTAAGACGCCACTAGGCGTAATGGCCACTGACTGCTTTGACGGTCGGTGGCTAAGGACGGAAGAAGAGAAGAAGAACTGCGTGAGAGGACAAGAGATCGACCCAAAATTATGTGACAATCGCATTGGATGATCGAGCTCGTGTCACTGTAGATTTCTTTGATGTTGTCTGTCTGTCTTTTGGTTGTCCGTGTGGCATAACAATTTTTTTTGGTTACTTTTCTACGAGTGTAGTGATGGCTGATCGGGCTCTGTTCTCATGAAATGGCCAAACCACTTTATTTTCTGTCTGTCTGTCTGTCCGTCTCTCTCTCTCTTTATCGTGTCACATTTCCTACTCTGTCTCTTCTTGAAATAGTCAACATTGTTCTTACGCATTTCATCTCGCAAGACCTGATTTTTCTTTCCTATGCTGTGGTCGGTGTCCACGTTTGACATTGATAGCAAAGAGTTAGTAAGAATATGCTTTTTATCAATTTTTGCGTAGTTTCATGAGGATATTCTGATGTCTGAAAGGTGGTTAGCGTTGATAATTCACTACACTGTCTGTCTGACTGTGTAAGTTTCCTGATTGTTTCTGTCTTGTCGAGCGTATATCTGTCTGTTTATCTATCTCATAAACAGTTCACCTATTTTTCCACGTGAATTTTGACTACTCACTCAATTCTATTTTGACAGTTTATTCCACCTAATGACCTAAAGAGATGTAACCCTTATCTCTACTCTGCACCCGTCTATGTCTTTCTACGTTACTTCCCTTTGACCAGAACTTTGAGTAACCCCGGCTACAGTAAACACAACATCCATCGGACACGACTCCACGAGTAGAAGGTTCAACACAGAATTTCTAGTAACTATTCTAAACAAAAAACGCGTATTCATAACCACGTATAGATACTACACGCAACGATGCCTTTCTGCGCGACGAGTAGCTTTTCAAATTTAATTTCCTATCTGCCGCGCAAACAAGGATCGTAACACAACCATTTATTATAGTGTATTTATCCGTTATTGTCATGTTTGGGTTTTATATGTGAGAACATGTGTTATTATGACTGTCTTGGCAGTTGAAGTTTCAATTGTGTGTCTTATTATCTGTTTCTGAGCGTTCTTCTTCTCCAGTATCTTTGTACCCTCTCAGACGTCAGTGGCGTATCCTGGTAATGCGAGCTAGGCGTGCTGCTACTTAAAATGAATATGTACGCCTACTATTTAACTTCTTCCCCTCTTAATTTAAAAACCATCTATATTCAATTATGCAACGATAGTTATTAGGGGTATATGTCAATTATCTCCGAAATACTAATTAACTTACAACTTGAAACTCACTGTCACTGTAATAATCTGCATTCCCGGCAACTAACAAAAATTAATCACAAAAAACACTGGACGGACACAGCCGATTTTTTGCAACTCGAGAGCTGCTAGGCCACCGCACGCATGTTCGCATTGTATTGACGTATCTGCCCATTTCCCCGGTTCACACAAACCAGTCTTTAGACGTGAATCCGAACAGTCCAGCACGCATTGTGACGGAATTACCTGAGAAACTTCGGGCGATTGCTACAACCAATAAAAACTGCACTATAAAACGCTTCTGTGAAACTGAAACTAGATGTACTCGTAGATTCTATGCGGGAAAATCCGTTATCCTGATGCGTGCGGTCCGAAAGCAAAACTTAGAGGAGAAATATTTTATAGAATAATAAATTAAATTTTTATTTTCCTTCGCGCATAGGTGTGCGCAGCACGCACAGCACACATAAAGAATACGCCACTGTCAGACGTCTACTTGAATATTTTCAAAATAGAAAAAGAAGTGGCCGGCTTGAGGCTATTTCTATCTCCATTGAGCTTTTTCCAGGAATGGTACTGGTGACGGCCAAATGTGCTGTCTCTGTTCCTCACATGTTGAGCATCTTTGAAGCATTTTTATGAAGGTGATGGATGGAGAGAGGGCTAGTAACAGTTGAATTTCGTTGTCTGCGCTCGTCCACCATCATGGTCTATCCTGTTCAAGTTGTCGGTTATAAGTAGGGTATTTAATGTCATTTTATTTATGTTTTGTATTATATTTAGATTCCTTTTGTCTTTTGCAACTGATTGCTATTGATAGTGTCAATTTATATTACAATTTGTTGTTTTTATGTCGCGTTTTTTGTTACTTCATTGTTTTTCCTTATATTATGAGTTAAGGACATCCAGATGCTGGGATTTAGAGGCACCCAGCATCAGATGTTTGACCAGGGAGACAGCTGTTTGTACTATCCTTGATCATTTTGTTAGTCCCGGAGCCCCGCACGGTGCTTGCAATGTTGACCTTTTCTACACTCATTGAATGTCATTCGGTATAATCTTCTATATTTCTACCAATTCTGGAATTTTCTTCCTAACTGATTTGAGGTATCAATTTCTCTTCCTCGCTGTGTCATTTTCCTCAATTTATTTACCCATCCGTGGGATTATTGAGTGACTGAATAAGCACTTGTCTCTTTTGTTCTATATATATATATATAGGCGGACTAGAATGGAACCAGGCCAAGAAGAAGACAGCCGATAGGATAGTCTGGCGCTCTCTCTTCCAAACCTCTACACCTCACGGTAGAAGGGGAACGACTAAGTAAGTAAGTATATATATATATATATATATATATATATATATATATATATATATATATATATATATATATATATATATATATATATATATATATATATATATATATATAATATACCTTGTATATATACATGTATATGTATATATGTAAGAATTTTATTTTTAAGAATTTCATTTGTCAGTGTCTCTGCTAATAAATCAGTATCTTCTGATTCCATGTCTTTATATTCCAACATTTCCAACTCTGATTGGAAGGCTTCCCAGTTTGCCTTATTATAGTTGAATGTTGGTTTTTTCGGTCCTGGGTTTGGAACAACATTTTCTTGCAAAGTTATTGCAATGGGCAGATGATCTGAGTTTGTGCCTTGTAACACTTTCCAATTAACATTGGCTAGGTTGTTGGTTGCCATGCTTATTTTCAAGTAGGAGCTTTCCTGCGTTGTCCACATGACGTCCACCACAGACATAATAATGGAAATTAAAATCGCCTTCTATGACCTTTCTTGGACGGCAACGTCTGGTTCTTATGGCTAATATATCTTCATCTTTAATTGTGCCATTCTTATCGTATATGTTTAAGAGTTTTAGATTGTCTGGTTGACTTGCTATTGTGACCTGAATACTTTCTATGTTTGTTGTATCAAATATTTCCCAGTCCATAATTTTAAATATGTCGTTTACTAAGAATGCTTCACTTCTCCTTTGTAGTGTTTCATATCGTGCCTGAGTATCTTAAAAGGCTTGCAACTATACCTACTACTGGGGTTTTAATGTGTCTCTTGTAAGGCATATATTGTGTTAGTTCCTCCGGTTTCTGCAAGCAGGGGTGTAAAATTCGTTTTGATTACCCCGACAATTGCATTGTAGAATTCTTCATTCTTTCTTATCCTTTTTTATATTAAATAGCAACCGTTTGATTTTGAATTTTACTCTATTATATAAACATTTACTTTGTATCGTCTCCATCATTTGTATGATGCTTTACTTTTCGTGGTGGTGATTCTTTTATGTAATTTATGACTTTCTGAATATCTAGGTTTGTACAGACAGATCTGATACCTCCTTCAACACTAGATTTAAGTTACTGATGGTTTTTGTCACCCACTCTTTCCATTCGGCATCTTCTTGTTGTTTGTCACTGTCCTTTTCTTTCGCGTCTCTGTCTATGTTTAACATCTGTTTTTGACTTCAAATATTTTTAGTAGTATCTCATAATCATCTTGCAGTTGTGACAATTTGACCACATCCTTGGCAATTTGGAGCTGTATGACTTTCATTTCTTCCAGCACTGCCTCCTCACTTCTCAGCGCATTCTTATTTTCCAAGGATATATCTGAACTGTCTGATTGAACTGTTCCCCTTTTTTGTTAGCTTCTTTCTGGTTCTTTCTTTCTTTCGACAGCTGTATCTTAATCCTTTTAACTTATACGTGGACACTCTTAATTTATGCTATTACATTCATGTTCATGTGTGTTGTGTTTTATTTTATACTTTTAATCACCGTTTTGAATGGGGTTTTTGTCATTATAGATTTTTAAACAGCTATTTTCGTTTGTTGGTACACTGTACAGCCCTGGAACCCGGTTCTGTGATTTCCCTTGCAATTAACACATTTGCATTTTTATAACCTGTGACTAATTTTGCTTTGTCTAACTTTGCAAATGAGTGAGCATTGACACTGTACCTGCATTTTGTTTTCCCCTTACAACTATTTCTGCCGTGTCCAAATTTCAGACAGTTGATGCATTGTAGTATAAGGGGAATGTATGCTTCTGTACTCCTTTTTGTGTGCTCAAATAGCAGGGTCTTGTGAGTTTCCCTCCCTTGAGTTGTTATGACTGTCACTGGGGTTACTACATTCCTTTTTACTGTTGTTATTTTAACCTGCACGAGCGTCACGTCAGGGTTAGCCACCGACCGTCAAAGCAGTCAGTGGCCATCACGGCGCCTGGTGGCGTCTTTACAAGGCGATATTTACCCCTATCATAACTTTTTTTGGTTACATTGGTTATCTCTAGTTTAACATTAATATCATGAGCTAGAGTTACTGTTTGTGATTGCTTACTTAGTTCATCTATTATATTTTGTGCTCTGACACTTTTATTTGGTTTAATAAATATACCACCATTAATTTTGTGGATTGTAGCCACCACTTTCTTGCCTATCATTGGTTCCAATATTGCTATGATTTTGGTTTGGTTTTATGGACTATCATCATTGCACACGGACAACTCCATCAGTGGCCCGATCTCCTCCCTTAGATCACACAAGGAGGATCTCAGCACAGTGCACGAGAATTCCAGTGTGTGCATACAGAAATCACACTTTCCATAAATATATTTGGTGGATAGGTTTATAATTTTTTTTACATTTTGCCATAGCAGCAGTCTTATGGTCTACTATTTACAATTTCCAACTGCCGAGGGATTTTTAACGTGCGCAACTTGCACACGCGACGTCCTAATTTTTCACCCTTATTCGAGAACGCTATGCATCCGATCTCATAACAATGAGACCAGAGGGGAGTATGACATCATCAGCACCACTGGTTCTGAAAAAGATTTCCATAAATTATATTCCTTCAACTAGGAATCGAACCTGGTACCTCTAGAATTTGAAGCAGACGCGAAACATCTTAGCCACTCTGACCCCTGTTATGATTGTATCTTTATCCAGTGCCTTAAGCTTTGCAGCCTCGTCCGCAACTTGTGTGACCTTTATGCGAAATCAGGTCTCCACGTGGTCGTCTTTTTTTAAATTGACTAATTGTTAATTGAGTTGTTTTGTGTGCTTTTTGTTCCGCACTTTCTTTGGTAATGTCTGCGCATTGCTGATTTTTAGTTCATATTCATCGCTTCTATTTTGGGTTGTATTTGTTTCGTTTTCTTCTATCAGATTCTGAATGTTTTCATCTAACTTTATTTGTTTTATTGTTGGGCTTGCTGTCCAAATTTTTGTTTTGACCGCCTCTGACCACGTGTTATGAGTATAATTTATAGCATGTCTAGTCGATATCAAAATGGTTCGACAAGACTTCTAGTTTGTTTATTATATGTAGTCATTGGTGACACAGGAAGTGACGTCATTGCCTCAGGGTGCAGTTCAGCAGACTTCATGGTAAGGAAGACAGACGGGGGGAAAGATCGCCTGCTAGAGGATTCTATGTGTATAGTTGTGGCAAGTGGACGTATGTCTCTGAGCTCGTTAAATATATATTAATTGTGTATAATCCCTATGATGTTCCAGCACTAGATCATTAATATGCCTTCGTTAGATGATGCTAGTTATATTTGAAAAGGGAATCTGGATTCTGTTGAAAAAGTGAGTCAGAATGAAATAAACGTTGAAGTCGATTTACGACAGTGTTTCGAGATATGACATTACAGAGACTCTTTTATGACGGCTTAAAGAATGCCATTATATCCTAAATGGTTATGTAACTGATAATGGAGCATCGTCTCAAGTGTTATTAAACATTTGTGAATCGTTTCCACTTCGCTTTCAGCTACTTCACTATGGCAGTTTGGTATGGATTGCGTGCGGTGGTTTAGTGAATACTCCTAACAGTTTCTTGGCCAGTGGAACCATAAGAGTACCACTTATGGACATAAATTAATTATAAATATAAAAGACCCCGTAGCCACAACATTAGGGGGGCCCCAAGCCGGGATCCTGAGGAGATGTCAGGAAATTGTTGTCAAGTCTGAGGACATTTTTTTGTACGTGTACGGTAGAATGCTTAGCCGCCATTTCTACAAGAGTTGCCCTCTGCAGTCAAGTCTGTCAGACCGTATTTGAATTAATTATATTTGCCACGTAAATTTGGAAGTTTACAGGCTTCATATCAAGTTTTCAAGATTTTTCTCCATGAATACGGAGCTACTTTGATGCTTTCTGCCCGATGATGGCGTGTATTCAAGTATTTGTCGAAGAAACTTGTCAAGAAGTAAACGTACAAAATGGCGTTCCTGCTTGGTTGTGAGGAATCGTGAAATTCTAACTCTGATCACTGCACTGCTCCGGAATCGTTTGTTCCCTGACACAGAGATCGTTACCAGGAGGAGTTTTCTTTTTACATAAGCAGATATGTATATTTGTTGACACATATAGCGTGAGACTTAATAAATATTATTTGACAGGGTTCTTTTTTTACATGTTATATATATTTCTGTGTATCTATGTTTCTGTATTAAGTGGGCGGTTGGAGGGACTCACGATTTTTTTCAATACCTCACTGTATGGTTGAGAATTCACGAGCGGTCCTTAGTTTTTGTATCTGATTCTTTCAAATTAAGGGGCCGGCGAACATAGCTGAGTGCTACTGCCTTAATTGAATCAACCAAATCCAATATTTGTCAAGTTGTGTAGGTCCTGTTATTTGGCAAGTTTGTTATTGTTATCCAGTTACTTGTAATTTTCTTCGGTTTTTCTCCATTATTGTTTGTAGAATTGTTCATCTCACCTTGCTATCCCTCAGTTATTAGATGTCATATATGTTGTAAAGTTGTGCTTGTCTTGTCATAAGTGTGGTAGAGCTGAATTTTTTTCATTATTTTCTACAGTTCATACAGTTCTGCCTTAGTTGATCATTTGAATTATTTTTAATTAGCTCTGTCACTGTATCTTGTCATCTTGTTTGTATCTATATACTGTTCAAAAAAAAGAAAAAGAAACGCATAGCTACTGAAGGCACACACATAGCAATAGTTTTGACATTCAATAACTTTTTTAATTTAATGAGTTAATTGTTCAATTTGTACACAAGAATACCTCAGGGTTCACCCAATCAATTGACAGTTGTTTTCCATCTAGGTCACGAGATTTTTTTGGCGTACGGGCTTTCCCGTTAGTATGGTGTGTGGCCTCCTCTTGCATCGATCAGCGACTGGCATCTCCTGGGCATGGATGCGATCAGACGTCTGATGTGGGCCTGTGGAATGGCTGCCCACTCTTCTTGGAGTGCCTGGAATAGATCACGACGATTGGCTGGAGCAACGTCTTGGCCACAAACACGTCTATGCAGCTTATCCCACAGGTGCTCAATTGGACTCATGTCTGGAGACAGGGATGGCCAGGGAAGGGTGAGCATGTTGTTGGCAGTCAGGAACTGCGTGGTCAACCGTGCACAATGGGGTCTGGCGTTATCCTGTTGAAACACATGTATGTAGTGGGTTTGATGGTATTGTATGATGGTGATATTACTAAATGTAATGTATGAGGCCAGCTGTGAAGGCTCCTGAGATAAAATGTAGTTGTGAATTGTCAGAAGGCCTTTCTTGCTACCACTACGACCTCACACTCAATTTTTTTTTCTTAATGAATGTAGCTATGTAAAATGTCTAGGGTAATGATATGTAATGTGGTGTGATAGTTATAGATACCCCCACAGATATTTAAGCAGACTAATAATATTTAACAAATATTATAATACACTGAACTAACTCAAGAGTGTAAAATTTTTGATAGAATTATATTACATTTATTTGTTCTGGATCAAGTTTTATGTTGACCAGAACTTTTTTTTAAAAAAAAGGATTTAAAATTTATGAAAGAAATGCATGGAATGTTACATAATAAATGCAAGAGTGTACATATATAAGTACTAGACTAGTTAGTTTTATTAAAATGTTCTAGTAGTCATCTACTTGGGAGGATAGTTAATGCTTGTGCTGTTGGGGTGGCCTCATCACACCTGTCTATATTGACTACACAGTGTCCAGTAAATTGCAGGAATTTTATGGGGTATTAGTAACTAAAAGGCGTTGGTGAACTTCCAGCAGACCAGAGGCTCACTCAACTTGCATATGTAGCTCTGGTGCTGAAATCTGGTGGTCCCACCTCTCCGTGCTGGCGGGCAATAATAGTGGTCTCTGTCACAACGTACTGCACAGATACACTCGAGTAAAATCACCAACTGAATGGACACCGCCTTGTTGACAACTGAAACTCACAGCTCTGCAATCAAAGTATTGGCTATGTGTCAAAATTCTATTCTCTACCCACGTCTGGACACAACAACCACATCATACAGACAGGTCAGATCTCTCTGACCAAACAGCACATTTACCATGGTGGTTTTACATCAGATAGGTCCTCCCAGACTATAGATTCTGAAAAATATTTATTAGTTTCCTTCCCTAAAAGTGGATAGGTAATATGTTTCATTATTCTCAACACTTGATCTGTCTTTCCTAACCCTTGCTGGAGTTTATGTATATTGTTGGTCCCTAGACCCTGACTTGGGCGGGGGGTCTAGAGCAAATCCCTACTTGTTTGTAAGGCTAGATTATGATATGGCAGTATCAAATCACTCGAACATTAAACAATATTCAAAATATACAAAGAAATAATTTCAATCTTACCAGATTATGAATAAAGAACACAGAAATGCTAGCAAAACTCAGCTGAGCTGCTGGCTATAGTATGGCGTCCCTGAACTTATTTCACTTTCTTTCATTTGGAAATCACCACACTTTAAAATACTGTGTCTATCATCGAACAACTATTGAGGAATGGCCCCACTTGCGCGTCTGAGCGCCGATAAAATGATTGTCTGTGGCCAATCACTGCCTAGGTTTATTTCAAATTCAAATTTCCTACCTAAAGTCATTTCAGTCATGCTTCAGTCAAGTATGGATGTTTATCTGTTAGTCTGTCCGTCTCTACTTGTTTTTTTCAAAAAACGTACTTGATTTTTGAACCAACCTTTCTCTCCCCTCCAAAATTTTGTCGTTAAAAGTTATATTTAGACACAGCTCCCACCAATGTCCCTTCGCTTCCCTACTAAGTAGATTTGAACACCTGCGTCTCAAGGTCGTGTTTTTTGTGTGCAAATAGCGACACTTTTTATTCCATACAGTCTGTCGCTGATGTGAACAACACTGTCTTTTGTCATTATCTTCAATATTATCTATCCGTCTGTAAAATTAAGAACATATTAGTTCACTGCTCAGAATGGGCCATCCGGCCAGCTAATTTTTATATTCCTAACATTAATATTACGAAAAAGTTACTTTTTAATTTTTGTAATATTCCAAACATCTGCGTTCTGCCGCTGAATTCAAATCAAAGGCTTGGTATCGCAAAAGCGACCAATAAATGACTGTGGCGTAACATATCCAAGGTCCCTTCTGTCGAGTTCCTTACTTTATGTCATCTTGGGAAACGTGACTTTTCTCCGTTTCCCCCCCAATTGCGTCTCCTTAGCCTTTCTAGTCTCACGCAATCTTTCCAGTCATATTTTTTCCTTTTTATCCGCCGTTCCCCTCCTGTCTAGCAAGTCAATTTTTATGGAGGGTGATGACCCGCGGTCTGGGCGATCATGTACTATCAGCAGCCTACGCATTATGTTTTTATCCTTACATGTTATCTTTGGAGGTATTTTACCGTTGTATCTCTGTCAATTTCACTACAAGACCTTTGGGCAGCCAAAAGTGGAAGGACATGGGGTCGAAGAATTTCATTGACGTATCGTTGCGCATTCAAGCCTCCTTCAATGTGCACCAATTGACTCCTTCCGTTGTAACTGATCATTCCCCACACCATTGCACGTCCACCACCGTGCGGCGGAGCTTCATCAACGCAATTTTGGGCAAAACGTTCATTTCGCCTACGGTAGACCCTACGCCGTCTATCATGACGCTGCAACAAAAAGAAAGATTCGTCACTAAACCAGACACGTCTCCATTGATTGTCAGCTGCCCAGGGACAATGCTGGTTGGCCCAAAGAAGTCGATTTTGGCGATGGCGGCGTGTAAGCACAGGTCCTCGGTGAGGTCGTTGTGCCCAAAGTCCAGCGTCATGCAGTCTATTCCGGACAGTTTGATCAGACACATGACGTCCTGCAGGCAATGACTGGGCAGTTGAGAAAGATGTTGTAAACCTGTCTCTCAGGTGACGACACCGAATAAAGCGATCCTCCGCTGCTGTTGTCACTCTGAGTCGTCCACTGCGATGCCGGTCTTCAACTGAGCCAGTGGCTTGAAACCGGTGCCAAAGTCGACTGATGGTACTCTGATGCACGTTTAGATGCCTCGCAACCTGACTTTGACTTTCGCCTGCATGCAGTCGGCCAATAGCAATGTTCCTTAAATTTATCGATAGAGACGCCATAAATGTCTGCTTGAAAATGAACTGAAGTTTTTTGGTGTGTAGCGTTATCTTTTTATAGGGTTTCAGTTGCGTAGTCAGTGAATAGTGTTCACCCCACATTATGTTGCTTTCACGTGCGCGCAACATGAGCTGTGGTCAAAAATTGCGTCATAAAAACTATTGACCACTGCGTTGTAACGATTACAAAAACGAACGCAATTCAGGTCAACACGTGCATTTGACACTGTAAAGAACATTTGAGGCTGGTTTTTATATACCCTAGCACCAAATTTTACTTACAAACTCAAAAAAACGCGCCCTCGGATAGCTGTGCGTTTCTTTTTTTGAACAGTATATTTTTTGCTCCTGTTAATAACATATAATGTTACATGCAGTTGGTTTATTTGGAGGGATGAAATAATTATTGCTAATATTGCTCACATATTCATTATATAATATTTGCATTATTGTTCAGCTATTTGAAAGCACAATAATAGTGAATAATTGCTACCTTGGAGTACTTTATGAAGATTGGAAAGGAATTGGTATATAAGGTGAGATTTTAAAATCATATGCTTCCACTGAGTTTGCTAAAGAATGAAAGAGGTTAGAGGATGTGGCAAGAGATCAAAAACATTTGGATAAAGAAAGGAGAGATGAAGAATTAGTTGAGAAGATGAGAGTATGAGAATTGGACTTAGCTGAGAGGAGGAGACAAGATGAATTGGCTGAATAGAGGTGAGCTGAAGAAATGGCTCTTGAGGAAAAAAAATTAGCCTATGCTAAAAAAATGGCAGAACTTGAATTGGAAAAGTTGAGACTTCAACTTCCACAGGCTAACCCAATGAATGGTGAGGCTGGAAAAAAGACCATGCTTCCACTCTTAAGTTCAATTTGCCAAAATTTAACTCAAATATTGACGATATTTCATGCTTCTTAAATAGATATGAAGTTTTTGCCAAGAGTTTAAAATTGACAAAGCTACATGGCCTAGTAGGTTGATGACTTTATTGGTGGGTGAGGCTCTTACTGCAGTCTGCACAATGGATGATCAGACTAGAAATGATTATGAAGCTGTGAAATCTTTGTTGCTAAAGAAGTATCAATTGGATGAAAATGTGTATAGGTTGAAACTTAAATCATTATTACCCGATTCAGCTAAAGATTTTGCTGAATTTGTCTCATCTATTAAGCTTTACTTTTCTAGATGGGTTGATTTGTCAAAAATTGAAAACACTTTTGATGGGCTTGCTAATGTGATTCTAAGAGACAAAGTGTTGTCTTCAATCAGTTGTGACTTTTTATGATTTCTACAGGAGGGAAAACCTGAAACATTATCTACTATGGAAAATTATGGACGTCAATATCACATTGCACATCCTGGTAGGAACCTTAGCAAAAATAACTTTAAAGATTCCTTGCCAGTGGCATCTGCTAGGGCTGTAATGCCTAATTCACTCAGACAGAGATCCAATAGTATGGATAGAAACTTTCGAGTAAATCGAGATCATAATAATGGTAATTTCAGGGGAAATATAATTTCAATACAAGATCACAACAGCCTTAAAGAAATTATAACTCTAATGATGATGGATATTTTCGTCCACAATCATCCTTCAGGTCTAATGAATATCAGAACAGAGGTGGATATAATTTCAGATCAGGTAGAGGACAAAGGTCATTTTACAGAAATAATGACAATTCTCTTAATAACAGAGGTTCTTAGCAGAACAATAACTTTAGACAGTCAAGGAACCCTGAGCGTTCTAATGCTGTTGTACATCTTTATGACAGTAATCCAGTACAGAATTATAATGTTGTCTCTCATGCTAATGCATGTAGTAAAGACTTATCTTGCAGTACTAATTGTTCTGAATGTAATTCTTTGTTTCAGCCAGAGGGAGTTCCTAGACTCCTGTGTGGACATCCTTTGCCAGTGATGTCCTCGTATAATGGGACAGGATCAGTGGTTTTTTATAAGGGTTTTGTGAACAACGAGCTTGTTTCTGTATTCAGGGACACTGGATCAGCCACTGTGGGGGTGCACAGTTCATTGGTGGATCCTGCTGATTACACAGGCGAAGAGGTCCAGTGCATTACATTTGGGGGTACAGTGGAGTACTATCCCATTGCAGAAATATTTTTAGATACCCCTTATTTCACAGGCAGAACTCTAGTATGTCTGTTGTCTAAACCAGAAGCTGGGATAATTTTAGGAAATATCCCTGGGCTTCATGATTGTACTACTGATGATATTTTGAGGTGGGAGCAAGAACGACATGTATATACTGCCAGGGTTGATACTACCAGAGCACAGGCTCTTAGGCATGTACATGCACGGTCACATGTTCAGACACAAGTTACCAAGGTTTTGGATGATGATGATGATGGTGCTAAAATTCTTCTTCCCATCATTGAGGAGTCCGTTGATGATTTCCAGGTTGTTGATAAATCATCAGATGTCTATGTTGACTCGGGTGAGTCACAGGTTGTTAATATGGAACCAACCACATCCATCATGGATGATGTGACACCCACCATTACCAATTGTATTGTCACTAACGTGAAACCATCCACATCCATTATTGCTGATGTCATACCTGGCATTGTTGATGTCATGGTTAATCAGTTGTCGAGTTTTAATTGGTCGTATTTCTTCCAGTCCAGACTGTATGTTTGGCTGTTTGTTTTCCTGTTTGCCTTTGTATTTTTACTATGTGGTTTTTCCTTTTCAGGTAGGAACTTCATAAAAATTAATATTCCTTCAGCTTTTGTATTTCAGATGCTGACATACCATGAGTTCATGTGGTATGTACTGGCCACTACATTGGGTTGTGTGGCAGTTTTGACATTACTATTTTTCTTTTTAGGCGATACAGGTCGTGTTTCACCTTGTAAGGACCATGTTAAATTCATAGTTGTTCCTTTGCAGGGACATGAATGTTTTCTTTCCCCTATTCATGTACAGGAGATCTTGTTTCCCTGTGGTACTTATGATGAGGCTAATAGGGTTGTACATCCTCATGCTCGTGTATGTAGAAAGCACACATCAAGAGACTATAATTTGACTATGTGAAATGCTCTTTGCTATGCTGAGCATCTGTCTGTGTTAGATTCTCTTCCTAATGGAATATTCATTGCTACCGTTGTTTGCAGGATGCGAAAGATTTTCTCTCACCGTGATGACTTAATTACGTATATTAATGATATTTGTCTTTTTCACCAATCTTGGGAAGAACATGTTCTTGGAATTCAGTCGTTGTTGAATACCTTGCGTCTTCATAATATTACTGCTAGACCTTCCAAAACAAGAATAGGATTCACTGAAATTTCTTTTCTTGGTCATAAGGTAGGAGGTGGTTTTCTTAAACCTGAAGATTCAACTATCTCTAAAATATTGAATCTTGAAACTCCTAAAAAAAAAAAAACAGTTCCGCAGTCTGTTAGGTCTAGTAAGTTTCTACAGAAAGTTCTTGCCTAATTTTTCAGAAATTACTGCAGTTCTGTCTTCGTTGTTAAGAAAGAACTCCCCAAATAAGATTATTTGGTCCCATGCATACAGTGTGTCTTTAAATATACTAAAAATCTGTTTCTCCAAATCACCAATTTTGAGATTACCTGACGCTCGATTTCCCTTTCCCCTCAGAGTCGACGCCTCTGGATCAGGAATCGGTGGAATGCTTATGCAAGAGTTCGAGGGTTGTATGCATCCAATCCTATACGTCACTAGAAAACTGACCCCAACTGAACAGAAGTATCCAATTGTGGAGAGGGAGCTGTTGGCGATCGTGTTCTGCTTCTCAAAGCTACAGCGTTACCTTATAAGATCAAGATTCACTTTAGAGACAGATCAGAAAGCTCTGTCTCATCTAAAAACAGCAAGATTTAAGAATGAGAGGGCTGCCAGGGCATCTCTTGCACTGAAGCTTTGCGATTACGACATACGAGCGATCAAGGGCAGTCAGAATGTCATGGCAGAGGTCCTGTCGCGTTGCATCAAGGAACCTCTGTCACCACTCAAGTCAAGAAATGCAGAAGACTTGTAATGTTGAAACTAACCTATGTACTGACTTCGTGATATGGTGATCCTTGGAATATTGCATTTCTGATAACGTTTTTGTCTGACACTACTACATTTGAACAAAAGGTCCAAAGGGTGGAAGATACCATGACCTGCTGTAAGATGCTAATGCGGGGAACTATGTTAAATGTTCGCATTTTGGAAAAAATCCTTCAATAACTTGTGTTACAGTGCTTCCAAGATTAATCGGTGCACATGGCACCTGATGATGATGAATGCTGACATGCTCAATTTTGTGTAATATCTATTTCAACTCAGCACATTACGTGGATGTATTGTGCCTTCTTGACAATGATCTTATGCCGTTTACAGACTTACAGACACTAATTATGTTGAGGGTTGAAAATACGGCGACATGAGGATATTTTGTGCAGACATTTGATTGATTGAAATGTGGATAACTGCATCTACAGATGAAGAGACATAACCCTAGAATAACTCGCATAATGAAGGGAAACTACTAACAACTTTCCTGTCGGACAATTTTTCTATTCTCAATCTGTTTGAACTTGAACATTCGGACGTGGAAGGATCATACGCTTGTATCAAAGACAATCATGGATATTGACATTGGTCTATTTGGATATATTCACCAGACTTTAGTTTATTATATCATTTCTTCTTCTTCTTCTTTGATCCTTAGCCGCCGACCGTCAAAGCAGTCAGTGGCCATCACGCCTAGTGGCGTCCTGTAGGGCAACAACAAATTGATTCCACTTTGCTCGGTCGGTGGCCATCCTTCGTACAGTGCCCCAACTCTGCTTCATTCTTTGCATCTCAGCCTCCACAGTCCTCCGCCAGGTTGCTTTTGGTCGGCCTCTCTTTCGCTTTCCTTCAGGGGTCCAAAGCATAGCTGTTCTTGTGATGGCATCGGGTCTCTTCTGAGGACATGGCTAACCCAGCTCCAGCGTTCCAGCTATGATGGTGGGCATGTCCTCTTGCCTGCTCCGAGTAAGCAGATCTTGGTTGGTGATGATATTCGGCCAAAAGATTCGGTGAATTTTTCTTAGGCATGTTGTGTGAAAAGAGGACAATTTCGACATTTCCTTCTCTGTAACTCTCCAGCTCTCCGCACCATAGAGAAGCACAGAAAGCACACAGCTCTGATATAATCTTAATTATGTGCTTGTTCTGTATTGAGAGGACTTCCAGATGTTTTTTAGGCTAAAAAAGGCTGTTCTTGCCTTATTCATTCTGATGCTGATGTCTTTGCCTGCTCCGCCGTCTGGTGTTACTATGCATCCTAGGTATGTGAAGGTGTCTGTCTGTACCAGTTGCTGATTCCTTACTGATATGGGCTCAGGGTTGCTCACATTGAGCGTCATGACCTCTGACTTCTTTAAATTGATGTTCAAGCCCACCTGCTGGCTAAACTTATTAAGTCAATCCGTTTTTTCCTGGATGTGTTGATGTGAATGTGCTAGTAGTGCAATGTCATCTGCATATTCCAGATCTTCCAATGTAGAAAATGAAGTCCATCTTATTCCTCTTGGACTGCTCTCTGTTGTCTGGCGCATCACCCAGTCTATGACTGTTAAAAATAGAGTGGATGATAAGGGACATCGTTGTCGTACTCCTGTCTTCACCTCAAAGGTTAGATTGCTCTGCCCAACACTACACGTAAAGTTGGCATAGAGGCTTTTTATGACTGACACTTTTCAGCTTGGAATTCCATAAGCCCTCAGTATTTTCCATAAACTGTCCCTATGTATGCTGTCAAAAGCCTTTTCAAAATCAACGAAATTAATGTACAGCTGTCTTTGCCATTCTGAGTACTGCTTTATAATGTTCCTGAGAGTGAATATATGATCTACACATCTTCTGTTCTTTCTAAATCCTGCTTGTTCTTTCCTCAGTTTGTGGTCTACTGCTTTTGAAATTCTCTGTATAATTATCCTGCCTAGTATTTTGCTGGGAACTGAGAGAAGAGTCATTCCTCTCCAATTATTGCAGTCTGCAAGATCTCCCTTCTTGGGCAATTTGACAATTATTCCTTTGTTCCACTGTGATGTCCCCGTTTTCCAGACTTGTACAAAAAGTGGTTCTAATAGTTCTGCTGCTAGCTCCGGGTCTGTCTTAAATAACTCTGCATTTAAGTTATCATGGCCAGGAGCTTTTCCATTCTTTACCCCTTTGATTGCTGTGATGATTTCTTCTTTTCGTGGAAAGTCTGTATTTACATCTAGATCGTTTTCAGCCTCAGGAACATTCAATTGTGTCTCTGGTGGTTCCTTGTTCAGAGTTTCTCTGAAGTGCTCTGTCCATCTTGTTTCCTGTCCCTCTGCTGTCGTGATGAGATTTCCTTGCTGATCTCTTACTAATGTAATATTGTTTGCACCTCGTTTTCCGCTGATGAATCTGTTTGGACTTGAACATTCGGACGTGGAAGGATCATACGCTTGTATGGAAGATAATCATGGATATTGACATTGGTCTATTTGGATATATTCACCAGACTTTAGTTTATTATATCATTGAATGTGTATAATTTCATCACGCTACGCATTTTAACTACAGTGCTTAAAATTGTATGTTAATTAATGTTAATTCGCCAAATATAATTTGGTCTTTGATACAAATCTTTTTCACACGCACACTTAATTTTAAATCAGTGTTTATGGCTGATAGTACATACTTTTATCTATTCTTACAAGACAAATCAGCATATGTGTATCTAATTGCTCACACAACAGTGTTAGATGCAAGATAATATTTTAGTGATACTATTTCTCACTAGTACTTAGGACGTACAACTAACCTTGATTTTTGATGATGTCTAATGTTGCATTCATTCACTTTCTTAGTATCATTGTCTGCCTCATTTCATATATTGACCCTATTACATATTTCTATCGTTTTTAATGCTTTGCATTATTGCTAATGATTAATAAGAAATTAATTGACTACTGATACTGGACTTGACGGACAGGTGTTATTGGACGGTGTGATGTATGTGAGTGCATATATTGCTGTCATCATTTTTTAATATGTTGAGTGCTTTTAGTGATGGCCACCTTACATTGCTGTTAAAACGATTTGTGTCATTTGTAGTCTTTGGCTGTGGTTTTTACCATGGTCCACACTTTGAGTGTTTAATTACCTACTCTGTGGCAGAAACCTGGGTGCTATGCTATTTCGTACTGACAGTGAAGTTTGATGACACCAAATTTCACTCTGGTGATGTTTTACTCACACCACTGAAATAATGACAACTTTGTTTCTAATATTTTTCGGGAGGGGGGAAGTAAATGTTATGAGTAGAATTCATAACATGTCTGTCGATATCAAAATGGTTCGACAAGGCTTCTCGTTTGTTTATTATATGTAATCATTTGTGACACAGGAAGTAACGTTATTGCCTCGGGGTGCAGTTCAACAGACTTCGTGGTAAGGAAGGCAGACGGGGGGAAAGATCGTCTGCTAGAGGATTCTATGTGTATAGTTGTGGCAAGTGAACGTATGTCTCTGAGCTCGTGAAATATATATTAATTGTGTATAATCCCCATGATGTTCCAGCACTAGATCACCAATATGCCTCCGTTAGGTGATGCTAGTTATATTTGAAAAGGGAATTTGAATTCTGTTTAAAAAGTGAGTCAGAATGAAATAAACGTTGAATTCGATCTACGACAGTGTTTTGAGCTATGACATTACAGAGACTCTTTTATGACGGCTTAAAGAATGCCATTATATCCTAAATGGTTATGTAACTAATAATGGAGCATCGTCTCGTGTGTTATTAAACATTTATGAATCGGTTCCACTTCGCTTTCAACTACTTGACTATGGCAGTTTGGTACGGATTGCGTGCGGTGGTCTAGTGAATACTCCTAACAGTTTCTTGGCCAGTGGAACCATAAGAGTATCACTTATGGACATAATATAATTATAAATATAAAAGACCCCGTAGCCACAACACCACGTTTTACCTTCGACTGACTGCGATCTGGTCATTGTTAGCATGTTGCTTTTTTTCTAGATCTTTCTGATTTACGCAATGAAATATACCCTAAATTTCTACTTAATACCATTGCTTTATTTCTGTACTATATCTACTGCTTGACAATTTACCTATACCAAGAAACACAACTGCTATTGACCTATTGCTTTCCTTTTAAAAAATAAATCAACAATAGTTATCTGCTTAACCGGATCTGATAATTTATAGTATTTATCTTACAACTTATCATATAACCCTACTCATTTGTTAAGTCGAGGAAGATGAGGGGTACTGCGGTATGACGTGGAGTACAATGGATGGGTATGAAAAAAAAAATCGAAAAAAGACGATTCGTCTTACGAGGACAAAAGACAAAGAAAAATAGCCAACGTTGCGGCCACAAGGCCTTCGTCAGGGAAAGGAAAGAAAGTGAAGGCTAGATAGGACACATACGAATTTAAATAAATATAAAAATAAAACCTGGGTACTTCCCTAAAGACAGCTGAGTCCTAAGACGCTTGCCGCCGAACAGACATGCGTACCCGGAAAAGGAAATGACTGCCACTTCCGGATGTAAACAGTACATACTAAGAAACTAAAAAACGAAACTGAACAATAAACTACCCAAACGTAATATTAATGAGGCTGATTTATCCAGCTTCATCGACTTCGTCAACTACTTCCACCCCACCATCAAGTTCACCTCCCTCATCTCCAGTGTCTGTCAACTTTCTTGACATTACTATTACTGTCACGCCCTCCGGCCTTAATACCTCAGTATACTACAAGCCGACAAATGCTCACAGCTACCTTTTGCTCTTCTCATCCTCGGGCTTGTCGTGACTCCCTTCCATTTTCTCAACTGGTCGGACACAATGCACGACGTGCAAGTATGTCATTTAAACCAAAAAGGTGTCTTTTCTTAAGGCCACGATCACCATCACCAGTAGCTTCACGTGTGAGTCACGCAATGTCATTTATGCAATCATATGTAAACGTTGCAGAAAACCCTATATTGGTCAAACAGGCAAATGACTTGGGGACAGATTCAGCCAGCATCTGCATGACATCTCTTAGCAAAAATCCCCACCAGTGGCTATACACTTTAATGGTCCTGACCACAATGGTCCCATCGACATCCAGGTCACGGCGATCAGATCCTGCTCCTCTGGCACTGCTAGCCGAGAACTGCTTGAGAACCGTCTTATCCATCGTATGGGGTGTCTAAAACCAGCTGGTCTTAACACCCTAAACACCTTTGTCTGAGGTCACCCTTTCCACTTTTGTTCTATTTTGACCCTTTCCACTCTTATTCATTTTTTCTATTTCTCCGTCGCCCTCTAATAATATATAAAAATGTTTCAGTGTGGTGTGTTAAGACGTTAAGAAGAATGGTGTGCATATAGTTGTACTTGAGTGAGATCAGCTGTGAAGGTCTCTGAGGTAAACAATGAACAACTGTATTACAGAGTACCTTCCTTGTTACCACATTTACGATCTCACTCTAAGTTTTATTCTTTATTGACTAGCGTGACTGAAAGCTACATAAAGTGTCTAGGGTATTGTAAGAGTGTTGTAAAAGAATCTCAATACAAAAACATATACAAACAGATACTAATTACTATGATAAACTCAACTAACTCCAGATGTTAAATTTTAGATTTAAACTTTTTTTTGTTAAACTTTATTAGTCCTGGGCCTAAAATTGTTTTGGTCAGGACTTCAATTCAAATGAGAATCAATTTAGATGGATAGATATATTTACAAATATATATAAAGATATTTACATACAACAGACAATATGTCCATAGTACATTGTTACAAATTTTCAAGTTGATGATAATTATTCTATTTAACTACTGGTACTAGAAGTCAGGGTGGGGATTTACATCATCCCACTGTTCTTTTATTTTCACTAGAATTATTTATGTTAGTCTTTTTGAGGAATTTTTGTGTCTATACAGGAGATTTTCTTTAGTCGTGATAAGTTGTCCCAGGCCAGATATTGCACTTATCTGGTTCCTGGAATCACAGCAGTTGCCGTTGGTTTGGCCAAACACTTCAGTCTCCTCTGGTCTTGTACGTCTCTAATACCAGGAGGTGCCAGAGACTCTTAAAAATAGTGCTGAAATTCTCTATCATCGAGTACCAGCACCTGACAAGTGTCAGCAGGAACCCCACATATCAAGGAAATATAAACAAGTTACGATGAATTAGGCAATAGAATCTGGCACTCTTTTATCACTGCCTCTGTTCAGACTGCTTTCAGATGTTATTTATTAATAAAAAGCACAAGTCTGCTCATCTTCTTGCTCCTCTGAATATTTTTGAAAAATGGCATTGAGCAGCGGACTATTTCGATAAAGTAAAGGCTTTGGCCAATGAGACCAAGCATCTCTTTTTTGGAATGAATTCTTAAAAGAAAATATCAAACCGCTATGCGTTACTACTACCAACTAGATTTGTATATTAGGTCAGCCAATAATATTACGGCTTCCTTCAAATTTCATCCAATCCCCTTCATCGTACTATCTTAACCTTTCTTTCACCTAATTTTTTCCCCCAAAAATATGCTATCCAATCTAAGCAGACATGACTTGACCTGACAGTATCTCCGATTTCCTATGTATTACTACCAATATTTGATTATCTAATGGACTATTTAGATAACTAACTACATATTCTTAGTCAGCAAGTCTTCAGGTACATGAATATATGATTTTCATGGGGCTAAGTGGCTTGGTTCAAAATTCTATCTTTTTTCTATGTTAGTTGTTTATTTTTTAAAACTACCTCCTGTTCAATTCTTTTTCACTGTACTTTCAAACTAAATACGAGAGTTTACGTCATTCGCAATAAGAGCTAAGCGTGTTTTCTAACTGTAGTGTCCACATTTTCTAACTTTTACGTCGTGATTTGAAAATCGCCTAAGGGCAAGGCCAGCAAGTTAGTTTTATTTTTAGAAACAATGTGAGACGAGTCTTGCGTTGGGTATCTATCCGTGCCCCTCCCTTCCATAATGTATTGTAGGCAAATATTTCACTGAACTTGAAAAAGTGGTACGTTTATCTCAAGGTTACCCAGAAGCATTTGGTACCTTTATTTCGGCGTTAAGGCGTTATCAAATAATACGCTGAAGGCGTAGGCGACGAAAACAATGAAAATTTGTAGCACTATCCTATCTTTTACTTGATGCCTATACTGTTATAATTTAATTTAGATATTGTATTTAGAAGTTTACCACATATCTCCCCACTTAGAATAGACTATCATATGCCAGTTCCTACTTCTAAATACACACAGATAAATTTACTACCTATGCCTTGTGACTACTCGGAAGTTCGTCGTACGGATGTCTGCTTAAAAAATCTGCACCTACATTGGTTTTGCCTGGGATATATTCTATGGTAAACTGGTATGGCTGTAGGAGCAAAGACCAGCGTAATAATCTAGCATTTTCATGCCTTGCTTGTGACAGACACACGAGTGGTTTATGATCTGTTTGGATCTTAAATGATTTACCATAGAGATAAATCTGGAACTTTTTTATAGCCCATATGACTGCCAAACATTCTTTTTCACTTGTTGAATATTTTTGTTCTGCTGAGTTCAACTTACGGCTAGCATAAGCAACTGGGGTTAATTCCCCATCAAGTCAAATTAGCTTTACTCCAACACGAATGAATACAAGATGGCTTCACAAAAACACCACGTGGACTGGTCGCTCTCGCTGTAACACGTCTGATCGCTCCAGAAGTCGGAAGTGGGAGTGGTTTTAAAAGCATATAAGCAGCAGTCATTTTATCTGTGCCACAGTCATACTCATCGGTAGTTCATATCTTTCGTTTATTGAATAGATGATATCCCAATCTGTTGTGACCTGTGTGACCACTTCTCTTCTTCTGAGCTGGTAATATGCATCATTTTGTGCGTGGCATACCATTTGTTCTTGTATCTGCTTCTGATAAAACTCGTTGCTTCTGCGAAAGGTATGCTTATACAGGCTGAGGTAGTGTCCTGTATTTCTATATAGAGTGACGTCAACTGAGTCAGAATCGAAAACGAGGCTGTACGACGTGGACGCCATTTTTTGTCGACAATACCAGGGTTAGTAGTGGGAATAAGCGTCGAGTAAGATTTTTTTTTTAAATTAATGAAGAAAAATATCCCGTTCAACCTCTGATGAGTTATAATGAGGATATATATTGTTTTCAATTCCAAATAATATGAACAACTGCCGATGAGAAAGTGGCATCACATTTGTCAAATCATTGTAAATAGGGACAATCACAATTATGCTAATACGTTAAATAAATAAACAAAAACAAAAACAAAAACAAAAAACAAACAAAATCAAGAAGAAACTCTGAACAAGAATTATATTAAAATGGAGAGGTGTAAAGGCCTGGTGGTTCCAGTTATATAACTGACTTTAACAGATATTTAATTGACTTTCATCTGTTAAAAGTCATATGCATTGTAAGAACAGCATTAGACCTTCACATTCCCAGACACTAATATTAACATTTGTTCGTGATAAATATTGTTTGACTATATTATGCAGTTCCCTAGGTCTGTCTATTCTTATTTAACACCTCTTCATCTATATATAATTTTTTTTTTTTTTTTTTTTTGCGTTCGCCCGCTAATACTCGAGTCGAAATCTCAGGTTATCATTTATGTCTAACCTGACATTGATTTTACGTGAGTATCCCTTTATTTCTTGTACAGAGACAAATGTCCCTCGCCATTCAGGCAAATACTCGCCGATTTCGGAGGTACCCATTTGTTGCGTGCATATTTTGACGCACATATTACAAAAATCGATATGGCTATTTAATATGGGAAAAATATAGACATGCATTCATTTGTGTATGAAAATGCTGTCTATGGGTAAAGCGAGGTAATCCATGTTTGATTCACACTTTTGATTATAGGAGTAATCGTTCTTGATATTGATCCGGCGCACGGATATTGCTCTTACGTTTGTACTTATTTTTTAGGGCCAGAAAATAGATTAATTTGCTTTTTATATTTATGGCCTGAATTCATATGTATTACATATTATTAGTACAAGTAGAATCAGTCCTATATTGTATATTTTGGATGGGTAGGCGGGACTAGATTCTTGTTATTCCGCTCCAGCGGAAGTATGAGTTGTCTTGAGAAGTCGTGATGAGTTCCGATGTACCGTGATAATGGCGGGTACGCATTTTTCAAAGGGCTGGTAGATTCTTAAGGAAAACTTAGTTATGAAGTGGTTTTCTTCTATAGGAGATTGTGTCTCTACTAGAGTTTGTGTTAGAGACTCTCCTAAGGTACGGTACAATGTATAATTCGGACTCCATGTATTGCCAGACCCTATTTTGATGATCTCATGTCGATTAGACCCAGATGGAACATTGTGCTTCGTATCGCCAGGGTCGTGTTTTGTATCGACAAAGATGACAGGTTTTCCTACAGCGGTTATGGCTACGTGAATTAACCTAATTACCGTAGAACTGTATGGAAACATTTATGAAACTATCTATATGCCCATTATAAATTAACTTTGGCTTATATTCACCTTCCTACGAGTGAGTGAGCGGCAACTCAGGGAGGCGGCCATGTTAGATTCCTGTCATCATATTTTCTGATTACTGTCCAAAGAACGGGGCATGTACCTTATTACTCGGACAGTGACAAGGAGATCTCAATCTTGATAGAAACCCCCTTTTCGTGGTTCCATAATATACTACAAACTATGGACGTCAAGCAACTTCAGTTATGTACCGATCTGCCTTCACTGACGCGTTTAGTCAGATAGGGGATGCGGCCATAATGTATCATGACATTGAACTTTTGATGTACTACCTATTATTCATGAATGTGTCGTGATTTCGAATCTGCTATGTATGCCTACAAATTGATGTGTCAACATAACCATGATCTACTCGTATGTCCCAGTGTGTACGTCTGAATAAATTGTGTAAACAAAGATTCCAGCAGTCTGCATTGGTGCCTTGTAGACAAGTGTATGAGTGATTATCTTGGTCAGCACACGAACAGTATACCATTCGCGTCAATCACAGTCTACACTTCTACTCCATACACATATCATCCTGCGTCGGTTGAAGTGACCAAGCTTAGGGCCTGCTTCCCCTGGAGCCTTAGAGGGAATCGACTATTTACAGCTGCCTTTACCTTCCCTAACTCAGGACTAGGGTGAGTTACCCATTTACAGCTGGGTAAACTGGAGCATGCCTGATCTCAACAACTCTGTACACTTCTTTACAGACTGACACTTACAGAGCGTGCGAGTTGAAAACCGAAACTTTACAGTGGAAAAAAAAGTTTTTACAGTGGTGAGCCAGATCCCTGGGTCCAGCCTACGCAGTTTTGTGTTGAGAATCACAGTTTGCCTTGAAAGAACATTTGTTTGACCACATCAACATCGATGTCAGCTTGACCTGTATTGCCGATAGGATGCTGTATCTAGGTCAGCACTTGTTGACAGTTTTTCGCTGTACAGACGGTATTACACATGACAGTTGTATCAAGTGTAGAAAATATCTGGAGCAGTATTGTTGACATTTCTCAACGTACAGAAGAATCACAGTATTGTTGAACATAAATTGCATAGTTCATCGTTGGATCTTCATATGCTCAACAAAGAAAAAAAATTTGAACTGTGTAATAGTTTAAAATTAAATCTATTACTCAATAAAGTGGCAGGTTATTAGTATTAAAATAAACTGTGCCTACTTTACAACACTATACTTGCAACACATTCCATTCATGATATAAATTATATTGTATGCTATATGCTATTTATGCTTACATGTTATTTGTTTATATGTGTAGGTGTTTATATGTTGCGGGCCTGGATGAGAGGTGACTAGAACAGGAAATACCGAGTGATATTGGTCTTGTTCTGGCGTTCTATAGGGAGCAATTTCTTAATTGAAATTTGCATGCAACATAGTTTGCAAATATTTGGTTAGTTGTGACGACTGTTTCATATTTGTATTTGTAAAATTTTTTCTGTTCTTTATTTTTGTTTGATTTGTTTGTATAATTGTAGTGTAAAGTTTGTTTTCTTTGCACTCTGTAACGTTGCTTTCACACACACACTGTATGCTCTGTAAGGAAGAGTGGTGTGTTGTTGAGATCAGGCATGCTCCAGTCTACCCAGCTGTAAATGGGTAACTCACCCTAGTCCTGAGTTAGGGAAGGCAAAGGCTCCAGGGGAAGCAGGCCCTAAACTTGGTCACTTCAACCGACGCAGGATGGTGTATGTATGAAGTAGAAGTGTAGAGTGTGATTACCGCGAATGGTGTACTGTTCGTGTGCTGACCAATATAACCACTCATACACTTGTGTCTACAAGGCACCAATGCAGACTGCTGGAATCTTTGTTTACTCAATTTATTCAGACGTACACACTGGGACATACGAGTACATCATGGTATGTTGACATATCAATTTGTAGGTATACATAGCAGATCTGAAGTCATGACACATTCAGAAATAATGGGCAGTACATCAAAAGTTCAATGTCATGATACATTATGGCCACATCCCCCTATCTGACTAAACGCGTCAGTGAAGGCGGATCGATAAATAACTAAAGTTACTAGACGTCCATAGTTTGTAGTATATATTATGAAACCACGAAGGGGGTTTCTAGCAAGATTGAGATCTCCCTGTCACTGTCCGATAATAGGATAAATAATCTGTTCTCTTGGCAGTGATCAAAACATATGCTGACCGAAATCCAACATGGCTGCCTCCCTGAGTTGTCGTTCACTCATTCATAGGAAGGAGAATATAAGCCAGAGTTAATTTATAATGGGTATATAAAGGATTTCATAAATGTTTCCATACAGCTCTACGGTGATCAGGTTAATTCACGTAGCCATAACCGCTGCAGGAAAATCTGTCATCTTCGTCGATACCAAACACGACACTAGCATAGCGAAGCACAAAAAGTCAAGCTAGGCCTAACCGACGAGAGATCATCAAAAATAGGAGCTGGGTTTACCTGGAGTCCGAATCATCTATATACTGACATGAGGAGAGTCTCTAACACAAACTATCGTAGAGACACCATCTCCTTCAGAAGAAAAACCACTTCTGACGAAAGGACCAGCTCTAGAAAAACGTACCCCGCCATTTGTAAGCAGTACATCGGAACTCATCACGACTTGTCAAGACAACTCATACTTCCG
Organism: Oreohelix idahoensis; assembly: GCA_024509875.1. Classification (NCBI taxonomy): domain Eukaryota; kingdom Metazoa; phylum Mollusca; class Gastropoda; order Stylommatophora; family Oreohelicidae; genus Oreohelix; species Oreohelix idahoensis. Next base: position 76,593 of record JAMPIV010012903.1, read on the forward strand.
CTAGACCGGAATACAAGAATCTAGTCCCTCCTACCAATCCAAAATATACAATATAGGACTGATTCTACTTGTACTAATAATATGTAATACATATGAATTCAGGCCATAAACACAATAAGCAAATTAATATATTTTCTGGCCCTAAAAAATAAGTACAAACGCAAGCGCTATATCCTTGCGCCGGATCAATATCCAGAACGATTACTCCTATAATCAAAAGTGTGAATCAAACATGGATTATCTCGCTTTTACCATAGACAGCATTTTCATACACAAATGAATGAATGTCTATATTTTTCCCATATTAAATAGCCATATCGATTTTTGTAATATGTGCGTCAAAATATGCACGCAACAGATTACCACACCCCTCGGGGAAAAAAAAATGGTACATTTTTTTTTGAAATACATCTAGGAGCAACATACAATAGGCTCACAACGCACCAATAACAATGCGCAGATGATAAGCATAAGTTTTATGACCTTAGAGAAAGTACTTCTCTAAGTATAAATATTTCCAGAGAGGTGTCACCAACGCATACTACAATATTAGCAATGACACAATTTTCACATTAGTTTATACATAAATTTCATCTAAGATATCTTAACATCATGATCATCAAAGACGAAAAACATTGAAAGATCAGCGGTGAATAAATATCAATGAACCGCTAAGTAGTGTTACAATCCATATATGATATATTACATATGTGTACACATTTCAACATAGAAACAACTGTATCAAAATTGTATAACAGTTATGAATCGTGTGGGCATCTAGACAAAATATCTGCCATCACATTTTCTGACCCACGGATAGCTCGCACCGAAAAATGAAATGGCTGTAGAGCAATCGCGTATCGCGTTGATCTCGCGCTCTTCAGATTTTTACTCTGAATAGCCGTAAGAGCTTTCTGGTCAGTTTCCACAATGAAATGCGCGCCCAGAAGAAATCTTTGCAGTTTAAGGATTGACCAAACCATAGCCAATAATTCACGGTCTAGGACCGAGTAATTCTTCTCTGCGGCATTTAATTTCCGAGAAATATACATCACAGGATGCAGAGTTCCAGAGTACTCTTGCATTAGTGCAGCTCCAATCCCGGTGGATGAAGCGTCACTACGAAGAATAAATGTCTTATCCTTAGAAGGTAATACTAGGATAGGTGAAGTAGAAAACATAGTTTTAACCTTATCCAAAGAGGATTGACATTCTTGAGTCCAATGGACTACATTAGGAGACCCTTTCTTTAGCAAGGAAGAAAGAGGTGACATAATGGAGGACAGATTCGGGATGAATCGTCCATAAAATTGTATTAGACCTAAGAGACTTCGTACTTGCTTTTTAGTCTTAGGAATAGAAATGTTAAGTATCTTACTTGTATTATGGTCTTCTGTTTTTAGGAACCCATGACCAACACGGTGTCCTAAAAAAGATATTTCGCTAAAACCAATACATGCTTTCGATGGTTTCGCTGTCAGGTTATGCTCGCGTAAGATAGACAATAGTTCATTTATACCATTATAGTGATCGTTCCAAGTATCACTGAAAAGACAGATGTCATCAAGATACGCAATGACATCTGAGCGATGAGATAGGATTCGACGCATCATGCGTACAAATGTAGCAGGGGCGTTCATAAGACCGAAAGGCATGAAATTCCATTGGAATAGACCCCTAGGCGTCGAAAAGCAGTAAACGGTTTGGCGTGTTCGGATAGTGGAACTTGCCAATATCCCTTAGACAAATCGAGTTTAGTAAAGAAGTGAGAATTCGATAGTCTCGTAAGTAGCTCTTCTAGTAAAGGCATAGGTTCAGCATCGAATTTAGTCACTTGATTCAATTTGCGATAATCCACGCAAAGACGTATGTTATTGTCTTTTTTTCGTACTATAACCATCGGCGAAGAATATGCTGATGTGGATGGTTCAATAATTTTTAACTCTATCATCTCATCTAACTCTTTCTCTACCTGTGCTTGAAAATGTATCGGGATAGGATACGGTCTGACTCTTATAGGACTATGGTCAGTAAGAATAATGTCATGTTGAATGACATCCGTTTGACCAGGAATGTCAGTAAGGACATCCTGAAATTGTTCTAACATAGTAGAAACTTGTTTCTGCTCTCCTGGCGATAATTCTGGAGAAATTGCAACATCTTTCCATGATTCATTAGAGTGAAGAGGAATCCGTGGAAAAGGTAAATTTACATCCGAGAAACTCGTTTCCTCATCCTGTATTACTGACAGAGATGAGTACTGTCCATGTTGGACTGGAAAATCGTCCGTTGCCTGGAAAACAGGTTGTAAATAATCAGGACGTTCATGGAATTCCGTGAGCATGTTGATGTGGAAGGTTTTACGCTTCCCGTCAATATCGACGATATAGTCAACATCGGAAACTTTTGATATTATATCGTACGGACCTTTCCAAGAAATGAGAAGTCTATTTTCCCTACAAGGTAGCAAGACAAATGCTTTGTCACCTGGACAAAGTTGTCGCAAACATCTCTTTTTATTGGCAAATTCCCTTGCCTTCTGTTTCGCAAATTCAGATGAAGCAGTTGCCAATTTGCATGCTTCAATAATCTTGTGTCTAAGTGCGATGACATATTCATAAGAGGATTTTGTGTCATCGACAATATTATCAGCAGTTATAAGATCATGAAGTAAGGACATAGGACCTCGCGGTTTCGCGCCAAAGACAAGTTCAAAGGGAGAAAATCCTGTATGTTCGTTGGCGACCTCTCTATATGCAAAGAGAGCCGCGGGTAAAACCCTATCCCAATCCTGAGGATGATCTTCTGTTATCTTACCTAGTTGGTTTTTCAGAGTTCTATTCAAACGTTCCACCATCCCATTGGACATAGGATGATAAATACTACTCAGCGATCTCTCTATCTTCAGAGTCGACATTACTTGAGACATGGTATCCGATATGAGTTGGGTACCATGGTCGGATAATATTTCTGCTGGAAACCCCAGACGAGAAAATATTAACCAAAGAGCATCTGCGACATCAGCAGTAGTTATGCTCTTTAGAGGAACAGCCTCCGGCCAACGTGTGCACATATCAACACACGTCAGAATAAATTGGTGTCCTCTAGCAGACTTTATCTTAAATGGACCAATGATGTCTATCGCCATTTTTTGAAATGGCCGAATAGGAATGTCTGCAGCCTGAATAGGTGCATCATGGCGTGGACCTCTGGATTTAATCTCTTGACATACTTTACAAGATCGACAATAGATTCGTATGTCCTTATTCACAGCAGGCCAAAAGAAAGATTGAAGAACTCTAGCTTTAGTACGGGAAAAACCCATATGTCCAGCACACTGCGAATCATGAGCGTGCTGTAAGATTTTAACTCTCATATTTTTAGGCACAAGGATTTGAGAATGAATGGACTTAGCGGAGTACCATACGTACAAGTACGCCATTCTTCATCGTAATCCAAGATTTACGATTTGTATCCTTATTCGGATCACCTTTTGTTGCCAGAGTAAAGAATTTCTTTAGAGTAGGATCATCTTCCTGCTGTTTGATAAAGGAATCGTGGGAAATCTCCAAGGGATCATCTTGGATCTGCGCATCATTATCTTCAGAATGTGAAGATTGTGGCATATTAAGAGCTTGAGCCCTAGTGATTACTGCATTACCCGATTGCATATTAACATTTTCCCAATTAGAAATTTGCTGTGGAGTGCATTCTTTCACTCCATGAATGCGACCGATGATAAGATCAGCGATCGGATTCGGCAAGAGACATGCTTGCACCTCTCCTGTAAATAAAGGCGTAGCAATATTGATAATGGCAGTGGAGTACTTCTCCAATGTGCCACCAAATGTTACACATTTGACTATATTGCCTGTAGCTCGAGAAGGATTTACGAGTGATTGCCTCACTCCAATGGTAGTGCACCCCGAGTCGAAAAGAATTGATACCGGAGTACCATCTATTAGGCCCCTATTAAAGACAAGAGCACCCCTTCCATTATGCGCAATTGACGCATGAAGAGCGGGAAGTGGGTGACCGCAGCTTAAAGTAGACACTGTGGTTGGATCGAATAATGTTTTGCATTGCGAACACTCAGATGCTCTAGCAAAATCGAAAGCGGAATTTGCTACACTATTGGAATTATTATTGCCTCTGTTATAACCCCTATTTGGGTTTGAATCATAATATTCATGATCATAATCATCATGCTCATTATATTGAGTATCCCTGTAATATTGTTTCTTTTGTCTCCATGAAGCACTTTGGTAGTTCCTATAGCTACTCCCTTTCCGAGAATTTCTAACATTATGGGAACCCCTCGCGTGTCGAGGACTATCAGACCGATTCCAGTTCTTCGAAGAAGAACTCTGATTTGAGCGGTTATCTTGGTTTTGATACTTATCCCAATTAACCTTTTTATCAAATTTATTTTTAGCTCCTTGGAATTTGTGTGAGTAATTCTGATTATATTCTGTTGCCGAAGCAACTGGCATACTCTCTTTAATGTTAGAGTTACTAAGAATCATGTCAGGGTGTGCCGTGGCATACTGGTCACAATATTCTTCCATTTGCTTTATTGTACCAGGTTTACGCTCATGTAAGAACTCTAGGAATGATTTATTTACAGAAGACATGACCTTGTCTCTTAGCAATAAATCCGTAAGACCATCAAATGTTTTCTCTGTTTTGGATAATTCAATCCATCGTGAAAGTGTAATTCGTGCTTTTGAGATGAAATCTGAGAATTCTACACCTACCTCAGGTCTCATTGTTTAAACAAAAGACGGTAACCTTCCTCAGACAGCTGATATCTCTTTATCAAAGCTGCCCTAACAGCATCATAATTATCTTTGTCGGCCTCTTCAACAAAATATAACTTACTCAGAGACTCCCCTTTTAGATTTTCAGACAACTGATTCACATACTGTGATTTGTCAACATTATGAGATCGACAAGCCCGTTCAAATCTAGAAAGCCAAAATGTTATGTCATCACTGGTAGGGTTAAACGCTGGTACCTTGACCTTGTATACAAAGGGTTTACCATTACCACCAGATGCCTGATTAACATTACTCATACATGTCAATTTTAATTTCTCTAATTCAAACTCATGTTCTCTTATTGCTTTTCTCTCTTCAGCTTCTCTATCTAATTTTTTTTTGTTCTGCAGCAGCAGCAGCTTCTAATTTCTTCTGTTCTGCAGCAACTTCTAATTTTTTCTGTTCTGCAGCAGCAGCAACTTCTAGTTTTTTTCTGTTCTGCAACAGCTTCTAATTTCTTCTGTTCTGCAGCAACTTCTAATTTTTTCTGTTCTGCAGCAGCAGCAACTTCTAGTTTTTTCTGTTCTGCAGCAGCTTCTAATTTCTTCTGTTCTGCAGCAACTTCTAATTTTTTCTGCTCTGCATCAGCTTCTAATTTCTTCTGTTCTGCCTCAAATCTCCTTTCCTCCACTTGCATCTGCAATTTCTTAAGTTCAGCAGCAGTATCAGCTTCTTTTTCTAATCTTTTTTCTTCAGCTAAGGCTTTCCTTTCTTCTGCAGCAGCTTTTTTTTCTTCTATTTGAAGTTTTCTCTCCTCAGCCGCAGCTTTTTTTTCCTCAGCAGCAGCTTTTCTCTCTTCTGCAGCTAATGCTTTGTCATATTGAGCAACATCCCATTGTTCTAAGTCTTTTCCAGTCTTATCAAGAGATTTTCCTTGTGTAATGAAATAATCTAATGTAGACATATTGTCTTCTTAAATCAGAAACCTGAAAAAGTAAATAAATTACCCTCTTTCAAGTTAATGGGAGACAAGTCTATACCATAGACTTAGTCTTAGTCCAAACTTGTATGGTTTATAATAACCAATGATAACTTGAGTACCTGTGGACAACAATAACTGTATCTCAAATACTGTGGGGGACAAGCCTTACAAAGGTCTTGTATACTCAATGTAATCAAAGATCACTTGAGTACCTGTGGAAAAAATATTTCCCTTTACCAATCACTTTGGGAGACAAGCCTTACAAAGGTCTTGTACATTTTGTTTTATAACAATAACAATCATAAAGTACTGATCTGTACTATACTATCAGTGTATACCACTATACGTCATATGTCAACTAAAGACATTACAAAGGACAAACAAGAAAAGACAATATGAACACATTTGCAGAGATCAAATTAAATTAAATAGGAGAAATGAAAAAAATGATCACAGAAACCGTGATGATAACTGCCATAATATAACAAGACAAATAACGCCACAGTGTATAAACATAAGGGTGTAAAAAACTGAAATGAAAGGAAAGATGAGACCTACAATTATACAAACAAATCAAACAAAACTAAGGAACACAAAATTATTAACAAAAACAACGAAGAAAAGAACACCTCATCACAACTAACAGAAATAGCAGCAAATTGTTGCTAACAAATTTCCAATTAAGAAAATGTGTACCTATCGAATACTAGTACCAGACCAATGTAACTCGGCATACCTTGTATTAGTCACACAGAACATAAATTAATTTAATACATAACAAATAACATGTAAGCATAAATAGCATATAGCATACAATATAATTTATGTCATGAATGGAATGTGTTGCAGGTATGGTGTTGTAAAGCAGGCACAGTTTATTTTAATTCTAATAACTTGCCACTTTATTGAGTAATAGATTTAATTCTAAACTATTACACTGTCAATTTTTTCTCTTTTGAGCATATGAAGATCCAACGATGAACTATGCACTTTATGTTCAACAACACTGTGATTCTTCTGTACGTTGAGAAATGTCAACAATACTGCTCCAGATATTTTCTATACTTGATACCACTGTCCTGTGTAATACTGTCTGTACAGCGAAAAACTGTCAACAAGCGCTGACCTAGATACAGCATCCTATCGGTAATACAGGTCAAGCTGACATCGACTGTATAGCTGTCCTACTGGTGTTGATGTGTTCAAACAAATGTTCTTTCAGCTGTAAACTGTGATTCTCAACACAAAACTGCGTAAGCTGGACCCAGGAATCTGGCTCGCCACTGTAAAGTTTGTTTTCTTTGCACTCTGTAACGTTGCTTTCACACACACACTGTATGCTCTGTAAGGAAGAGTGGTGTGTTGTTGAGATCAGGCATGCTCCAGTCTACCCAGCTGTAAATGGGTAACTCACCCTAGTCCTGAGTTAGGGAAGGCAAAGGCTCCAGGGGAAGCAGGCCCTAAACTTGGTCACTTCAACCGACGCAGGATGGTGTATGTATGAAGTAGAAGTGTAGAGTGTGATTACCGCGAATGGTGTACTGTTCGTGTGCTGACCAATATAACCACTCATACACTTGTGTCTACAAGGCACCAATGCAGACTGCTGGAATCTTTGTTTACTCAATTTATTCAGACGTACACACTGGGACATACGAGTACATCATGGTATGTTGACATATCAATTTGTAGGTATACATAGCAGATCTGAAGTCATGACACATTCAGAAATAATGGGCAGTACATCAAAAGTTCAATGTCATGATACATTATGGCCACATCCCCTATCTGACTAAACGCGTCAGTGAAGGCGGATCGATAAATAACTAAAGTTACTTGACGTCCATAGTTTGTAGTATATATTATGAAACCACGAAGGGGGTTTCTAGCAAGATTGAGATCTCCCTGTCACTGTCCGATAATAGGATAAATAATCTGTTCTCTTGGCAGTGATCAAAACATATGCTGACCGAAATCCAACATGGCTGCCTCCCTGAGTTGTCGTTCACTCATTCATAGGAAGGAGAATATAAGCCAGAGTTAATTTATAATGGGTATATAAAGGATTTCATAAATGTTTCCATACAGCTCTACGGTGATCAGGTTAATTCACGTAGCCATAACCGCTGCAGGAAAATCTGTCATCTTCGTCGATACAAAACACGACACTAGCATAGCGAAGCACAAAAAGTCAAGCTAGGCCTAACCGACGAGAGATCATCAAAATAGGAGCTGGGTTTACCTGGAGTCCGAATCATCTATATACTGACATGAGGAGAGTCTCTAACACAAACTATCGTAGAGACACCATCTCCTTCAGAAGAAAAACCACTTCGTAAGACATTTTTTTTCTGACGAAAGGACCAGCTCTAGAAAAACGTACCCCGCCATTTGTAAGCAGTACATCGGAACTCATCACGACTTGTCAAGACAACTCATACTTCCGCTAGACCGGAATACAAGAATCTAGTCCCTCCTACCAATCCAAAATATACAATATAGGACTGATTCTACTTGTACTAATAATATGTAATACATATGAATTCAGGCCATAAACACAATAAGCAAATTAATATATTTTCTGGCCCTAAAAAATAAGTACAAACGCAAGCGCAATATCCTTGCGCCGGATCAATATCCAGAACGATTACTCCTATAATCAAAAGTGTGAATCAAACATGGATTATCTCGCTTTTACCATAGACAGCATTTTCATACACAAATGAATGAATGTCTATATTTTTCCCATATTAAATAGCCATATCGATTTTTGTAATATGTGCGTCAAAATATGCACGCAACATGTAGGTCTCATCTTTCCTTTCATTTCAGTTTTTTACACCCTTATGTTTATACACTGTGGCGTTATTTGTCTTGTTATCTTATTGCAGTTATCATCACGGTTTCTGTGATCATTTTTTTCATTTCTCCTAGTTAATTTAATTTGATCTCTGCAAATGTGTTCATATTGTCTTTTCTTGTTTGTCCTTTGTAATGTCTTTAGATGACATATGACATAGGAATTATAGTGGTATACACTGATAGTATAGTACAGATCAGTACTTTATGATTATTTTCCACAGGTACCCAAGTGATCTTTGATTACATTGAGGTATACAAGACCTTTGTAAGGCTTGTCTCCCACAGTATTTGAGATACAGTTATTGTTGTCCACAGGTACTCAAGTTATCATTGGTTATTATAAACCATACAAGAGTGCACTAAGACTAAGTCTATGGTATAGACTTGTCTCCCATTAAAGTGAAAAAGGGTAATTTATTTACTTTTTCAGGTTCCTGATTTAAGAAGACAAGATGTCTACATTAGATTATTTTATTGCACAAGGAAAATCTCTTGATAAGACTGGGAAAGACTTAGAACAATGGGCTGTTGCTCAATATGACAAAGCATTAGCTGCTGAAGAGAGAAAAGCTGCTGCTGCTGCAGAGGAGAGAAAAGCTGCTGCTGAAGAGAGAAAAGCTGCTGCTGAAGAGAAAAAAGCTGCTGCTGAAGAGAGAAAAGCTCTGGCTGAAGAAAAAAGATTTGAAAAAGAAGCTGATAATGCTGCTGAACTAAAGAAATTGCAGATGCAAGTGGAGGAAAGGAGATTTGATGCAGAACAGAAAAAATTAGAAGCTGCTGCTGCTGCAGAACAGAAAAAATTAGATGCTGCTGCAGAACAGAAAAAATTAGAAGCTGCTGCTGCTGCAGAACAGAAAAAATTAGAAGCTGCTGCTGCTGCAGAACAGAAAAGATTAGATAGAGAAGCTGAAGAGAGAAAAGCAATAAGAGAACATGAATTTGAGTTAGAGAAATTAAAATTGACATGTATGAGTAATGTTAATCAGGCATCTGGTGGTAATGGTAAACCCTTTGTGTACAAGGTCAAGGTACCAGCGTTCAACCCTACCAGTCATGAACGTGCTTGTCGAGCTCATAATGTTGACAAATCACAGTATGTGAATCAGTTGTCTGAAAATCTAAAAGGGGACTCTCTGAGTAAGTTATATTTTGTTGAAGAGGCCGACAAGGACAATTATGATGTTGTTAGGGCAGCTTTGATAAAGAGATATCAGCTGTCTGAGGAAGGTTATCGTCTTTTGTTTAAAACAATGAGACCTGAGGTAGGTGTAGAATTCTCAGAATTCATCTCAAAAGCACGAATTACACTTTCACGATGGATTGAATTATCCAAAACAGAGAAAACATTTGATGGTCTTACAGATTTATTGCTAAGAGACAAGGTCATGTCTTCTGTAAATAAATCATTCCTAGAGTTCTTACATGAGCGTAAACCTAGTACATTAAAGCAAATGGAAGAATATTGTGACCAGTATGCCACGGCACACCCTGAAATGATTCTTAGTAACTCTAACATTAAAGAGAGTATGCCAGTTGCTTCGGCAACAGAATATAATCAGAATTACTCACACAAATTTGTTGCGTGCATATTTTGACGCACATATTACAAAAATCGATATGGCTATTTAATATGGGAAAAATATAGACATTCATTCATTTGTGTATGAAAATGCTGTCTATGGGAAAAGCGAGATAATCCATGTTTGATTCACACTTTTGATTATAGGAGTAGTCGTTCTGGATATTGATCCGGCGCAAGGATATTGCGCTTGCGTTTGTACTTATTTTTTAGGGCCAGAAAATATATTAATTTGCTTATTGAGTTTATGGCCTGAATTCATATGTATTACATATTATTAGTACAAGTAGAATCAGTCCTATATTGTATATTTTGGATTGGTAGGAGGGACTAGATTCTTGTATTCCGGTCTAGCGGAAGTATGAGTTGTCTTGACAAGTCGTGATGAGTTCCGATGTACTGCTTACAAATGGCAGGGTACGTTTTTCTAGAGCTGGTCCTTTCGTCAGAAAAAAATGTCTTACGAAGTGGTTTTTCTTCTGAAGGAGATGGTGTCTCTACGATAGTTTGTGTTAGAGACTCTCCTCATGTCAGTATATAGATGATTCGGACTCCAGGTAAACCCAGCTCCTATTTTTGATGATCTCTCGTCGGTTAGGCCTAGCTTGACTTTTTGTGCTTCGCTATGCTAGTGTCGTGTTTTGTATCGACGAAGATGACAGATTTTCCTGCAGCGGTTATGGCTACGTGAATTAACCTGATCACCGTAGAGCTGTATGGAAACATTTATGAAATCCTTTATATACCCATTATAAATTAACTCTGGCTTATATTCTCCTTCCTATGAATGAGTGAACGACAACTCAGGGAGGCAGCCATGTTGGATTTCGGTCATCATATGTTTTGGTCACTGCCAAGAGAACAGATTATTTATCCTATTATCGGACTTTCATAAATGGGTGCTTGCGTAGAATAGAGGGATTAAAATGGTATGACAAGGTTACCAACGTGGAACTGATGACAAGAACTAGACAAGTGCCAGTGGAACAAGAAATGAGAAGAAGACGATGGCGATGGATAGGACACACACTGAGAAAACCTGTTGATAGCATTACAAGGCAGTCCTTGTTCTGGAACCCCCAGGGCAAGAGAGGCAGAGGAAGACCAAGAAGTACATGGAGAAGAGAGTTGGAAACAGAGGTGAAAATGATGAGGAGAACATGGAAAGAACTTGAGATGATGGCACGTGACAGGAGGACTTGGCATGTGTTTGTTGAAGGCCTATGCTCCTGTGGGAGTGGAGGGTTATGAATTATCGGACAGTGACAGGGAGATCTCAATCTTGCTAGAAACCCCCTTCGTGGTTTCATAATATATACTACAAACTATGGACGTCAAGTAACTTTAGTTATTTATCGATCCGCCTTCACTGACGCGTTTAGTCAGATAAGGGGATGCGGCCATAATATATCATGACAGTGAACTTTTGATGTACTGCCCATTATTTCTGAATGTGTCATGACTTCAGATCTGCTATGTATACCTACAAATTGATATGTCAACATACCATGATGTACTCGTATGTCCCAGTGTGTACGTCTGAATAAATTGAGTAAACAAAGATTCCAGCAGTCTGCATTGGTGCCTTGTAGACACAAGTGTATGAGTGGTTATATTGGCCAGCACACGAACAGTACACCATTCGCGGTAATCACACTCTACACTTCTACTTCATACATACACCATCCTGCGTCGGTTGAAGTGACCAAGTTTAGGGCCTGCTTCCCCTGGAGCCTTTGCCTTCCCTAACTCAGGACTAGGGTGAGTTACCCATTTACAGCTGGGTAGACTGGAGCATGCCTGATCTCAACAACACACCACTCTTCCTTACAGAGCATCCAGTGTGTGTGTGAAAGCAACGTTACAGAGTGGAAAGAAGAAAACAAACTTTACAGTGGCGAGCCAGATTCCTGGGTCCAGCTTACGCAGTTTTGTGTTGAGAATCACAGTTTACAGCTGAAAGAACATTTGTTTGAACACATCAACACCAGTAGGACAGCTATACAGTCGATGTCAGCTTGACCTGTATTACCGATAGGATGCTATATCTAGGTCAGCGCTTGTTGACAGTTTTTCGCTGTACAGACAGTATTACACAGGACAGTGGTATCAAGTGTAGAAAATATCTGGAGCAGTATTGTTGACATTTCTCAACGTACAGAAGAATCACAGTGTTGTTGAACATAAAGTGCATAGTTCATCGTTGGATCTTCATATGGCCTGCTTTACAACACCATACCTGCAACACATTCCATTCATGACATAAATTATATTGTATGCTATATGCTATTTATGCTTACATGTTATTTGTTATGTATTAAATTAATTTATGTTCTGTGTGACTAGTACAAGGTATGCCGAGTTACATTGGTCTGGTACTAGTATTCGATAGGTACACATTTTCTTAATTGGAAATTTGTTAGCAACAATTTGCTGCTATTTCTGTTAGTTGTGATGAGGTGTTCTTTTCTTCGTTGTTTTTGTTAATAATTTTGTGTTCCTTAGTTTTGTTTGATTTGTTTGTATAATTGTAGGTCTCATCTTTCCTTTCATTTCAGTTTTTTACACCCTTATGTTTATACACTGTGGCGTTATTTGTCTTGTTATCTTATGGCAGTTATCATCACGGTTTCTGTGATCATTTTTTTTTCATTTCTCCTATTTAATTTAATTTGATCTCTGCAAATGTGTTCATATTGTCTTTTCTTGTTTGTCCTTTGTAATGTCTTTAGTTGACATATGACGTATAGTGGTATACACTGATAGTATAGTACAGATCAGTACTTTATGATTGTTATTGTTATAAAACAAAATGTACAAGACCTTTGTAAGGCTTGTCTCCCAAAGTGATTGGTAAAGGGAAATATTTTTTCCACAGGTACTCAAGTGATCTTTGATTACATTGAGGTATACAAGACCTTTGTAAGGCTTGTCTCCCAAAGTGATTGGTAAAGGGAAATATTTTTTCCACAGGTACTCAAGTGATCTTTGATTACATTGAGGTATACAAGACCTTTGTAAGGCTTGTCCCCACAGTATTTGAGATACAGTTATTGTTGTCCACAGGTACTCAAGTTATCATTGGTTATTATAAACCATACAAGTTTGGACTAAGACTAAGTCTATGGTATAGACTTGTCTCCCATTAACTTGAAAGAGGGTAATTTATTTACTTTTTCAGGTTTCTGATTTAAGAAGACAATATGTCTACATTAGATTATTTCATTACACAAGGAAAATCTCTTGATAAGACTGGAAAAGACTTAGAACAATGGGCTGTTGCTCAATATGACAAAGCATTAGCTGTAGAAGAAAAAAAAGCTGCTGCTGAGGAAAAAAAAAGCTGCGGCTGAGGAGAGAAAACTTCAAATAGAAGAAAAAAAAGCTGCTGCAGAAGAAAGGAAAGCCTTAGCTGAAGAAAAAAGATTAGAAAAAGAAGCTGATACTGCTGCTGAACTTAAGAAATTGCAGATGCAAGTGGAGGAAAGGAGATTTGAGGCAGAACAGAAGAAATTAGAAGCTGATGCAGAGCAGAAAAAATTAGAAGTTGCTGCAGAACAGAAAAAATTAGAAGTTGCTGCAGAACAGAAGAAATTAGAAGCTGCTGCAGAACAGAAAAAACTAGAAGTTGCTGCTGCTGCAGAACAGAAAAAATTAGAAGTTGCTGCAGAACAGAAGAAATTAGAAGCTGCTGCTGCTGCAGAACAAAAAAAATTAGATAGAGAAGCTGAAGAGAGAAAAGCAATAAGAGAACATGAGTTTGAATTAGAGAAATTAAAATTGACATGTATGAGTAATGTTAATCAGGCATCTGGTGGTAATGGTAAACCCTTTGTATACAAGGTCAAGGTACCAGCGTTTAACCCTACCAGTGATGACATAACATTTTGGCTTTCTAGATTTGAACGGGCTTGTCGATCTCATAATGTTGACAAATCACAGTATGTGAATCAGTTGTCTGAAAATTTAAAAGGAGAGTCTCTGAGTAAGTTATATTTTGTTGAAGAGGCCGACAAAGATAATTATGATGCTGTTAGGGCAGCTTTGATAAAGAGATATCAGCTGTCTGAGGAAGGTTACCGTCTTTTGTTTAAAACAATGAGACCTGAGGTAGGTGTAGAATTCTCAGATTTCATCTCAAAAGCACGAATTACACTTTCACGATGGATTGAATTATCCAAAACAGAGAAAACATTTGATGGTCTTACGGATTTATTGCTAAGAGACAAGGTCATGTCTTCTGTAAATAAATCATTCCTAGAGTTCTTACATGAGCGTAAACCTGGTACAATAAAGCAAATGGAAGAATATTGTGACCAGTATGCCACGGCACACCCTGACATGATTCTTAGTAACTCTAACATTAAAGAGAGTATGCCAGTTGCTTCGGCAACAGAATATAATCAGAATTACTCACACAAATTCCAAGGAGCTAAAAATAAATTTGATAAAAAGGTTAATTGGGATAAGTATCAAAACCAAGATAACCGCTCAAATCAGAGTTCTTCTTTGAAGAACTGGAATCGGTCTGATAGTCCTCGACACGCGAGGGGTTCCCATAATGTTAGAAATTCTCGGAAAGGGAGTAGCTATAGGAACTACCCAAGTGCTTCATGGAGACAAAAGAAACAATATTACAGGGATACTCAATATAATGAGCATGATGATTATGATCATGAATATTATGATTCAAACCCAAATAGGGGTTATAACAGAGGCAATAATAATTATAGAGACAATTATAACCGAGGTAGATCACAACACAAAAGACATGGTAAATCTTATTACCAGGCTAACTCTGCACAACAGGAGTTTCACGACACCGATAATCAGAATAATGATAAAAAAGACTCCAATAGTGTAGCAAATTCCGCTTTCGATTTTGCTAGAGCATCTGAGTGTTCGCAATGCAAAACATTATTCGATCCAACCACAGTGTCTACTTTAAGCTGCGGTCACCCACTTCCCGCTCTTCATGCGTCAATTGCGCATAATGGAAGGGGTGCTCTTGTCTTTAATAGGGGCCTAATAGATGGTACTCCGGTATCAATTCTTTTCGACTCGGGGTGCACTACCATTGGAGTGAGGCAATCACTCGTGAATCCTTCTCGAGCTACAGGCAATATAGTCAAATGTGTAACATTTGGTGGCACATTGGAGAAGTACTCCACTGCCATTATCAATATTGCTACGCCTTTCTTTACAGGAGAGGTGCAAGCATGTCTCTTGCCGAATCCGATCGCTGATCTTATCATCGGTCGCATTCATGGAGTGAAAGAATGCACTCCACAGCAAATTTCTAATTGGGAAAATGTTAATATGCAATCGGCTAATGCAGTAATCACTAGGGCTCAAGCTCTTAATATGCCACAATCTTCACATTCTGAAGATAATGATGCGCAGATCCAAGATGATCCCTTGGAGATTTCCCACGATTCCTTTATCAAACAGCAGGAAGATGATCCTACTCTAAAGAAATTCTTTACTCTGGCAACAAAAGGTGATCCGAATAAGGATACAAATCGTAAATCTTGGATTACGATGAAGAATGGCGTACTTGTACGTATGGTACAAGACTCCGCTAAGTCCATTCATTCTCAAATCCTTGTGCCTAAAAATATGAGAGTTAAAATCTTACAGCACGCTCATGATTCGCAGTGTGCTGGACATATGGGTTTTTCCCGTACTAAAGCTAGAGTTCTTCAATCTTTCTTTTGGCCTGCTGTGAATAAGGACATACGAATCTATTGTCGATCTTGTAAAGTATGTCAAGAGATTAAATCCAGAGGTCCACGCCATGATGCACCTATTCAGGCTGCAGACATTCCCATTCGGCCATTTCAAAAAATGGCGATAGACATCATTGGTCCATTTAAGATAAAGTCTGCTAGAGGACACCAATTTATTTTGACGTGTGTTGATATGTGCACACGTTGGCCGGAGGCTGTTCCTCTAAAGAGCATAACTACTGCTGATGTCGCAGATGCTCTTTGGTTAATATTTTCTCGTCTGGGGTTTCCAGCAGAAATATTATCCGACCATGGTACCCAACTCATATCGGATACCATGTCTCAAGTAATGTCGACTCTGAAGATAGAGAGATCGCTGAGTAGTATTTATCATCCTATGTCCAATGGGATGGTGGAACGTTTGAATAGAACTCTGAAAAACCTACTAGGTAAGATAACAGAAGATCATCCTCAGGATTGGGATAGGGTTTTACCCGCGGCTCTCTTTGCATATAGAGAGGTCGCCAACGAACATACAGGATTTTCTCCCTTTGAACTTGTCTTTGGCGCGAAACCGCGAGGTCCTATGTCCTTACTTCATGATCTTATAACTGCTGATAATATTGTCGATGACACAAAATCCTCTTATGAATATGTCATCGCACTTAGACACAAGATTATTGAAGCATGCAAATTGGCAACTGCTTCATCTGAATTTGCGAAACAGAAGGCAAGGGAATTTGCCAATAAAAAGAGATGTTTGCGACAACTTTGTCCAGGTGACAAAGCATTTGTCTTGCTACCTTGTAGGGAAAATAGACTTCTCATTTCTTGGAAAGGTCCGTACGATATAATATCAAAAGTTTCCGATGTTGACTATATCGTCGATATTGACGGGAAGCGTAAAACCTTCCACATCAACATGCTCACGGAATTCCATGAACGTCCTGATTATTTACAACCTGTTTTCCAGGCAACGGACGATTTTCCAGTCCAACATGGACAGTACTCATCTCTGTCAGTAATACAGGATGAGGAAACGAGTTTCTCGGATGTAAATTTACCTTTTCCACTGATTCCTCTTCACTCTAATGAATCATGGAAAGATGTTGCAATTTCTCCAGAATTATCTCCAGGAGAGCAGAAACAAGTTTCTACTATGTTAGAACAATTTCAGGATGTCCTTACTGACATTCCTGGTCAAACGGATGTCATTCAACATGACATTATTCTTACTGACCATAGTCCTATAAGAGTCAGACCGTATCCTATCCCGATACATTTTCAAGCACAGGTAGAGAAAGAGTTAGATGAGATGATAGAGTTAAAAATTATTGAACCATCCACATCAGCATATTCTTCGCCGATGGTTTATAGTACGAAAAAAAGACAATAACATACGTCTTTGCGTGGATTATCGCAAATTGAATCAAGTGACTAAATTCGATGCTGAACCTATGCCTTTACTAGAAGAGCTACTTACGAGACTATCGAATTCTCACTTCTTTACTAAACTCGATTTGTCTAAGGGATATTGGCAAGTTCCACTATCCGAACACGCCAAACCGTTTACTGCTTTTTCGACGCCTAGGGGTCTATTCCAATGGAATTTCATGCCTTTCGGTCTTATGAACGCCCCTGCTACATTTGTACGCATGATGCGTCGAATCCTATCTCATCGCTCAGATGTCATTGCGTATCTTGATGACATCTGTCTTTTCAGTGATACTTGGAACGATCACTATAATGGTATAAATGAACTATTGTCTATCTTACGCGAGCATAACCTGACAGCGAAACCATCGAAAGCATGTATTGGTTTTAGCGAAATATCTTTTTTAGGACACCGTGTTGGTCATGGGTTCCTAAAAACAGAAGACCATAATACAAGTAAGATACTTAACATTTCTATTCCTAAGACTAAAAAGCAAGTGCGAAGTCTCTTAGGTCTAATACAATTTTATGGACGATTCATCCCGAATCTGTCCTCCATTATGTCACCTCTTTCTTCCTTGCTAAAGAAAGGGTCTCCTAATGTAGTCCATTGGACTAAAGAATGTCAATCCTCTTTGGATAAGGTTAAAACTATGTTTTCTACTTCACCTATCCTAGTATTACCTTCTAAGGATAAGACATTTATTCTTCGTAGTGACGCTTCATCCACCGGGATTGGAGCAGCACTAATGCAAGAGTACTCTGGAACTCTGCATCCTGTGATGTATATTTCTCGGAAATTAAATGCCGCACAGAAGAATTACTCGGTCCTAGACCGTGAATTATTGGCTATGGTTTGGTCAATCCTTAAACTGCAAAGATTTCTTCTGGGCGCGCATTTCATTGTGGAAACTGACCAGAAAGCTCTTACGGCTATTCAGAGTAAAAATCTGAAGAGCGCGAGATCAACGCGATACGCGATTGCTCTACAGCCATTTCATTTTTCGGTGCGAGCTATCCGTGGGTCAGAAAATGTGATGGCAGATATTTTGTCTAGATGCCCACATGATTCATAACTGTTATACAACTTTGATACAGTTGTTTCTATGTTGAAATGTGTACACATATGTAATATATCATATATTGATTGTAACACTACTTAGCGGTTCATTGATATTTATTCACCGCTGATCTTTCAATGTTTTTCGTCTTTGATGATCATGATGTTAAGATATCTTAGATGAAATTTATGTATAAACTAATGTGGAAATTGTGTCATTGCTAATATTGTAGTATGCGTTGGTGACACCTCTCTGGAAATATTTATACTTAGAGAAGTACCTTCTCTAAGGTCATAAAACTTATGCTTATCATCTGCGCATTGTTATTGGTGCGTTGTGAGCCTATTGTATGTTGCTCCTAGATGTATTTCAAAAAAAAAAAATGTACCATTTTTTTTCCCCGAGGGGTGTGGTAATCTGTTGCGTGCATATTTTGACGCACATATTACAAAAAATCGATATGGCTATTTAATATGGGAAAAATATAGACATTCATTCATTTGTGTATGAAAATGCTGTCTATGGGAAAAGCGAGATAATCCATGTTTGATTCACACTTTTGATTATAGGAGTAGTCGTTCTGGATATTGATCCGGCGCAAGGATATTGCGCTTACGTTTGTACTTATTTTTTAGGGCCAGAAAATATATTAATTTGCTTATTATATTTATGGCCTGAATTCATATGTATTACATATTATTAGTACAAGTAGAATCAGTCCTATATTGTATATTTTGGATGGGTAGGCGGGACTAGATTCTTGTTATTCCGCTCCAGCGGAAGTATGAGTTGTCTTGAGAAGTCGTGATGAGTTCCGATGTACCGTGATAATGGCGGGTACGCATTTTTCAAAGGGCTGGTAGATTCTTAAGGAAAACTTAGTTATGAAGTGGTTTTCTTCTATAGGAGATTGTGTCTCTACTAGAGTTTGTGTTAGAGACTCTCCTAAGATACGGTACAATGTATAATTCGGACTCCATGTATTGCCAGACCCTATTTTGATGATCTCATATTGATTAGACCCAGATGGAACATTGTGCTTCGTATCGCCAGGGTCGTGTTTTGTATCGACAAAGATGACAGGTTTTCCTACAGCGGTTATGGCTACGTGAATTAACCTAATTACCGTAGAGCTGTATGGAAACATTTATGAAACTATCTATATGCCCATTATAAATTAACTTTGGCTTATATTCACCTTCCTACGAGTGAGTGAGCGGCAACTCAGGGAGGCGGCCATGTTAGATTCCTGTCATCATATTTTCTGATTACTGTCCAAAGAACGGGGCATGTACCTTATTACTCGGACAGTGACAAGGAGATCTCAATCTTGATAGAAACCCCATTTTCGTGGTTCCATAATATACTACAAACTATGGACGTCAAGCAACTTCAGTTATGTACCGATCTGCCTTCACTGACGCGTTTAGTCAGATAGGGGATGCGGCCATAATGTATCATGACATTGAACTTTTGATGTACTATCTATTATTCATGAATGTGTCGTGATTTCGAATCTGCTATGTATGCCTACACATTGATGTGTCAACATAACCATGATGTACTCGTATGTCCCAGTGTGTACGTCTGAATAAATTGTGTAAACAAAGATTCCAGCAGTCTGCATTGGTGCCTTGTAGACAAGTGTATGAGTGATTATCTTGGTCAGCACACGAACAGTACACCATTCGCGTCAATCACAGTCTACACTTGTACTCCATACACATATCATCCTGCGTCGGTTGAAGTGACCAAGCTTAGGGCCTGCTTCCCCTGGAGCCTTAGAGGGAAACGACTATTTACAGCTGCCTTTACCTTCCCTAACTCAGGACTAGGGTGAGTTACCCATTTACAGCTGGGTAAACTGGAGCATGCCTGATCTCAACAACTCTGTACACTTCTTTACAGACTGACACTTACAGAGCGTGCGAGTTGAAAACCGAAACTTTACAGTGGAAAAAAAGTTTTTACACCATTGCAGCTGGGTCGGCTCAGGAGCCGCCAGTCCCTGGTCGACGACACTCCTTCAAATGTACTCGCCAGGTCTCGAGTTAATCCAGTCCAAATCCCGGTCGACGAAAAATCCTCAAATGCCATCGCCCGGGTTTGATCCTGTATCACCCGGTCGCCAGAGCGGTGTTGTAACCACTACGCTAGCGCGGCTCCCTAAGTAATTTTAAATCATATAATATAAGTTTTATAATTATTATAATTTTATAATTATATAATTTAAATATATAAAATATAAAATGATATCATGTAATAACATTTTATATTTTTAATATTTTATTAATATTTATTAATTATAATAAAATTATATAACATTATATAATAAATTATATAATATTATTATTATATAATAATAAAAATTATTTAATATATATATATAATTATAATAATACAATTATATAATATAATTATATAATAAAACTATAATAAAATCTCCGGTCCAAAATATGTAAATAGATTTTGTTTAAACTATCTGTACATAGTTGCATTTTAAATGAAAACATAAACTGTTGTGATCATCTAGATCTAGTAAAACTGTCACTGTCTACAACAGTTATTCACCAGTTTCCACATTTCAAACTAGGTAAATAGTTCAATTCGATGGGAGTGTGTTTTTTTTTTCTAAGTGTTGCAATTCTAACGGATTATTTGTTGCTAAATAGTGGAATTCTAACGGAATATAAAATTCAACGGAGTATGTGTTAAAAATCCACGCTACTGATTCTTTTCAATAAACCGGTAAGTAAACTAGTTTTCTTCTTTTTGTTTTGTTACTTGAAATACAAATAATAGTACAAATATGTGCTACTGTATTTGCATCTAATTTTATTTCAAATTATTAGCTAACCTAAACGAAAATGCAAATTGGGTCCGAAACTCATGATCGGGTCCATTTTCCTGCAATACGGGTACGACCGAAAATGGCGGCCAAATTTTAGTTGTCGTCACTCTATATAGAAATACAGGGCACTAGGCTGAGGTAGCTTTCCACCTTATATATATTTTCTGCTATTCGACGAATACAACACGTATGAAACAGTAAATAATAAATTTAACTATATTCATTTCTATCCTCAGAAAACCATCCAAATTTGGCAGGTAAGTCGCAGAAAGTACCTTAAAACATTAAGAAAAATTAATATCGTTGTTTTATAATAAAATACTGCATAACATTTATTTAAAACGTAAACACTTTCTTTTAAAACAAATTTTATAAGAAAATAATTAACGTTGAATTCGCGAGTGAACACCGAAAACACTCGACGCCATTTTGAAAGTTGGTCTGAGTTCGACTTCTTTGTCTCCGCAAAAAAAAAAAAAGAGTTTAACTTTTAAATTATGAATTCAGCACTGATTCTGTAGAGGATGATGTCTGGCAGCCTGAAACGTCGGATTCAGACACGGATGTTGATGATAATGTCCCCAATGACCCAATTTTTGAAGCCGGCATGGTAAGGTAAGCTGCGTGAACCAACGACGGCACGATTGCATCAAGAATTGTTATGGAATGTGGTAGTGTAGTGGTAATTTCCTATTACTCGTGGGTTTTTGCTCCGCAGTGAATATGTGTAGTTATGTGTTCTTTCGCAGCAGTTAGGGTTAGGATTAGGGTTAGTGTTAACCCTAACCGCTACGAAACAAGACATAACTACACATATTCACTGTGGAGCAAAAACCCACAAGTAATAGGAAATTACCAAATGATTTTAACATTTATTGTGAACAATTTTTTTATACCGGTACTTAATTTTTTAAAGCTTACCCGTCCATAGCAACGGTTGCTAAGGAAATGAATATTTGCAAAACAAAGAGATACAGCGTCAAAACAGCGTAATAAAATAGCTCGGAAAGTTGTGAAAGTTATATTTTGTTTCAATGGATAATTTTTAAAGATATTTGTAGGTTCTAATTTATTATTATCGTTATTATTTTAATTTTAAAGAATGCATTATAAAGCATAATGTGCGATTTTACAATGTTACTTACTTTCTCAAACTTTAACTAACAGTGTGTTAAATTCTTTCATTACAGACCCAAAAGCTATAATTATTTGGCTGGTGGAGCCCCATATGTCAATTCCAAAACTTTTGCCCTGTCGAAAGCCAGTGGTTCATCTGAAGGAGGAAACACTAACGAGAGAAGATGTTTCAAGTTGTTTTTTACTGTTGATCTTGTATCTTATTTATGTTTATATACAATCAAATGGGATGTAGGATAAAGAGAGAGGGATAGTACCTCACGATGAGAGACAGCCATGTCCTTTTTAGGATAGTCAGGATCCTATTTGGTTCTCCTCTCTTTGTCTAGCTCATGTATGGCTCCTCGAATACCGCTTGTGTACGGCGGTGGCCACATCCCGGGCAACAGTCTTGGCTGACTGGCTAAACTACGTGGGTGGAGTAGGAGTAATCTTACTCAAGGGAATGTCCATCCCTAATACACAAAGACTGAGACGGTGAGTGAGGCGGAAGAATCTGAGAAGATCAACGGCTCGCAAAGCGAAACAGCAAAGTGTGTGGCGCACTAGAGGCGGGTCGGACATAGAAAAAGACAATGGCTAGCCACCGTGGAAGAGATTGGGGCCTTACCACGTACTTCCTACAGAACGTAATGGGATCACAACAAATAGCCAAAGCTACATTCAACAACATGAAACATATACTGACACCCAAACAGTTATCTCACAAATTAAAACTGAGAATCATAAAGTGTTATATATATTCTGCATTTCTGTATGGTGCAGAAACATGGACGATGAATAAGCATTTGGAAGAAAGAATTGAGGCTCTTGAAATGTGGATATATAGAAGAATGGGGCGTATATCATGGAAAGAGATGAAAACAAATAAGGAGGTCCTAGAAAATCTAAGTATGAAAAGAGAACTAATGAGAGAGGTCAAAGTTCGGCAGCGAAAATACTTTGGCTACATAAAAAGGCATAACACCTTGCAGAAGACCATAATAGAAGGGAGAGTTGAAGGCAAACGTGCAAGGGGAAGACAGCGCTATAAGTGGGAAGATAACATCAAGAGATGGACGGGAAAGAGTCTATCAGAGTGCACCACCAAGACAAGAGACAGAAGACGTTGGAGATCCATTACAGCCAACCTTCGTTGTGGAGATGGCAACTGATGATGATGATGACAATCAAATATGCCTCGACATATGGTCCATCAAAACCATCAGTTTACAGTGGATGGATGGATGTAACAGTTGAAGAGTTTTTTAAGTTTCTGAGACTTCTTGTGTACAAGGGTATTGTACAAATACCAAGTGTGCAGAAATATTGGTCTATATCTTCCTTGTACCATGGATTGTGGGCTAGGTCTTTCATGACAAAAAAGCGATTTTTACAGATAATGTCATTTCTGAGAGTTTCCAACTTTGAGACTAAAAATTCAATTGATAAGCTACGTAAAGTACGCTTTCTGTTAGATTACATTCATAGAAAATGCGAGAAGCTTTATCAGCCTCGACAACACCTTTTCATTGATGAACCGACAGTTCGAAATAAAGGCAGGTTTCCATTTAGGCAGTATATTAGAGATAAGCCAACTAAATGGGGAATGCAATTATGGATCCTTGCTGAAGCTGAAACTGGATACACATATGATTTTTAAGTTTACCTTGGTAAGGGTATCCAAGGTTCCCCATTTGGTTTGGCTTATGGTGTTGTTATGAGACTAATAAAGTCTATTATTAATCAAGGTTATTGTGGTGAGTTGGAATATATAAATATAGTTATAAGGGACTTAGTGTACTGAATGAGATCAGCTGTGAAGGTATCTGAAGAAAATAAATTTGGTGTGTAATACAGATGACCTTACTTGCTACCACATTTCGATCTCAATCAGACTTATTCTGGAATAAATGACTAATAGCTTCGTTAAGTGTCTAGGGTTATGATAGTGATGAATTGTAAGTACACAACAATCAACAAACAGATAAACATCTAAGTAAGATCCACAACACTTTACAACACTATGACAAGCACATACACATAACACTCTAAAGATTATCTTATTAAGTCAAGGGTTAAATTTTAACAAATGTATTGAATTTCTCAATATATAGATATCCTGATCCGACTACAAAGTGAATCGGGAATCACAATCAAATGTAAACACAATGTTTATGTATAAAATTTTATACAAAGGATCTTTGTCCAGACCTATAATATTATAATATGAATGTTTTGTTGTGATGTAGTATTATGAGGTAATACTGGCTTTTAGAGCTAAGTTGTTGTTTGTCATCATGACTTCATGTGTTTGCACTGGTGGAAATATTATTGAAGGATTCACAGATTCTGTTTTAAAGTTTCTGTCCCCTTTATTATAATAAAGTCAGTTCAGGGGGATTTTTATTCAAAGTTGAGTGGCTCGTGCTGACAATTTCTAATCTCATATAGCGGCTGCAGGAAAACTGTATCCTCTGCTCGCTTGCTTCTCAGTTTGATAGAAAATACACAATGGCCGATATCTTGGGCAAGGAGTCTGCTGCCAGCTTTCTGGATCAAGCAATGCTCAGACCATGTGCTGCTATATTAACATCAGTACCACGGTCCCTGAAATGAGAAGGTTGTGCCTCCTTCTTCATAACTAATATATAATATATTTCCACACTGAAGTACAAGACAGTACAAACAGAAAGTTCAGCACTGTAGGCCAACTGCTAGCTTTTCATGTGACAAAATATATACCAGTATTCCTCTCCCTAATGGTTACAACGCCTCTGCAATTCCAGCGTTAATCCCTTCCATATAATAGGATAGGTGTCATATTACTATATGGCACTCCAATATATATATCTGTATATGCAGTTATACTCCTCTCTGACAATCCTTTACAAAGTGGAGCAATATCTAGGCTTTGCCTCATGTTTGCTACTGAACCACACACATACAGACATAATTTATCATTTCACATTCAATTTTCATATAAAATATATATTAAACATGTCTAGATTACCACAATTCATAAGGAAATCACACTAAAGATGACTGGGCACAGTTTCAATCTGTTGTAAAGTCCAGGCTGCTATAATATAGTTATATTATAAGAATACAGTCCTGATCTCATCTCGATCAATGTGTACGATATGGCGTCTTCTACAAGATTTTTTCTGCCAATATCGACAGCATTGACCAATCAGTTTGAATCTTTTCAAACTAATACACAGTTGTTGTCTATTCTCTCATTCACTTTTCATCCGTTCCTAGGCATCTTCTAGCTATGCAGAGGTCAACCAATGGTCCTTCGTCTAACTACAAAGTTCAGCCAATCCCCTGCTTCGTAAGATCTTAACTTTTCTTTCACTACTATGTTTCGACCAAATTCAGGGAATTCCACCCCAAGCAGATATGACGAAACCTGACAGTATCCACGTTCTTTATATGTTTTATTACCAATATTTAATTATCTAATGGACTATTTAGATATTTTATTACATATTCTCAGTCCATAAGTCTCCAGGTACCCAAATATATGATTATCATGGGGCTAAATGGTTTATTTAAAAATACTGTCTTTTTTCCGATGTTAATTGTTTATTTTTAAACTACCACTGTCCGCATCTTTTTAACTGTACTGTCAGTATAAAGTCAGGATTCAGGTGTAAAACAGTAGAATGTCATGTTTCCCAATAAGAGCTAAGATTGAGTCGGGACCTTTTGTTAAATCTTAAGTTTTTCCATCCCTGTTTATTTGAAATCGCCCTCATGCGTTTCGCATGTGATTGGCGTTCACTTTTGAATCGCGAGACGACGTAGTACTATTGCTTCGCTCTGTCTATCCGTTCTCGTCTCTGCTTAGTCCGTCTGTTTTTTTAGGTTAACTTTGTGCGTATAATTACATTAATGTTAGTATTTGTATCTAGGTCATTATGCAATTTGCATATCAAGGTCGTCTAAGAAATACAGTACCAGTTTTATTTTTAGAAACGACTGTGATTCGCGGGTAGTATTTACTATCGTACGTGGACGCGTTACAGTTCATGCAGACAAAGCAGAAAAAGGGGATCTCTTGTTCAGCCATTATGGCGTTCAACAACGCAGGCGTACGCTATTGGGAAAGCACTGGTCTTTCACCATTCTTCTTTCTATTGTATTATTTCATTCGGCTTTACATTTATGTTATAATTTATATATGGGTATTAGAATTTTTTCACCACAGTTATCATTTATTTTTTGATAATGTTTACGTTACAGCTTTTAAAAAATCTTTTAAAGAAAGGTGTTTGTGCGTATTGAACTGTTAAAAGAAAACAGAATAAGTTTTCCAAAATCTTTAAAAGAAATAAAATTATTTGAAAAAAAAAAATAATAATAAGCTCGCGGTGACATGCGCTGGGTCAGAGAGAGAGAGAGAGAGAGAGAAATGTTAACAATGCAATGGAGGGATAATAAAACAGTTTCTATCATGTCTAATTTTATGACAGCTAATGGATATTCAGAAGCCACTAGAAGAACAAAAGTCAACAGGGAATTTAGAGAGTTAAAAGTTAAGCAGTCTAATATAGTGAAACAATATAATACTTATATGGGCGGGGTAGATAAAAGTGACAAATTGATTAATAAATACAAGGGGATTGACATAAGTCTTAGGCCTGACCATGAAGGACATGTCACAGAGAGCTGAAATTTTGTATAGTGTTTATCCCTTTTCAGCATAGCCACCGTCTGAATTGATACACTTCTGCCATCTCTGCTTGACCTTGAAAAGACCTTGGGAGTAGAACACCCTATTTTTCACACTAAACCAGTCATCACATGCCAGTATAACCTCTTCATCGCTGTCAAAATGATTTCCTTTTAGCTGTTTTTTAAGATTTTGGAATAGAAAAAAGTCTGATGGAGCCAAATCTGGAGAATATGGTGGGTGTGGAAGAATTTCAATATTCAAATCGTTGGCTGCTAGCCGCACAAGCCGTGCTTTGTGAGAGGGCGCGTTGTCTTGAAGCAAAGGAAGATTTTGAGTGCGCGTTATCCCTCGTTTCCTGGTCACAACCTTTCTTAGTTTGGTGAGAAGATCTGCATAGTACTGTCCATTAACTGTGTTGCCACGAGGCAGATAATCTTTCAAAAGGTCACCTTTGCCGTATCAAAAAACAGTCAGCATCACTTTTCCTGCAGATTTCTGCGCCCTCAGCTTGGCAGGTGTTGGGGAGCCCTGGTTTTCCATTGCATGCTGGCAATTTTGGATTCGGGGTCATAATGGTGTATCCAAGTCTCATCTACTGTCACCATGGTCTCCAAAAAATTGTTTGACTGACACTGTTTGAGCAACTGTTGACAGCAATTTACCCTCGTTTGCTTCTGTTCATGTGTCAACAGTCGCGGAACCCAGCGTGCACACACTTTTCTCATGTTCAGTCTGTTGTGTAAAATTCTATAAACTGTTCTTTCATTTAGTTTTACTCTACTAGCTATCTCCACAATTGTCATTTTTCGATCCTGGTCAATGATTTTCTTCACTCTTGTTGCATTTTCATCATTGCACTCTGAGGCTGGTCTACCAGATCTTGCCAGATCAGCAACATTTGAGCGGCCGCACTTAAACTGTTGACACCAGTTTTTTACCGAAGTATATGAAGGACAAGAATCACGAAACACTGGTTCCATCTCCCTGTGTATTTCTGTAGGTGTTTTTCCCTGAAACATCAGACATTTTATCACAACTCTGGCCTCCTTCTTTTCCATTGTTTTGTCAAATCTTTGGAGCAGCAGATCTGGTCAATAGGGTACATTGCGCCATGCAACGTAGCAGGAAAACCCATTGAAGAAACAAACGCGTACTTTACACATTCAGTGCAAATATGATGAAATTCAAATGTGCTAAGTTTCATCTTCATCCTGTGAATCCTTCATGGTCAGGCCGAAGACTTATGTCAATCCCCTTGTATAATGTTCTTAGGAAAACAAACAAATATTGGAAAAACTTGTTCTACCTTTGTCTTGACATTGCCAGGGTTAACAGCTATATAATCTTTCAAGAGTGGAGAAAGGATCATCCTGATGTTGAAGAACTAGATAGACCGAATCGTTACCTTCAAATATATTTTACAGAGGAACTTATTAGGGAGCTGGGTGGACTTAAAAACGTCAGAATATTTTTTCTTCACATAATGCCATAAAAACTAAAACCAGCACCACACACTCGATTATACCAGTACATACTGCTACAGGAAAAAATTCTAAACATTGTTGGGCAACTCAAGGTATTGAAAGAAGAACACAAACAAAATGTAGTGCATGCAACATCTTTCTTTGTTTCATGAAAAACAGAAACTGTCTATTTGAATACCATAAGTCCTAAAACAATCTTGGTTTCATGATTCAGCTAATATGATTTGATTGTTGATGTCACTTTTTTTCCATAAATCTCAGTTTAGTTTTTAAAATAAAATATTTCCACTTACTGCCCCATTCTATGTGCCAATTTTAATTAGCTTTCAATTTTTTTTATTTACTGTCAGAATCTCTAAGTTTTGTTTTAAATTGTTACATACATGGATAATCTTTTAAATAAATGTCAATTTGTTGTATTATTTTAATTAAATAGGGTTTTTTATTCTTGAATATCTCAGTTTATGTACATTTTTGTGTCAGATTATGCAATCATTTCGACCTTAGAAAATTACATTGTAAAACATTATTGCTATAAATGCCACAGATACACAGTTTATTAACTTCCAAACATATCTATATACAATATACACTGGTTTCATACATTTTTCAAGATTTTAAGTGTTATTTTGTAATGTCATCATAATCGTGGTAAAATGCTCAGTTGTTTCCCCCTTATACCTAACACACGAATACATTTTTTAATTAATGAATTTATGATAATATTTGTCTAATTTCCCAAATCAAACACAAAATTGGACGTACTTTTAAATAGAAGCCATTGTTTTGCACATCTTGCATTTGCTAGTTTTTTACCTTCTTTGAATATTTCAGTGTATGTAAATCTTTGTTATTCTTTATGCATCAAATTTGGTAATTAATTTGTTGCTACTTAACTATGGTAAACAAAATCCCAAGATAACTACTACTGTACTAAAGTCCATTCAATTCCAAACACACTGATATATAATGTGTATAGGTTTAACATATTTAACAATATTCTACATGTTTTTACAAAATGTCACCTGAAACCTACACAAAAACCTTCAAAAATCAAGAAGAACAGAGCTAATCATGTGTTGATCAATCTTTACATTGACATAATTTAGACAATTACGTGGCCGAAATAAAATGTCCACATTACTGGCACAAGCGCGACGAGAAGGCTACATAGTATCAAGATGGACGAAGGTATGACACCAGGCTGGAAAAGAATTGTGTTGATTTAAATATACGTCAGTACAAAAATAGGAAATAAATGTTAATAGTTTTGAGTTCTGAGGCCGATATTTCATTGCACTGGTACTTAAACTTGTCGTTATATAATAAAGCACTAACAATGTCAGATTTCAAATACGACATATAAATACAGAACAGACAAAAGAAGAACATTGACGAATAAGCTAATTATTATAGTAGTAGCTCTCTTCAGTCATAACTGACTGGTAACCGTGTGTTCCGACATTACAAGGTACAACTGGAGTGTCATCTTCGCCTAATCTGAGGTGGCGCAATTATATGTAGATCAAGCTGTTGCTCATTCAGCATGTTGTCCATCTACACTCAGCCGGCAGTTCCAAAGGAACGGCAGTAGCCGATACAAGTACCAGTCACGTGGCAGGTGTTACCAGAATAATGTCGAATCAACTTAGACTACCTTAGGGGCTCCGACTCCAGATTTATCCATTGGGTTTACTCCCGAAGCCGTTCCCATAAACGGATACTCCCGCAAGGCAGTGGAGGTTTGATATCAAAGTTTTACCATCTCATAGATTCGCCACCAACCAAGGATCACGTGCCTTGTTTTGTTGTTGTTGTTGTTTTCGTCTACTATGTTGCTGTAATACCCTGTTCAACAGCGTGCCTTGTTTGCCCGAAGCGTCTGATTTTAAAGCGCCAGTGGCAAGCCTTTGCCCCCTTTTCCTCTCAGTAGAAACAGTTCCACTGGACTCAAACGGAGCCATATGTGAAGGCAGGAAGCTGGGCTTAGTTGTCAGAGGCTATTTGAGGCGCGTGCCGTAGAATCGTTTATCTGTGAGAATTTATTTCTCATGCTAATGAACATCTAGATTTGGCCCAAATGAACCATATAATCTAATAATGACAGTTCTCGAAGCCCAAATTTAAAACAAATATGAAACTAATACCAGATCCCGGAAATCAGATATGCTGACGACAGAGTCCTCCTATCGACCAAGCCAGAAGGACTTAAACAATTACTTATGTCCACCAAAAAGCACAGCGAGGCCCAGAATCTATACCTAAACACCAAGAAGACCAAAGTATTGACAACAGACAAAGTAAAGACCAAACCAGAAACAGAAATTGATAACGTAGCACTGGAAGGTGTTAATGAATTCGAATTCTTAGGATCAATCATCAACAGCTCTGGCGACTGTGCAGTAGAAATTAAAAGAAGACTTGCAATTGCTTCACATAAACTAATACAGATGAAAAACCTATGGCAAGGCACAAGCAAAGAAACAAAGTTACAAAGTTACAACTGATCAGAGCATGTATATTCCTAGTAGCAACATACGGCTGCGAAACTTGGACACTCAATAAAACAGTTGCAAAAACGGTTACATCATTTGAAATGAAATGCTACAGAAGGATGTTGAGAATACCCTGAACAGAAAAAAAAGACCAATAGAGAAGTACTGCACTCATTAGACGTAGAGGAAAATTGGCTCCTAAATACCATCGCAATAAGGAAGCTGACATTTTTCGGTCATATAAAAAGACACAATAGTCTGGAAAAATTAGTACAGAAACTAGAAAATCCGGCTGGCATCGCCGGGTACTTACAGCTAGTTAAGTGTAAAGGGTGACCACTAATAGACGTAACTATATGTATCAATCAAAATGGCTGGCGAGATAGCTAACCTTGAAGGCACCCAGACGATAAAAGTTGATTACTTCTAGAATGAGCGCCAGGCAAGAGAGGTGTAGACAAAATCTCCAGGCACCAAACTGGTGTAATCACATGCCAATTATTTTGTTTGTTCTTGTTGTTTAACAAGGGCTGCTGAGGTTTATTTTTGTGTGCAGCCGTACCAAGTTGAAGAGTCGTTGGTATTGTCTACACCGTAGATCTAGGCTGTTCTTGTGGTCTTTCTGCTATTCCGAAACGTGTTGAGTTGAAGTCATGAGATGCAGTTCTTGTCTTGTATTTAAAGGATCATCACATCTGGCCCCAAGCTAGGACCAAGAAACGTGTGGCATACTGTACATTCCTCGCCATACAAGGGGGCTCTCCATAGCTAAAATACTGTGCTCTAGTTATGGGCTCTCACATGCAGTCGTTACCTCCTACACATAGCTACTTCTCAGCTTCTCCTGCCTATTATGAAGCAGAAGTCCTAATGACAGAAGAAAGCTATGAAAGGCAAGTCGCTCTCTTCACATATGCTTTGTCAGTGATTGCAACGCTGAAAAGTCCGAATAATTCTAACTTGGCTGACCTGAAAATAACACTCCACAAGCTATGTCAGCAGTATAAAAGAGTTGTGATACAGTGGGTCCCATTTCACTGCAAGATCCCTTGATGTATTACCAGCTCAGCAGAAGTGAACAAGTAGCAATATTCAGACGATTGGGATACTACCTATTCAACAAGTTAAATATAGAAACTACTACCAAATGTAACTGTTGCACAGATACAATGACTGCTTAACATCTACTTCAGAGGTGCCCAGCATGCGAGGAAGAGAGAAAGCTTATATGTCAGTTATCACGGGATTTAATCCCCATTCTCTGCAGTATTGGTCCACTAGTGGCCAAACATCAGAGTATCTACTGAGGTTATTCAAAGATGTCTACCTTTCGCTCAAGATTACTCTTGGCAGAGATGTGAATTGAAGAATGGTGCTTTAATTCTAGGGAGCCTCGTAGGAATTTAGGAAATCAAGTACTACGGCTGATAGGATCCAGGCTGTGTAAACTTTCTATCTTCTCTGACCTTCTACGAGGAGTAAGAATTTCGTTCGTATGATTTAACTCAGTTAAATATTACTTTAATAGCTCTGTTATAAGTATTTAAATGACTGAAGCATACAGTTCACTCAGAAATTGATTAAATCAACTATAAATTTGTATATTTGCAGATAACAAATTTAATAATCAATTGCCGTTAACAAATATAAAATAAATAAAGGTGGAGTGAATTAGATAGTCTTTAAAATTTCATCACGGTGGATGATCTGGATAGTGTGTTTTCTCTTTCGAATGTTCTTATTGAGAAAAGAAAGTTCACTTGGCAGCTTTAAATGGGCACTTAGCTGCCAGTTAGATGTCGGTTGGTTTCTGCTTCAGTCGACGCTTGTTCTTTGCAGGTTATGGACTGGTTCACTCTCGTCACTGGTGTCGTACAGGTAGGTTTGAGAGTTATTTTAGGTCCCGTCTGAGTAGAATGGATGGTGATAAGTACGTGAGAAAAAGGTGTGAGAAATAGATTTCACGCATGAATAGTTTAAGGAGACGATCTGTCTCTGGATTGAGTAAGTTTCTCTAGTCCAGCCTATCTATACGACTACAATTTAGTACAAGACAATCTTTCCCTCCTCATATATGTAAATATAAGTTTAACTACACACACACACACACACACACACACACACACACACACACACACACACACACAGATATGTGACAACAAAACACACAAACGTGAAAAACTGCGGTTAATTGGGTATGGGTATCACCAACACACAAAGTTTCTTTTGTTGTTTACTATCATTAAACGTGACAACACCAAATATCTAAAGAAAGATCAAATAAAATCAGATTTACATACATAGGAAATAACAGAATAAATGTGTCCTCCCCTTTGTGAGAAAAGAACCCAAAAAGTTAATAACCCAAAGGTCAAAGGTTAGCACTATGTTACAGAATAGAAGGTAAAGAAAAATAAATTCCTTCTAAATGCTACTCAGTAAAGTAAACAATTTTAAGCAAAATACAGGTGGGTACAATCCTGTAACAAAGAAAAGCATTCACTCTCTCTGTCATACGTGGCCACTCAGTCACTCCTTACCTACTCTTGGTGATATCCGTTGGACATACAATTATCCTGAATATAAAATTGCCAGTGTTTTTATCTTGTAAATTGGCCCTAGTCCATCCCCTAACAAATAAGATGAACGAGGTGGACGCCAAATTTTTGTGGTTTAATCCTGGATGAACAAATGTTACTTCGAATAGTTAGTGTAGAAAAACCGAGATCTTGTGGTTCACAGTAAACAGAGGGAAATACTTCCAGTATTGGGAAACATCTGGCTGCAAAAAAAATGTTACTTATGATGATGATGATAATCATATCGGCTGGCTCTATGGTGAGTGCCGATTCTGAAACAGCGTAACTCTTCTGGATAAAATCCATTTGGATACGACTGTCAAAAGTCGGGAGAAATGTTATTGGTTTCACAACCCAGTGGGCTGATAAAATTGAACAAAATATTTCTGGGTTTTGTAAGTCCAGTTAAAAATTTACAAGTTAAAATGTTTTCTTGATTATCGTTGGCTCACAAATGAAAAATTGGTGATGCAGAAGCCAAGAAGAAGACAACATTAACCCATCAGTAAATGATGAAAAAAAGAAAGACCACTGGCCGCTCTTGTGATCAGGTCTGCTAAGAATAAAGAAACATTATGGAAAAATACTACTATTCTATATAGCTACATATATGTACACACGGATGGGGACAAGACGATCTCTATTCCACTCCGTCAGTCCTGATTAAAGTTAAAAGGCACACGGTGACTTTAGCCTATCATATCGCGCGTCGCTTAGCGAGTGCAGGTTTGGCTGAGTTATGCAGCTCTGCACCTCCTGCTCCCGGTCAACGATCAGCGTACAATGTCAATTATTATTTAATTGTTCATACGCGCACTTACATAAATATCGCCTGTCGTAAATAGCTATTAAATTGTCGGCGTCTGTTTGTCAATTTATGGTATTAAATAATAGACACTATAATAAATACACAAAATGAAATATGACGTGAATTCTATTCTGTCACTATCAGTCGCGCCTAGCATATACTAAGTCAGTTAGAACCGTCTCTTCTTGTGTGAGAAAGCGGGTGGTAAAATTAACATTAAACTGAACCTGTGGTATATAATAGCTACGCGTTATTATTTCACTGGTTTTAACAGCTAGAACTAAGTGAATTATAATGGTAAATGCTTTAACATTTTAACACTTAAGCACTTAATTTCTATTACCATAAATGCAAATGAAAAGATCCCCACGAATGCTATTAACACATTTAGCGAAATGGTTCTAGCTACTGCGTGCTTAGACTATTCCAAAAATTCTGAGTGACTACTGATAGCTGGTTTAGGAGGACACAGTTTATATATCATTATGGTTGCTCTGATCTATAGGTGATACTACTTTTCACACTATAGTGTATAGCAGAGAACCAGAAACATGAGTCGCCCCAGATAAAAGTTTTCACGGTTGCTCTGTCGGGCGTTGCTAATCCACATCAGATACTTAAAACCGTGTAACGGAGTTCTCGGAGATTTTGCCCGTATCTGAAGATCAAAGCACTCGGGGTTTCTCCGCCTTCACTCTGTGTACGAATATCAAAGAGTACTCGGGGAAAGATTTTTTCCCGTGCGTCTACTTCAAAAAGGTCCGGTGTTTTTCACGTGCGGTCTGTCAGGCATTCGATGATTGACAGATCAGATCGCGTGAGAAACATGATAAACAAACCTGATTCGCCCCCTGTTATGACTGGCAGGTCGGGAAAGTTGGTAAACAACTTCGTTTGTTTACGTTCAAAGAAAAGAGGCTTATGTGAGTAAGACAAGCAGAAAAATGCATAGTTGTGCTAGCAAATCATAGAACGCTAACGGGATTACAAGGCTGTCAGATTACTGTAAGCTATATTTCCATTATACGTCACAACTGGTCAAGTCTGGTGGCCGCAACACGTCCCTCGTAGTATTATGGGATAGTTGCGAAGATGATCTAGCGTCTGTTAAGAGCCGTCTTTTGTAGATGTCTAGCATTGACTGATGTCCACTTATACCACTCACTTGTTCCACAGATAGCACCCCCATTCGATACCACCGACGAATATCATGAAATAAGAGAGAAACAAATCCCCTCCTGCGTTTTGGGTTTCCTGACGCCAAGATGAGGTGTCCACCCTTTTCACTCCATCATCCCATCTGCCTCATAATTTTACCTTCTCTGCGCATTAATGTTAATCTCAGTGAGTGGAAAACACCCATTGCATTTATACTGAACATGTTTTCATTAACATTTGCGCTGGTTGAAAAGATTAATATAATAAATATGTACATCACTTCTGTCATCATCCACTCCCTGCTCCATATGGAACATATGACTACCTCTGCTTTTGGTTCTCTATGAGGAACACTTATAAAGCAGTCACCAGCTCTTGCAGGGGTGGTTCATTAAACCATCATTCTATATGGTGACGTTGCCAGCATGGAATGTCTAGGACATCCACTAGAAAGTTTTCACATGTTAAAACGGCAAATTATAAAATTATGCATTTGTACAACTTACCCCAAATATCTTTGGGAATACAGACTGACATCTGGCTGAAAGAAATAGTTAAGGCAACGGGCTTAAGATGCCTCTTACATATGGTCTGGCGTATTATTTTACAATACACTATGACTTAGTGTTCATGTTCCTAGGATTCCGGGCTCTCCGTATTAATAAATGTACAGTTATCATTGTGTAAATCCACAAGATGCCCAAACACGTTGTCCGGTATTTAAAGTGAAATCCTGATCCTATTCCTTAATCTTGTTTGTCCAGATTGCTACCATATGACAAGGCTCCAATCCGAAATGTATTTTTACATCTCGAATGCCAACCCTGTAGCATGTAAAATGCGCATATTTTGGAGGGGGAATTCCTTTTACCTCTCACGGAAAATTCCTGCGTGACACCTGCAAAAAATGTGTTGTTTACAAGTCATCTCTCCATCTAAGGTGTGTCATCTTCCGTCTATTATCAATCATGTTTACACTCATAACTTCATAATCTACGTGAAGCATATGTGAAGAGAGTGACTTGTCATTCAGAGCTTTCTTCTGTCATTAGGACTTCTGCTGCAGTTGTTAAGCCTCTGCGAGTGCCCTGAAGTAATACGAAAATGTTCCAGTTGCGATTGAGGGATTTGTGTGTGTACCATTGCTAAATCTCATAAATTATTTAACTCTAAATTAAAGCGTACAATGAAAACTCGTATTCAATTATTGTCGCCTATGATGATTCCTGCATCAATGAAGTTGTTTTGAGGAATCTTTATCGATTTCTATTCAGTAGAACTTTTTTTTGCATTCAGATTTCTAAATATCATGATGGAAGTGCCGATTTTGAGCTTCAGTAGGTGAGGAGACATGCCAGGTTGACAAGGTTCATTCAGAAACTCATCTGGGAAATCAATGATATCATCGGCGTCTTCACTAACGAGTCAAACGTTTAAAAAAAAATAAATAAATTATAACAAACTTAATAGCAGATATGGACATGTTGAAGAAATTATACACCATTCCACATCAGCTGAGATACTAAGGTTTTCTTTGTTTTCTTTTTTTTAATTTGTCTTTAGTTTTTAACAGAAACTTTAAGTTTAAAATACATAGAAAGGTAAAGGGTTTCTGGTTGCTTAGTTTTATATACAATAACAAATGAAGAGATGGACAGAACATTTAGAAGAACCTCTCCAAAGACTCCAGCTAATTTCCCAGATATACAGCCAGCAGAAGAGAAACTACAAATAAACTGTAAACGATCAAGTAGAGAAGAAATAAAAAGCCATAAAGCTTCTGAAAAATGGAAAAGCAGCTGGTATAGATAGCATTCTAGCAGAGCCCATCAATACAGATATTGATACCTCTACAATGATATTATACAAACTACTTGGCAAAATCGGAGAGAGAGAAGAAATACCAGCAGAGTTGAAGGAAGGTTACCTGGTAAGGTTGCCTCAGAAGGGAAATTTACAAGAATGCCCCTATTATAGAGGAATAATGTTACTATCAGGGCCAGGAAAAAGTATTACACAAAATAATTCTTGAGAGATTAAAAGAGTCCATAGACAAGCAACTGACAGATTAACAAGAGCCTGTACAGACCAGAAAGCCACATTGAGAATAATAGTTGAACAAAGTCTGGAATGGAATTCACCAATACATCGTATTTGTGGACTAGGACAAGTTATTTGACAGTGTAGACAGAAAATCATTTTGGAAATTGATGAGACATTACGGAGTTCCCATGAAAATCATAAACTTAATAAAGAAGACTTCATGAAGGACAACTTACAGAACCGTTTGGGACTAGAGTGCACATAACAGTCCGCACAAATAGGATAACAAAGGAACAATCCACTTACAGAGGATTTAGCTGGGTCATAACATCTAAATGGCTTCTTGCTTTCATCGCAGAGCAAGTGCATGCAACAAGTGTGAGTGGCGCAGGATCCGGCTAGAGTTTGGCATCCGGGAAACTTATGAAAAGTTAAAAGACAAGAAAGTTACATGTAAGGTGGACAGACAGACAGACAGACAAACAGACAGAGATAGATAGATAGATAGATAGATAGATAGATAGATAGATAGATAGATAGATAGATAGATAGATAGATAGATAGATAGATACATAGCTAGATAGATAGATAGATAGATAGATAGATAGATAGATAGATAGATAGATAGATAGATAGATAGATAGATAGATAGATAGATAGATAGATAGATAGATAGATAGATAGATAGATAGATAGATAGATAGATAGATAGATATGTGATGGGGCCATAACAACGCCCCAAAATATTTGTGCTTTATATTTGTCTTCGCTTCTTCTAGAGCAACTATCGTGTGTATTACTTTCGTGTCTCAATTACTTCGCGCGTACACTACGCCGTGCGTGATTTGGACCAGTTCCCTATATAAAGAGAGCGCGGGCCAGCGAAAGATCCTTTTCTCAATAGCAGCCTAGAGAGAACAAGCGACGAGATACGCGAGGCCGGTAGAAGACTGACGGACAAAGAAACAAGAGCACGTTAGCAACTGGGCACTGGCTGGGTGGTTGTTTAGCGTTCGTTTATTTGCTTTTTGTCACTGAAAGGGTTGTATGAATAAATACAGCCCCTGCCTTAAAGTCAAGAGTTTTATTGTTGTACGGGTCTGGTGCGAATGTGAATTGGCCGCAAGAAAGTGACATATCACAACAACATCACATTCCTCGCCCACCCTATCACAGATAGATAGATAGATTAGACTTGATTAGATTAGATTAGATAAGATATTCGAGTATCAGAGTTGAGGGAGCCTCACATGAATTTTAAGAAAGCAAGCATAACAAGAGAGATCATCTAAGCTGCCATGAACTTTTTATTTTCCCTCCCCTTCTGTGAGGAAAAAGAAATTTGCTCGTATTTTCTGAGTCCTCAACTGAAATGATTTAGTAAAATATTACTTTAATAGCTCTGTATGGTTATGTATTTAAATTAACTGAGTCATACGAGTGCCATTCACTCAATAATGATTTTTTTTTTTTCCTTAACCAGCGGCACTTGGGCTTTCAGCCCCTTTGGCCCAATGACATGTCATTGCGAGGCTGGGGAACCTGAGGACTTTCCTTCCAACCCGGTCAGGAGCTTCGCTCCTTCCCATCCACAGAGGGTTTATCACAGGAGCCGTTCAGGCTATTCAGTCAAATTTCCGGCCGTAAACATTTCTTCAAACGTCGACGCCCGGGTTTGAACCATGAACACCTGGTCGCCAGTACAACGCCGAAGCCATTACACCAGCGCGGCTCCCCTCAATAATGATTAAATTAACTATCAATTTGTATATAAAACATAACAAATGTAATAATCAATTATAGTTAACAAATGTCACCTCTAGGCTCTTAGAATGGTAGTCGACGCTACCACGTGATCCATGACAAAGAGAGCTAAATATATAATTTTGTCTCCATTAAAAAAAAAATTGAAGAGCCGCATGAAAAAATAATCACATGTTATCCATCATTCTACAATATATATATTACATATAATTGAAATAATAAACACAATTTTTCAAATGCTATTTTAATACACAATACGTAATACACTTTTTTCAGTAACAAATAAGCAGGTAAGATGTAACATAATAATGAAATAAAATATACAAATGAAAAGTAAGGAAATTTAATGAGACTTTTGCTGTTTAATTTCCTTGCAAAGTTGGTCAATATTTGGTGAATAATCTGCTGTTTTCATTTTCAAACATGACTGGAGGCTCACGTAATTCAATTGGCTTCTTAATTTGCTTTTGATATAATTAGTGTTGGAAAATAATTGTTCACAAAAATATGTTGATCCAAAAATTGAAAGAAGCCCAAATGCAAATTTCTTCAGCTGAACATAGCTGTCGGGTAAACAGTTCCAAACATCAAATATGATCTGATCTTGTCTTTTGAGCTCACTTATTTCAGACTACTTGTGTTGTAGTGACAAAGCTGATTTTTGTCTTTCAAGATTTTGAAGCTCATGGACCAGATGTGTACATTTTGAACACCACAATGCATTGTCCTCTGTATCTACTAATTCAAGTTCAAAATCAGCTTGGACAATTTGAGGAAAGGCTGAAAAATTAAAAAAAATATAAAAAATGTAAAAAATGACAAGGTTGGCCTTTCTTTTCTAAACCTTTCTCAATACCTTTTTTTGTTAGAAACTTGAGGTCAATGCTACTTTCAGTAGTTTGCATAAGGTCTTTTAAAGCTGTGACAAAACGTCTGAACATGTCATTTTGTGTGACCTTCACCCCTTCAGCCCTCCGGTTTTTATTCATTTTGCTCATTTATCGCTTTTATTTGGCATAAATCCTGCCTTTTCATTCGTTAGTTTCACTATTTTGCTCTATGCTGGACATATCATGGTGAAGTCTCCAACACGTCACTCCCCTATGGCAGTATTTGCCTCGGGAGTAATGCGCATCTTATTGTTCACACTCCACTCCCAGACTGTTGTTACGATTCGACAGGTTTGTTGACCCGGCCAGCGATAATGTTTTACCGCCTAATCTGTCTGACCGCCGGTCCAAACTTGGCCGTCAAACATTTAACCCGATTGGGAAGTGGCTGACTGTGTTTATACAGGCCGATTTTGTGATCAGTTGAAAGAAGACCACGCGTGGTCTGTCCAGACATTTTTCTGGCGGAGGCACTCAGATGAAGGGGATTTAAATAATCTGTCGGGAGAGTCATCTGGGCGGAAAACATTACGCCAGTAACACAGGGTCACATAGTGTGATAAACAGAGGAGCGCCGGACGTCTTAGGTAACGATATGACATCACTGTTGTAAGTGGTCATGCGTGGATATTAAAATTAATATTTTAAATACGCGTGGGACGAGTAATGATAAACTTCCCCACCCAAACCGTGCTAGATAGATTGGATTGGCTCGATGATTTGATTGGAACTTTAGGCGGAAACACAGCTGGGATTTGAAACTAAGGATTGTGGGATATAATCTAACAAACTCGGAGTCACAGCACACAACACAGACATACTGCATCGCAGCCTCAACTAAACACCTCCTACAAGCCAGAAGAAAGAGGATAGGACTTACAATTCCACAACTATAAGTACCAGATCGAGTATTGGGCAACTTTGGAATTCACAAATAAACCTGCAGTTTAATACAAGACTGGAAACTTGGGAATTTTATCACAAGAAGTCATAAGAGGAATTATACAAACAGTTTTCCAAGGCCAGGAACTTGCAGATCACCAGCCGTCAGAGGAATTAACTCATATTTCCCAGACCAAGTCATAAGAGGAATTATACATACATTTTTCCCAGGCCCGGAATTCGCAGAACCCCAGCCGACAGAGGAATTAACTCATATTTCCACACCTTAAGTGATTCGAACAGCATCTAACTACAGGGCTGTGTGTCCATTCTAAATCTGTGCCAGGAGACGTTTGTATTCCCACAATTTTGGGTTCGTGGTTACAAGACATCAGACTTAAGTACTGACGTTCCTACGCCCCTAGTGTGAGAGAAGAGTATCACCACCAACCGCCTACAGTGGACGAATTACGTGGAGAAGTGTACTCATCACCAAAAAGAAATAACGAAAACCACAGCTGCAGGACTCATCTGAAGCTAAGTTGTGTATAACAGGCTACAGAAAAAATATGGACATTATTCTTATTAACGCTCTACCAAAACCTCAATGAGGAAAAATTTAATATATCTTTCACCCCATTTAATTCTTATTTTAAGTTGTTGAAATAACTGACTATTAAATTTGTTGTACGTTATTTTACACTAAACAATAATAGTTGATTCAGTTTATATGTACGAAAGCAAACGTGTGAGATAATGTGTCTTGATAAATATACATATCGTATATTTAAATATAGAGCCATTAATTATAAGAGGACATTCGTAGGATTATTCCAACGGGCCAGAATCATAGCATAACCCTTTCACAAAAGGCGACAGACCAGATAATAAGTTAACAAATTTGTTCAGCCCTTAAGCAGCGTTTTGTTCTTGACTTCTGGAAATATCTAGTGAAGGCTCCCCTAAGGTAGAAAAGTTATTCCTCTTCTATCTACATCTTTGCCATTTTTACATCTTGCGCGAAGATAGATACCTTGGGACCGGGTTTGCCTTCCCTTTTTGATCTCTACTCTCTCGGTCAGACTGCAGTGATGCAGCCTGTTTCAAGGACTACCACTTGGATGGGGAGTAGGGTCTTTGTCAGCTCTGGTTCGCTGACCCTGACGCAAGCAGTTAAGCTATGGGTCGCTAGCTGCATTCATCTTGTTTGCTTCGTCTTCGCCAACTTACCCCGATTATCATGAATTAATTTTACAGACTTCTTGCACCGTTTAAATTCGAAATATTGTTGGGCCATTGGTTTTAAGAGGCCTTCTTACATGTGGTCGGGTTTTTACTTTAATTATAATCCCCCTGTTATTCTGTATGTAGGTCCCTAGGACTCATGGTTTCCAGTACTATTTTTGAGTTTTCTTTCTGTTTAATATCAGGAAATCATCTAATATTTGGTCCTGTCCTTAAGTTGGAATCCTGTTTTTATTCGTTATCCTTGCATTTGAAATGTTTTCTTGACGAAATTGAAAAGAAGTGAAGTAATTTTAAAATGTTGTAGACAAGGGAAATTTTCGCCCACACATCCACGTGACTTCGTTTGGGAAAAGCACCAATCAGAAATGTTTTATTTTAGCCCTTCCATGCAATCCAACCATGAATTAGTGTATGATATTGGAAGGGGTCTTTTTTTTCCTCCACTGCCTTCATCTGTATGATATTCTGTATGACACCCAAGATATTTTCTTTACATTTCATTTTTCAAACTCCATCTTCCTGTCTTTCATGACCATATAAGGTCTTGCTCCTTGCGTTTCGACTGTCGTGTTACCAAACTCACTACTTCACAGATTTAACATTATAATCTACTTCAATATGTTATTTCCTTGTACTTTTTTTATTACAATCAATTTCACCTGCAGAAAGTATTAAATCACTATCCGTGTCTTAATATTTAGCATGACGGTCATTTTCTACATCGCAGTGATATCTGCCGTGTATTTTATCATGTCATGGTTGCGAGCTGACACTTTATCATGCGGCAATCCGGTATCGTGCATCTTCCAAGACAAGAAGTCGGAGTTAACGGTAGGAGTGTCACTCAATGTAGACTCTTACTTCGTCTGGAACTAGCGATAAGTGAAAGTTCAATGTGGCAAGTTCGCTATACTCAAACTGAATGTTGTTTCAAAAATAGGTCGAGCGATTAGTTAAAATTAAGAGTGACAAATTAGGACAAGATGTGATAAGAGAACCTTGATTTATGAAAGGAAAAACAGCGTCAAGGTGCGAGTGAGAGAAAGGAAAAGTAAGGGTACAAAAATAAGATAAAGAATGGCACAGGAAAATGTAACGATCAAAGACTGATTTGTCACAAGACTGGTACATGGTGCTGAATATAGACTCTTTCATTTGGATTTTAACATACAGTCCAACAGCATAAGATTAGCGGAACATAGAAAGATATAAAACATTTTTCTAAAGAAAACAAATGTGCTAGGTCAGGAGGTCGCATCAGTTATTGGTTTGGTTTGGTTTTAAGGACTATCTTCATTGCACACGGACAACTCCATCAGTGCTTCGATCTCCTCCCTTAGATCCTGTAGTGGGTTTGATGGTATTGTATGATGGTGATATTACTAAATGTAATGTATGAGGCCAGCTGTGAAGGCTCCTGAGATAAAATGTAGTTGTGAATTGTCAGAAGGCCTTTCTTGCTACCACTACGACCTCACACTCAATTTTTTTTCTTAATGAATGTATCTATGTAAAATGTCTAGGGTAATGATATGTAATGTGGTGTGATAGTTATAGATACACCCACAGATATTTAAGAAGACTAATAATATTAACAAATGTTAAAATACACTGAACTAACTCACGTGTGTAAAATTTGTGATAGAATTATATTACATTTATTTTGTTCTGGATCAAGTTTTATGTTGACCAGAACTTTTAAAAAAAGAGATTTAGAAATTATGAAAGAAATGCATGGAATGTTACATAATAAATGCAAGAGTGTACATATATAAGTACTAGACTAGTTAGTTTTATTAAAATGTTCTAGTAGTCATTTACTTGGGAGGATAGTTAATATTTGTGCTGTTGGGGTGGTCTCATCACACCTGTCTATTTTGACTACACAGTGTCCAGTAAATTGCAGGAATTTTATGGGGTATTAGTAACTAAAAGCGTTGGTGAATTTCCAGCAGACCAGAGGCTCACTCATCTTGCTTATGTAGCTCTGGTGCTGAAAT
Organism: Oreohelix idahoensis; assembly: GCA_024509875.1. NCBI lineage: Eukaryota > Metazoa > Mollusca > Gastropoda > Stylommatophora > Oreohelicidae > Oreohelix > Oreohelix idahoensis. The sequence goes on from JAMPIV010012903.1 coordinate 121,002, forward strand.
CTGGTGGTCCCACCTCTCCGTGCTGGCGGGCAATAATAGTGGTCTCTGTCACAATGTACTGCACAGATACACTCGAGTAAAATCACCAACTGGATAGACACCGCCTTGTTGACAGCTGAAACTCACAGCTCAGATTATGAATAAAGAACACAGAAATGCTAGCAAAACTCAGCTGAGCTGCTGGCTATAGTATGGCGTCCCTGAACTTATTTCACTTTCTTTCATTTGGAAATCACCACACTTTAAAATACTGTGTCTATCATCGAACAACTATTGAGGAATGGCCCCCCTTCTCGTCTGAGCGCCGATAAAATGATTGTCTGTGGCCAATCACTGCCTAGGTTTATTTCAAATTCAAATTTCCTACCCTAAAGTCATTTCAGTCATGCTTCAGTCAAGTATGGATGTTTATCTGTTAGTCTGTCCGTCTCTACTTGTTTTTTTACAAAAATGTACTTGATTTTTGAACCAACCTTTCTCTCCCCTCCAAAATTTTGTCGTTAAAAGTTATTTTTAGACACAGCCACCACAATATCCCTTCTCTTCCATACTAAGTAGATTTGAACACCTGCGTCTCGAGGTCGTGTTTTTTTTGTGCAAATAGCGACACTTTTTATTCAATACAGTCATGTCGCTGATGTGAACAACACTGTCTTTTGTCATTATCTTCAATATTATCTATCCGTCTGTAAAATTAAGAACATATTAGTTCACTGCTCAGAATGGGCCATCCGGCCAGCTAATTTTTATATTCCTAACATTAATATTAAGAAAAAAGTACTTTTTTAAATTTTGTAATATTTCGAACATCTGCGTTTAGCCGCTGAATTCAAATCAAGGGCTTGGTATCGCAAAAGCGTCCATTCCGTACCTCGTGTCAATTTGGGGGACGTGAATTTTTACTCTCCTCCATCCCCCCCAATTGCGTCTCCTTAGCCTTGCCAGTCTCACGCAATCTTTCCAGTCATATTTTTTCCTTTTTATCCGCCGTTCCCCTCCTGTCTAGCAAGTCAAAAATTATGGAGGGTGATGACCCGCGGTCTGGGCGATCATGTACTATCAGCAGCCTACGCATTATGTTTTTATCCTTACATGTTATCTTTGGAGGTATTTTACCGTTGTATCTCTGTCAATTTCACTACAGATCCCACATAGAGGATCTCAGCACAGTGCACGAACTCCGTAGCACCGGCGAGAATCCCAGTGTGTGTATATAGGAATCACACATTCTATAAATATATTTTGGTGGGTATGTTTCTAATTTTTAAATTTTGCCAGGGCAGCGGCCTTGTGGCTTACTCTTTACGGTTTCCACCTGCCGTGGGATTTTTAACGTGCGCAACTTGCACACAGGACCTCCTATTTTTTCACCCTTATCCGAGAAGGCTAGGCATCCGATCTCACTACCCATGAGACCAGGGGGGGAGTATGACATCATTAGGACCACTGGTTCTAAAAAGAATTTTTCATATATTATATTCCCCCAACTAGGAATCGAACCTGGTACCTCTAGAATTCGAAGCAGACGCCAAACCTCTTAGCCACTACGACCCCCGAATCGGTTATTACTATCGATAACTATTAATTGCTACAGGTGCATCACGTCCCATACCATGGGTCTACCATTAATGACAAACACTCTCTGGACACAGAAACGGATAGCCGAAGTGACAAAGCTGCAGATATCTTTGCCCGCCTCACAACGCACGTTTATGGAAACTACAAACTCAAAATAAAGACCAATTTTGTGGAATATAATGCCTGCCTTATCAACACGCTTTTATATTGCAGCGGGGTGCATGAAGGCAAATATGGAGTCATCCTTATATGACCCCCAGCTAAGCACAATTCTATAATATACAGATGTGGAGGTGAAAGTCTGTAATGCTAATTACACTCTCATTAACTCTTGAGATTATCTACACACTTCCATGTTGAGAACCCAGGACTGCACACTAAGCTTGGAGAAGTCACTTGAGCTCCAGACATAACTCTGGCTTTTACCTGATCGGCTACATGCAGGAGGATCTCACTGTGAACCCATGATTGGCACGGTCAGCTGAGAAGTGGCTCTGTGTAGGACGCAACAATTCATTGAGAGAGTTCATAACCAGAACACAGCATTTTAGCACTGCATATTTGGTGAACCCCATTGGATGACGAGGAATGCACAGTGTAGTTTGGGACCAGAAGTGATGATTCTTTAAATCCAAGCCAAACTGGAGAAACTGAAGCTCATGATTTGAACTCAACATGTTTTTAAATAGCAGAAAAGCCACAGAAAAAGCCATAGTTCAATAGCAACAACACCAACATATGGCACCGAGATATGGACAATCTACGCTAAGCAAGAAATAGGGCTCAAAACCATCCACAGTATCTACGCCACATCGTTGGTATTTCCTGATGGAAGGAAAGTGACAAATATCGCGGTGCTGTCACATGTTGGCATTCAGTGCATGTATACAACTGCTTAGTCAGCTGGCTTAGCCTTGTACGCTGATGAAAAATAGATGCTTGCTCAAAGGTATTTTCTATAGACATCCTGACAGATGGCAAAAGAACAGACGGTTGACCGGAGCTGAGGTTTAAAGAAATGTATAAGAGAGACATGAAGACACTAGAAAAAAATCTAGCAAAACTGGGAGGATAAAGCTACCGATCGCACCAAGAGGCGATGATCCCTATGACGCCACCTCAGATTGGGTGAAGAGAAGCTTTCACAAGAAGAAGAAGAAAAACGAACACGCCGACAGAAACACCATAACTGAAGCAGCTGAGAGCTGCCAAATCAAGTACACATTCCCATTTGCAGTTAGGACTGAAGGGAGCTGCCGCATCCAAATTAATTCAGATAGTGTAACGTGGTCATCCAATACAGAAGAAGGTTCTCTTATATGGAGGTTTACGATGCGGCTCAGAGAAAGCTTAAGGAGTTTAGGCTGCTGATTAACCTTGTTTCTTTGAATGAAGATCTCCAGATTTGGCAGTTGGAGTGTTCGAAAACAATTAAAATTGTAATTAGGTATGAAGGGGTTAACTCAGCCCTTGACAGAGCTTGATGGCGCAGAACAGGAAAGTTTGGCTTATATTTGTTAAAGGCCTGTTATTAAAAAAGGTTCACATTTGCGTACTGACCTTTTTCACCTAATTTATTAAGCATATAATTAGTTATGTTGGTCTGGTCCAGATTTCATTTGTATTCAAACACTCCAACTGCCAATAAGTCATGGAGAAATAGCACACTTCCCAAAAAACCTGGCATAGCACTTGAAGAAGAAGTATCCCTCATTGCACTGCAGCTGATTACGTCAGAAGGCTATGGACAAACTAGGCAAGAGAAGAACGCTGGATAGTAAAAGGTACAGATAAAATAAGTGAAATCAAATTCTTTGAAAGCAAGAAGAAGCACAGTTTTAGAATGCCTTAGCCGGCTAACTCTCGATCATCAAATTATTGTGGTAAATTAACAAAAAGTAAAGTAACTAAACATCACGGATCACAGGTTAAAAAATAAAAAGGGTGGCTTTTACGTATTAACTTTGTTAAATTTCTACGTCAAACGTACTGTAACGAATGATGAAACAATCCGCCAGCTTTGTTGGGAAAATATGTGAAGAATGAGTATTCAGTGACATTCCGGGTATCCGTGTAGAGCTCGGGGACTTATATGAGAGTCGTGGTGCGTTATCAGAGCTATCTCACTCGTCATTCTATCAGAGGGTATTTGCAGCTAAATCGTAGCGTTTAATTATCCCAGTGTTCCAAACACAGGACTTGAGTGTCATACAAATTTACTATCCTCATGGAATCATAAACTACGTATTCTGACTGTTTGGTTTAAAAGACTGCCACGCGATGTGTTCAACGTGTCTGCCAAAGACAAGATAAAAGTCTGTGTGAAGTCTGAGACAAGACAAAATTCTGACTGACGTCTGAGAAGATAGATGAGTAATGGTGCTGAATGCGGGTAGAGACTTATAGTTATCAGGAACAGAAAACATATACTGACTCTCCCCTCCTGCCGTTCGTGAACTATGTTTTAACTACTGTCACACTGTCTCTCTCTCTTCTTGGAGATAATGTTTAGTACACATTAGTGACCCCACAAACAATCAAGGTTGAATACAGATAGAAAGTATAGTTCGATCCGCTGAGTAATTTTCTAGTTTATTAACAACAAAAGAACCTGTGGTAAAGCAAAATTACACTGGACAACAAATTTTGACTTTTTGTGAGTATCTGAGATTAAACCAAGTTACCTTTATGTTGTTTTGGTTGCCGAATATGAAAATGGCCGTTAAAACACCAGATTAGCTCTAGTTTTTTTTTTAAATATTTATAAAACAAGTTTTACACATTTGCATATACGTACCATATAATAATAATGCTCATAGCGGAAATGATTCACAGCGACGCCTTTTTGCCTGTCGCATGTAAAGAGTATCTGGAGCATCTCTCAAAAGGGTCCAACGATAGTAGGCTAGCATTGCTGCATTCCATTTCCTCTGGTACCTTTTTTCGAGTGTAGTAATGTCCTTATGAAATCGTTCCCCATGCTCGTCACTGACAGCCCCGCAGTTAGCAGGGAAGAAATCCAGATGAGAGTGTAAAAAGTGTAATTTCAAAGACATGTTGCACCCTAGTCTCTCGTAGCGCTGCAAGAGAGTTTCTACAAGCTCCTGGTAATTGTCAGCCTTATTGTTTCCCATAAAGTTTATGGCCACTTGCTGGAAAGCATTCCAAGCTAACTTTTCATCACCTGTGAGGAAATCATCAAAACACTGATCTCGGAAGAGCTGACGTATCTGTGGACCGATAAATATACCTAAATTGATTTTGGCCTCACTAAATCTTGGAAATTTATCACGAAGGTATAAAAATCCTGCCCCCATTTCGATCCATGGCTTTACAAAATTCTTTATTAGTCCAAGTTTGATGTGGAGAGGAGGGAGCAAGATCTTGTGGGATTCTATAAATGGTTCGTTAAAGTATTCTTTTTGCCCGGTTCAAGTGATTGTCGTTGGGGCCAATCCTTTTTCTTGTAGTGGGAAGTCCTGGCACGGCTGTCCCACAGACAGGAAACAGCAAATCTTTGTGTGACCCTGCTGTAGCCCCCATCAAGATGGCAATGACCTTCAGGTCACCACAAATCTGCCACATACTTGTCATAGTTGATGGTGAGTAACAGTTGTTTCATGTTGTTGTCCGTTTCTTTTCATGTGGACTGCATACCCGAGTGGAAAAAAGATGGTAAAACGTTTACCACTATGGAGCAGCTCAGCTTTTAAGCTCATCTTAGACGAAATAAATGAACAGCCTCCAATCGTCATCTTTGTAGTTGATGTGTAGTGCTGCCATCAGACCAACTATATCACACGCAAGCAATGAGGTTATCTGTCATTTTGAATATGGAAGCAGATCTTTTTGCCGAGCATGAAATCACAGATACATGCAATTCTCTTCTAGAAGATTTCATTGCTGCAGGTCTGGACCCCAACTGCTTTATTTTTTTGGCAATTCCAGATCTCTTACTAGATCATTCAATTCACTCTGGGTAATTTTATTGTGGTTGTGCAGACTCTTCAATAAGCACGAAATCAGGATCTCTTGATGTAGATGGCTTTCACATGTGACGGATGTCCACAGGCCTAATTATCTTCTTCGTCATTCAAAGTATAAGATTCTGGTGGGTCCGGAACAGGAAGTCCTTCCCCGTGAGGCACTGGTCGCATAGCAGAGGGGAATATTCGGATAGGTCACAGGCCGCTTTTTTCTTCTAAGAAATACCATGTCCAATTGGAGGAGTCATGCAAAAGTAACAATCATTAAGATGGTTTGTCGGTTCCCTCCACACCATTGGAACTGCAAAACGTAATCGATCGTCATTTTCGGTTTCAACTAGCAACGCAGTATTCGTTGCACAGAATTGACAACATATGTGTGGGGCCAGTACTGGCCCCTGGTCACCGATCTCACAACCAAAATAAAGGCTGTAAGCTTTCTTTATCATCGTGTAATAGGGTCGCCTTTGCGATAGCAAAGTTATTTGTCCGCAAATTATAGCAAAAAGAATCCGCACTGTTCATACATTAATGAGGCATCTTGAACGACACGTCCACACTCACATAATCCACAACACACATGATAACAAGGAGAAAAAATGTGGTTGCAATGAACTGTTACAGATTGCGCAATCCAAAATGGCGCTCAAGGCTTTCCGTCTCGTGGGAATCAGGCGCCAGGGCTATAGAAAAGAGAAAGGGGACTGGGTCATTCGCGTCGGGAAGGTAAAGCCAACCAGCCTACTGAACCACTCCCCCCCCTCCCACCGGAATCTTGAAAACTAGAAGCTAATTCGCGATTTTTTTTTAAGTTCGTAGAATTCGTGAATCAGCATGTCCAAATTAGTTAAAAATAGCTACTTTTGTCTCGGATACATTTTGGGCTGTTGTCCAGTGTTTATCAATCACAAAAAATACTTCAAACAACAATAATGCATGTATCAAATGAAAGATACAGTCAAGGCTAGTAATCTAAATAAATAAATGAGACCATAATTAATCCGGATATAAACTCCCAAGTTTATTGGATAAATGTGCTGCTAATTCCTTCAGCCGGGAACCCTGAAATAATGAAGTTCCTACCTACACAAACTAACCGCTGACGTCGTATTGTCAGCTGTAGCAAAGTTGGATTTTGCTGGGGGAGGTAGGTTATGATGGTATCCTAAAAGAATTGAAAAGGTGTCTGCTTAAAACCGTGTTGAGGTAAAAGCACATGTAGGCCCCCGACTCTAAAAGATGATGATGAATTATGTGCAGGGGTACCTAACGCCTACCTCCCTAGATTGCGGTCCCTCTCCTCAACACGGTCACTATTTTGGCTCTAGTGTAAGGTGTATGAGAATTGTACCTAGTGTTTTTATGCTATTATATTAGGGGGAGAAATGAAAATGATGGTACATACACAAAACACTTTAATTTGCTTATGAGGAAGTGAATAAAACCAGTAGTTAAAAATTTTCTCTTTAAAATTAATTTTCTTTTTACAATTTTTATTTTGCCTGTCCAGGTATGTCCTTTTTTGGACAGGTCTTTGAAAAAATGAGGACAAGATAGGTAGTTTACAGAAAAGAACACTTAAATTTTTGGGACAATTTGCCCAATAACTAAAATGTTAATATGTATTTATATATGTCTTTCCTGTAGGAAATATTAAAAAGAGTTCACTTTATTTCATCTAAAATGGAGAGAGTCACTGTATATGAGGGCTTGTAGTTTTTCATCCTACCCCCATAAACGGTCCTGTGTATTGTTTTGAAACACAAGACACTGTCAGAGATGCCCCAGATGTCTAACTCATCACCTGGGAGTCCTTGTTGAAAGGATATTTCAATGTGTAGTTGCAGAAAGTTTCAATTTTCACCACTCGCCAAAGCTCCTACTGTTATCTTCGACAGCATTTAAGACTGGTTGGTTAGACTTGGTTGGCGTTTTATTAGTACTCAGCAGGTTTCCTGTCACCAGAGCCGGCAACAGGAACATTAGACCCCTCACACAAATCAAGAAATATATAAACAGCTTCCTCCGAACTGCACAGACCTGTGAAATTTTTTCTTTATTTAAGTTTTAAAAATAACACAAGCTGTTTCTCAGCGTATCTGAATAAAATTTTAGTTCAACTGGCATGAATACTTAAAGCCTTTTCTGCTAATATTTACTAGCACTGGCCAAATCGAAACTTTCGATTACTTGAATTCAAAAAGCAGTTTGAGATGAAAAACCAAAATAATTTCGAATAATTTCTGCTTCTCTGATCTGGTGGTCGATTGGCCAGTCTGCTCTTTAGTCGTTGCCCAATACAAACGATAATTTTGTGTTTAGATAACAAATTTCTCTACCGCTCCCCTTTTCCCCTCTACTCTTTTTACCCAAGCGAATTGAATGTACCTCAATACCGCTGATTTCTAAGCTGCTGTCCCCTGCCAACGTTATATGAAAAAAACAAGCGGGAACCAACAGTCTGTCTGGTTGAGCCGTCCGTAGATATTTAGTATTCCCTCAATAACTGGGCTAATTCTTGGACTACCATAGTTATTTAAAGCACATTCTTTCTCAGGAGACTTTTTAAGCGATATTACCATATAATATTTTATGGATTTTCAGATTTATTTAATGATGGGATTAGCCGACCTTTTCAATATTGTTTATCACGGGTCAATCGTCAAATAAAATTTTTTTTTAACACAAGGCGGCCATATTCCCCTCTCGCTTTCACCTCGCCTCGCCATGTATTTTGCAAATAACTACTTGTTTTTGTGACGTCAGCAATACTTGCCGCTAGAGGAAATAAAACTGTCTGTGTGTTTTTTGCCTGGTTGGCTTTGCCACAGTGGGTGTTTTATACTATTTGTGTCCCTACGCGTGCAGAAAGAACGACGCGGGTTTTGCATGCGTTTGGTAGCATTTTTTGAGCGTTTAAAATATTAACAGTCGTCTTGGTTGTTTCTACTGGGAGGAGTTGAAAGTACTCCAAAAAAACTACCAAATTTTACATTACTGTTGAACCAGATTACGTTACTACAGACTGAAATGGCAAGCAGTTAGCGTTACATTTCTAACAAATCTTTAATTATAATGCTAGGCTGCAAACGTGTATGCAGCAGGATCGGTCAAAAATGTTAAATATTAGTAAGTTGTTTTCTCGAAAACGAAACTAAACGCGTGTCAGACCCTTTACCGTGAAATCGTTCTATAGGCTTAGCACTGCACAAAAGGCAGCGGTTGGCTGGCGTGTGAGATCATCACCGTCAGACACAATCGGGACTAATGTATTATTATCGCTTACGGACCCAAATCTACTGAAATGAGCGATTATTCTCGCAGATGTTTTTTTTACTACACACCCTCCCATCTTAAAAAAAACATGCATTCATTTGCAGGTTAGGTAATTTGCGAGATAACTTTGCTCAATGAGTCTTTATGCGTTTTTTCCTGATCTTCATCACAAGGTATGGTACTGTTTGCTCTCAAAAAGTCTGCCCCTAACGACGTTTCTTTGGGCCGGGAATAATTCTATCAGAAAAATGAGTATGGCTGCAATAATAAAGACCATCTCAATAGTCTTGAATTTTCATGCTTGGCCTGCTGAATAAGAACACGAGAGGCGAATGATCCGTTTGGACCACAAATGTCCTGCCATATAAAATAAATCTGGAATTTCTTTATCGCCCATATCAAAGCTAGACATTCCCTTTTTTCACTTGTTGAATAATTTTTTTTCCGCCTTTGTGTCAACGTTCGGCTTGCATAAAGCGACTTGGGTTTCAATCTCCATCTTGTGAGGATAGGACCTTTGCAACAATGTAGCGCCCCAGGCCCACATTGCTTTTGCGTCACTGTCTCACAATAAATTCTTTTAGTCAAGTCAGGCAATTGCAGCAATGGCCTGCTTGTAAGCTTCTCTTTTTTAACTCCTGGTAAGAGCCAATTCACACTGTGTGGCTAGACCAAATTAATAGTATCAGGTTTGACCGTTTTGCGAGTTAAATCCGTCAGAGGAGCAAACATATAGAGTTAAAGTACGTCCTTGAGGATGTATACTTTTGGTAGAAACCACACAATAAGGAAGACACGGAAAGATCGCACATCTTTTTTTTTGTTTGTAGGTGTCTAGGGGGGCTTTGTTTAATTTTTCCAGATTCTTGGGATCAGGGGTCCCATGCTACCCTGATGTACTGTATGTCTCCCAAGAATTCTCAAACTGTTTACACCCAATACAACATTTTTGTTGGCCTAGCGGTTTAAGTTAGCCTCTCTGATGTCCTATCAAACACATATTCAAAGAGGTAACGTGTTCCTCAAATGTTTCCGTAGCAATGAGCGATATCGCATCCATAACAATTCGAAATACATGGATTTTTTTTTCAGGGGATCCAGCCAAATTTTTGCATCATCCTAGAAAAACAGCACCTCGGGGCATTTTTCAACCTAAACGGTAACATGTTGAACTCAATAATGACCTTCCGAGGTGCTAAGAAGGCTAAAGGAAGGTCGAACCTCAGGCTTTACTGGAATTTAGTAATTAGCCTTTGCTAAGATCCACCTTAGAAAAATATTTTGCCTTGTTCAACCCCTGGCAAAATAGTTGTTTGGTAGTATCAGGTATGGATCCACCTGACCTTCACTGTGACAGCATTCAGTTTTCCTGTAATCGATGCACAGTACTATGTTCTCCCAAGGTGTTCAGCAACAACACCACACAGGAACAATAAGGAGACTCACTGTGAGAAAATAATCCCTTCTTGAAAAACAAATAATCAATCTCCTCTTTTCAAAGCTTTTTCCTTAGCGAAAACGGAATAGAATAGGCCCCTCATACAGATGGGTGCTGGTTCTAGTCGTTTCATACCATATTCCATCAAATTTGTGTGCCCCGGTTATCCGTTAACACATCTGTATGTTTCTCAAGGACCTGTTGAACCTTCTCCTCCCTCTGTCCTTTTGTCAGGCTGGATTACTAATTTCACCTGTGCAAACGTTTTTTCACTGGGTTTTTTCAGTGGATATTCAACCGAGGAGAGTAGAGGTTCACTTTTCATTCTCGGTTGCGATATGACAAGGCCATTAAATGTGTTCCCTCCTGGGATTTGTCTGGGGTGACCAGATATCGTCGTCAAAAAGGTTCACATGATAGACTTTCTCCTTTCCCTTTTTTGTCTATCTTATAATTGGTTCTGGATACCTTTTCCAAAACTGAGTATATGGCCCTTTGCCATCCGATCTGAAGTTTATTGTTGCTGCCTGGCAATAAAAGAGAAGATACGAGCCAAGTTCCCTATCCTTAGCTTTTTTATTTAAAATAAGCAGCATGCAATTTTCCTGGCTTGTCGTCAAATTTATCATTTGCCCAGTTTCCAGACTTGGTTTTTAAGACGAGTGGTCAGATTCCGTTCACATATTGATATGATGAAAGGTAACAGTCTCCTCTGCCTTCTCATCTGTCCAGGTCCTTCGTAACAATGCTTTAAGTAAGGACCTTTTATTGGCCTCAAAGACCAAATTAACAGGGTTGGGCGGTGGCCATTTCCAAGTTGAATTATGTGGTACTTCCCGGTACGCAAACAATTGCGGCGGGCAAGTAGTAGTGGGCCCACGTATCAGGTTTTTCTCATGTGCCAGCTTTCTCAGGATAGAAATGAGAGTCCCATTGAACCTCTCTAACTGGCCGTTCCCTTGGGGATGGTACGGGCTACAATGGAAGTGCTTGGCTTGAAAACAACCGGAAAACCTTCTTCTGTTAGCTTCCCCTTGAAACTGAGAGCCATTATCAGTCAAGATTTAATGCGGGAATCCTAACCTTGTGAATATCGTAAGTAGTGCCTCTGCCACATGTTTTTTTTTTAAATCGAATTGAGGACAGGGCTAACCGCCTCTCCCCACACGGAACAAGTGTCTACCACCAGAGTAAGGATGTAAACTGTTCCTCCTCTTGGTGCCTAGTGAGGTCCCACAATATCCACGGCAACTACTCTCTCAAAAAGGGTTTCTCCACTATGGGCATTTCCCCAAGATTTGCTGCAGCAGTCCAACGCTTTGGAGCTACTCTCTGGCATTCGGGACAGGATTTTACATATCTCTTTATGTCTTTCCCGTTATCCCCTGGCCAGAAATAATGACAAGCTCTACGCTGTCCTGTTGCCCTAACCCCCATGTGACCACTCAAGGGGATATCCGTATGACCTAACTCCACCATCACTTTCTCCCTATATATGAACTAGGGAAGGACCAGCTGTGTGCGTGACCAGCTGAACCAGTGTGCCGGCCTTACCTATACAACAATTAGTATTCTTCATATAGAATGCTCCTTTATTAGGAGGAGTGTATGGCTCACTTTTGGGAGTTTCTTGTAAACACAGCTTCAATGACTATAATCTTCAGCCTGTGCCTTTCTCATCTCTCTGGATGAGTATTTATGGGTTTTCATCTTCTTCCATTTTGGATTGTGATCGTGTCTGGACTGTTGCCATGATCACAGGTCTCTTGGGAATCCCCAAGAAGACATATATCTACACCCCAATATCAGAGGGTAGATTGGGTCATTTTAACACTGTGTGCTGCCTTGATTATTCCTTCCACATATCGCGTCTTCACATTTATACCTGGCGATGGGAGAAAGTGTCATGGTCGCTACGTCCTATGGTTGCAGCTTTTCCCAGATCTCCACTGTTTCTGTGGTGTATTGATCTGCCTGCACCAGGTAGGAGAACTCACAACTGAATCATAATCTAATCCCGTAATCATACAAATCACCTTATGCTGACTCATTGCATGTTTACATCTTCACACACACTGAGGGGGTAGGTAAGGGCTCCGGCTGGTCAATAGAAGTTTTTGACCTTTACTCCTTTCCTCCTCGTTTTCCATAGCAGCGAAACTTGGGAGTTTTTTCTTCTACAATTTTCAGTGTTATGGTTGTCCCATGTGTCGACAATTTTTTTACAATACCTCTTTCCTTGGTTAAAAGGTTTTCTTTCATCAATCCTTCTGTCCCCATTTGAATTGAATGAGCGGGTCTATTCTTAAACTCATTTCGAGGCCTATCAAAGTTTACCCTGCTTATTTTCTGTTATCGAAATTTATATATGGATTTTGGTGGATCTTACACTGATCTATTTGTTTCTTCTTTGTGCCAGCTATCTCTGCCCGGGGCTGCCTGATACCTCTCAGCGATATTTTATTTATCTCACCCAACCTCTCCGCGCCCTGTTCCATGAGAGAAAACTTTCCTCATATCTGGAGGGCCATGGACTCTCTCATCTGTTCAATGAGTATCATCTCTTTGAGATCATGGGTTTTTTCCCAAAGAAGCCCATTCCTCCATATACGTCCTCCAACCGGGCGGAGAACTGGTGATAGGTCTCACCCGACAGTAGCCTGGGCATTCCTAAATTTCTTTCTATAAAACTCTCGCGTTTATTTTGTATCTTAACAGGAGAGCTTGCTTCAACATGTCATAGTTGTCCTTGGTCCCATCCCTGCTCATTTTAGAAAACACATTCATAAGCTGATTTCCCCGAAGGCCCTGAGGACAACTTTACCCCCCATCTTTCTCTTTCTAACCCACTACGTAAGTGGCTAATACTTCATATCTGCTTAAATATGACTCAATGTCATTTTCACCACAAAATAGTCTAAATGGATACCCCATGGCTGATGAGGAGGCCCCCCTGGCTTTTGCAGCTGAAGTCGGAAGTGGGATGGGCTAGTTCCATTTTTCAGGAGCATGGCCCTTGCAGCTCTAATTCCTTTAGTCGATTATCTCATTGTTCTGTGTTTGTAGTCTTTTTATCTTCCCTTTCCGGCCTCCAATCTACTTTCTTCTTTCTCTCGTTCCGCCTCCCAATCTCCTTTTCTTCTTTCTGTCGTCTTTCCGCCTACCCTCTGTAGACATGTTTTTCCTCCTTCTCAGCCTCAAGTTTCTTTGCCTCAGCCTCAAGTTTTCTTCTCCTCAACTGCAGCCTCTTAATTCTCTCAGCCTTCCCTATCGGCCTCTAATTTTCTTAGTCTCCCTAGCAATCCTCAATTTGTAACCTTTTAATCTCCCTAGCCTCCCTAACTGCATTTTCCTTTCCTCAATCTACCTATGTTCTTCCCTAGTAATAATTTGTCACATTCTGAGGTGACGTGGTCAATCAAAATTTGTCCCTCCCATATTCATTTCTTTGTAGCAGTCTGCACAGCCGCAAAGAGCACCTTCGCCAGATCTGCCCTTCTAATGAACACAAAATGTTCTAACCAAGTTTCTAAGTACAAAGTTATTAATTAATTCTGGGTTCTTACACTTTCTTGACTTCCCAAATTTTGGGCAATACTATTTATAGGGATTCCCTGGGAAAATAGAATGATGTTAATGCTAAACCACAGACCCCATTGTATGTAGTACTAGGAGAAATTCAAATGCCCGGACAAGCCTACCAATTTATGTAGCAAAGTTGATTTTGCTGGGGAGGTTATGATGGTATCCTAAAAGAATGAAAAGGTTGTTCTGCTTTAACCGTGTGAGGTCAAGCACATGTAAGGCCCCGACTCTAAAAAGATGATGATGAATTATGTGCATGGGATACCTAACGCGACCTCCCTAGATCTCAACTACGGTCACTATTTTGTACCACCCCTCCCCCCCCTAGTGTATGGTGTATGAGTGTGTACCTATAGGTGTCTTAGGGGAGAAATGAAAATGATTGGTACATACACAAAACACTTTAATTTGCTTAGTTATGAGAAGTGAAATAAAACCAGTGTATTAAGTATTTTTCTTTAAAATTAATTTTCTTTTTACAATTTTTTTTTTTGCCTGTGCCATGTATGTCTTTTTTGGACAGTGTGTGCATACATATTTTTGAATGCACGGATTACAAAAAATGCGATATGTCTATTTAATTTAATTTATTTGTGTACGTAAAATGCTTCCCTTGGGAAAGCGAGATAATCCATGATTGATTTATAACGTTTGATTTACGGCATATGAATATTGACGGTCATGTCAGTTTCTCGTTTGTTAGGGCCAGAAAATAGATTGATCTTGGGTTCAAGGATGTTAATGGCCCCTTGAATTTATATGAATTACTTGTCTAGTACAAGAAGATTCAGTTTTATATTGGTATAATCTTCGTATGCTAAAGGTCGGACTATATCGAACTCTGGCGGAGGTAATCCGTTGTGTCCTAGAGAGTCCCGTAGTGAGTTCCGAGAATAGAACGGGTCGGAAATGGCCGGGTGGGTTTATTAGGGCTGGTCATGTTAAAGGATTTGAAAGTGGATTTATGGGACGATTTTTCCATAAGGTAAGGAATGTCTCTGCAAGTGTGTGATGTCAGAGACTCCTTCTCATGTATTTTCATTATGTTTTTGAAATTCGGTACTCCCAGGTAAAGTCAGGACCCGTTTTGATCCTTTGATTATCCATACGCCATTATGGTTTAGACCTAGATGAAACATCGTATTTTCGAGCATCCGTTGGTCGCTCTAATATAGAGTATAGACTGAGTGACCAGGTTGCCTATCAGCGCTTATGTCGTTATGAAGCAACCTTCTGACTAAGGGACTGTATTGTAAACTATAGGAAAAATCCTATTATATTCAAGTTATTAATGAATCTCTGGCTTATGATTTTAACCTTCTGCTGGGCGAGTGAACGAAAACTCCAGGGTGAAGGAGGCCCATTTTGTATGTTTTCCTTGCTTCATCATTATGGAAATCACTGTCCAAAGAACGGATCATTGAATCTTACCATCTCAGACAGTGGCACGGAGATCTCATTAAGATGGGAAAACCGCCCTACTGTGGGTTTAAACATTGTTATTTAAATATTCGGGACATAGACAGCTGGAGAACGTGAGCCAAGGAAAAGGTCACATCCCAACCTGCAAGGTCTAGGAAGGAAGAGCTGGAGAAAAGAGAGGGATTGGTCATAAGCAGCTCTAAAACAAAATCCATGGTGATGATCACGAGAAGAAAGAAAACATCAGATTAAGTTTGGGAGAACAGGTCCTGGAGCAGGTCGACCACTTTTTAAAAATATCTCGGAGCTAGTTATAGACCGAAAGGGAGGCATCAAGAAGAGCTTTGTGCCACTCGAAAAAGCAGCTCCTGGGAGACTTTTTTCAGGCCATAAATCGTGGGATTCCTCAGCAAGAAAGAGGTTGGTAAAGAAAAACGAAGATGGCGAGCTGTATACCGCTCCACCTATGTCCCAGTCTTGACATATGGATGCGAGTCGTGGGCAATGACTACACAACCCAAAAAGCCAGATCCAAACCTCAGAAATGAGGTATCTGAGGAAAGTGGTTGAAGTAACAAGAAGAGACATGGTCCGCAACCAGACGATCCGTCAAGGCCTAAAATCCCATCCGCTGCAGACCCAAATAGAACAGTCCCAACTAAGATGGTTTGGCCATGTCTGCAGAATGGGAGAAGATCGGCTACCACGACAAGCATGGGAAACAAAGTGCCAGGGATCCAGACCTCCAGGACGACCCAGAGTCCGCTGGGAGGACAACATTAGACAATCTTTGAAGGACCGAGGGACTAGAATGGAACCAGGCCAGGAAGAAGACAGCTGATAGAATGGTCTGGCGCTCTCTCTTCCAGAACCTTATACAACCTCACGGTAGAAGGGGAACGACTAAGTAGAAGTAAGTAACATACTTATGGACCTAGTATTTCCGTGCTGTCCAAGTGGTGGTTGTGGTGGTGCGGGTTTCAATAAAAGCATATTTTTTAAAAAAACTTCAACGAGCTGGTTCCTACATCTTTGAGACTTGCCTAAGAGTGTTGATGAGTGAAAATAGTTATCAAGTGTCCAGCTACAGTCGATACAGTACACCCTACGCGTGAGTTTTCCCACTCTCACTCCATACATATACAACAATCCTTGCGGTCGGATATGAGTTTTTGGACCTTTGTTGTACTTGCCTGTCTCATGTGTAACGAGCAGGAAAAGAACTACTCTACCCTTTACATTGATGACCACCAGTACCACCTGAGGAACGATAACTTGAATAGTAATCCCATAGCAGACACTGCCTGCCTTGCTGTCTTGGGCCTATCCCAAACACATGACTTTTATAGTGAGGTTACCTATTTACAACTGGGTTAAACTTGGCGCATGCCTGGTAATCATCAACTCAGTTACACTATACAGTGGACTTTTACAGTAGTGTGCCAGAGGGTCAAAACAACAACATTCTACAGTGTTTAGGCCAGTTTTCCTGGGTTCCCAGCCTTCGCAGCATCCTTGATGGATTGAAGTCACCAAGTATAACAAGAACGAGTGTAATTTTAGGCCCCCAAAAAAAAATTTTTTGGGGGGGGTTTGGACAAATCAACCACCAGTCAGGAACGATACAGTCGATGTCGAGGCTCTGACCAGTGCTGGACCAGCGTTTGAAATGAAATCTGGGTCAATGCGCTCTAGTTGACATTTGGTTGCAGGTACAGAGCTCGAAAAACATTGAAGAACATAAACTGATTCGGGTTGTTACAGGGTGGTAGATTACCTTTGACTAAATAAGGAACATTAAGTCTGGTTGTTATTTCATCGGTCGGAAATCTTCTCCTGCTGCAACAAAAAAAAAAAAGTGAACAATGTACTATAAGATAATTTAAAGATTGATTAAAACGTGCCAGTTTATTGTGATTAAAACGCTGTGCCAATTAAAGTGATGAAAAGCCTAAACATACTTTGCAACACAGTCTTTACCCACAACACATGATATTGGCTTATATGCAATTTAGGTGTTACATGTATTTTGGTTAACATGTTATTTGTATTTTATGTATTAGTTTCTATGTCAAGTAGTTTATGTTCTATGTGAACGGCGTCCTACAGAGTTATGCCATCGTGACATTGGTCCCTGGTACTCGAGTATTCTTCTATAGGGTACAAGAATTTTCTTAATTGGAAATTTGTTACAGCAGTACAAATTTGCTGCTATTTCTCTGTTAGTTGTGATGTGGTGATTATTCCTTTTTTATTTCGGTAGTTTTCTTGGTCCCCACTAAATAATTTTGTGTTCCTTAGTTTTGATTTTGATTTGTAATTTGCCATTCTGTTGGTCTAAATCCCTTTTCTATCTTTGATTTCTATACACAATTATATATTTATACATACTGTGGCGTTAATTTGTCTTGTTAATCTCTATTGCAGGTATCACTCACAGATTCGGTGTGATCATTTGACCTCTAATTTTTCATATTTGATTTTAATTTGATTTCTGCTAATGTCTTGTGATATTGTCATTTTCTTGTTTGTCCTTTGTGAATGTCTGTTGAGTTGACATTATAGAAATTGAGTATAGTGAATACTAGGTTATATATATAGGACAGACCAGTACTTTATTAATCAATGAGTACACTAAGAAAGTGTACAAAGACCTTTGAACAGGCTTTGTCTCCCCAGACAGTTATGGATATAGAAAATATTTATTTACCATCACAGTTACTCAAGTGATCATCATTAATTACATTAAGGAAGTATACACAGACCTTATTTAGAGGGCTTGTGAACTCCCCACATGTTTGGATAAACAAATACTGTTTTTTCCACAGGTACTCAAGTATATCTTGGTTATATTAGAAACAAGATAACCATTACAAGTATTTTCAGTAAGACACAAGCTCAATGTGAACAATAGACCTGTCAGCCCAGTAAAGTGGTTCGAGTGAATTTACTTTAGCTTTTACGGAGGTCAGGTTACGTGATTTAAATCATGTCAAATACATGAATTACCAGTAGATTACTTGCTATTACCCACCACGGGAAAAAATCTCCTTGCGATTATAAGGGACTGGAATCAACACCTTAGTGACGAATGGTCAATGGGAGCTTGCACATTTGTCAAACTATGCGAACTAGCTGGGGTCTATTGAAGAAAAAAAATTAGAAGCTGCTGCAGAAGATTAGAAAAAGCTGCATGCTGCTGGCGAGAGAAAAAGATTAGCTAAAGAGAGGAAGCTGAAAAAGGTGCTGCTGAAACAAAAGAAGAAATTAGCCAGATTGCAGATGCTCGCTGGTGGAAGTTAAGGAGGATTGCTTGATGCAGCTGAAGATCAAAAAAAGATTTTGCTAGAAAGAGCAACGAACGGCAAGCACGAGTGGGAAACAGTGAAAAAAGATGCTAGATTAGAAGGGGCAGGGGCTGGAGAGGTAGACGAAATAAAAGGATTTTAGGGAGCGGAGAAAGCTGTCCGTGGCTTGCTGCGGCTGCTGAACTAAAAGAGTAGATGAGTCTGAGAGGTCTGCAGAAGAAAAGCGGCTATAAGATGGACAGTGAACAATTGAATAGGGGCTCTCGTTAGATGCGAATGGGAGGAAATGTGGACGCGAAGTATGAGTAGGGGTGGCACTCAAGACTAGTTTGGTAAGTCGGCGTAGGATACATTCGTACTAGTCTCTGTAGGAGTATTGGATTCTCACCGTGATGCTAATCAGTCCAAGTGGGACTGTCCTTATCCAGCATTTTGACAACGTTCTGTCATAGATTTGCAATCACAGTGCTTGTCGGGTAGGGTCTTCAGTAACTGTGGACACTGCTAAATACGTAGCCAAGATACGCTAGGGGTCGATGTATGAGCTCTCGAGATGAACTTGAAAGGTGAACTGCTTTATTGACTAGATTAGGTGAGGTGCCTTGTACGGAGAAGCAGATAAGATAAATTATGATGTCATATAGGAGGACAGGGCTTTGTTAAAAAAATCGCTCACGCTAAGTGAACTGATTGAAAAAAAAAGAGATAAAAAAAAAATAAAAAAACAAAAAAACATCAGCTAAAAAAATAATAGAAAAGTCGAAAAAATAGGGCGAAGAGTTGAATGAAAATCTGAAAAAAAAAAAGATATAAAATAAAAAATGAAAAAACAGATATAAAAAAAAAAAAAAAAAATCATAAATAAAAAACAAAAAAAAAAAAAAAAAAATAAAATGTGGCTATCGCCTGTTCATGTTAAGACTGAGTTGTGCTTGAGGACAGGTCGTAGAATCCTCTCTCAGAATTCACTGCAAAGGCATGCACGTCTCCACCAGTTGATTCACGTTGTGGATTGAAGCTATCCTCAAGAATACAGAGAAAAAAAAACGTATGAACGGACTTATGGAGTTGATAACTCAGTAGATAAGGATTATGTCATCGTGTTAACAAACCCTTCCCTTGAATTTGTTACATGCAGCGGCGTTAACCCAAATTCATCTAAAAGCAAATGGAAGAAATATTGTTTCCAATATAGTGCTCACGGCTCAAGCCCAGACAGGGACTTTTGGACCCCAAATTAATACTAAGATTACGGAGAGATAATTGCCAGTTGCATTCGCAGCAACACCAATACAATCCCACTTATGTCACACAGATTTCGAGGGACACCTCTCATAAAAGACAGATTCTGATAAAAAGGTTAGAACCTCATGGAATTGTTGATGCAAAACCAACTGAGTATCCGATATTCATTTCAGGTGCGGGTTTGCTTCTTCAAAGAATCTGGAGATCGTGCTTGATAAGCGCTCTCGACACAGGGGTGGTCCCATATATTATAGGAAACTTATTTGCACGTAGAGGACAGTAATTATACGAAGTTCTACTCATCAGTAGCGTTATCCGTGCATTTTGGGAAGTCATACAAGGACTCTTAATTCATTCAGATGATATACTCGCATTACTAATGCAAGTATGGATTCCTTGAATGTACGACCAAGGAACTATGACGATTCAAAAACACCAAATAGGGGTTATTACAATTGACCAGACCGTAACAATAACTACAGAAGTGATTTAATACTAACCGCAGGTAGAACTCTCCAAAACCATACAAGACATAGGTAAATCCACCATTTTCAGCGCAAACTCTGCACGAATCAAGAAGTACCATTGAGCCGGAAGCCATATAAACAGTCAGTCAAAGAGATAGACTAATGAATGTAGTAATATTGGCATGTTGAACTGCCTTTTTTGATTTTGGTCGAAGCAGCCATCCTCCAGTGCCGCCCAATGCTCTAAAACGTTATTTGGAGCCAAGCCACACAGTACTCTACTTTCACAGCTGCCTGGCACACAATCCTCTATCCTGCATACTTTTGCCGGCCATCTGCGATCCATGATCTGGTCAGAGGTTCTCTATGTCGCTTGACATAAGAGGTCTTAGTGAGATGTTACAATCCGAGTTCTCTGTGCAATTCTTTTCGATTCTGCGATGCACGCACCTCTATTTGGATGGTTAGCGGCATGTCACATCGTAGGATAAAAAAATATTTGTGCCTTCTCTGCAGTGCCCACTGGAAAGTAGTCAGAAATTTCTGTAAATCATTTCGAGCCGGCAACATCTTAGAGATAAATATACTCCTATGCTATCATTGTCAGTATTGCTAACTACTATTCTTTTACCAGGAGATGACCCACGCATGTGTCTTCTCCCGATCTCCGAATCGCTGATCCTCATCATCGGTCTTGAATTCATGGAGGTCAAGAGAAGTGCTCCAGTCACGCGGATACGTCACTCATTAATTTCACCGTAGTGGGCAAATAGCGCAATATACATGCCAGATTGCTAACGCTGTTCTAGGCTGTACTAGAGCTCAGGCTCTCTGTTCAATATGCCTTCTAATCTTCATTCTTACTGAAGATAATGACAGTGCCCTGATACCAAAGATCATATCCCTTGGTAATTTCTCGGGATTTCATTTTATAAAATCAGCAAGATAGAATGATCAACTCACTCTGAAGAATATTGTGTTTCGTAATTCTCTTTCTGCTATAAATGGTGATCCGAATAAAGGATTATACAAGTCGTAAAGTCGTGGGTTAAGTTACTACAGAAGAGCTTAGGCATACATTGTACCGTATGGTTTCTCAAGACTATCCATGCTACGGTTCAAGTCATTCTCAAATTCCTGGTTCCTCCAAGAATTTGTGAGTGTATAAATAGTAATTTTGCAGCACGGCTTACACGCACTCCTCACAGTTGTTGCTGGACATACAGTTGGGGTTTTTTGCGCGCACGTATCTAAGTCGCAAGAGTTCCTGCAGGCTTCTTCATTTCTGGCCAATTAGGTGTACACATGGATCATACGGATTTTTTGTCGATCTTGATTAAGAAAGTATGAGGTCAAGAAGTATAGAATTCCAAGGGTCCACGGCATGGCTCGCACCTATTCAGGCTGGCGGACAGTTCTATTCGGGCCGCGTTCCATACTAAACAATGGCCATAGACAATATCAGTGGTCACCATTTAACGATCATGTGGCAGCTGGCGGACATCAGTTTTTACTTGACGGGTGTTTGACATGTGCGCACCACGTTGTGCCAGACAGGCTATTTCCTATGAAGATGAAAATTACTAATGCTGATGATTGCAGATGCTTCTTTTGGCTTTATATTTTCTCGTGTGGATTTCCACAGGGAAATATGATCGACCATGGTACCCAACGCATATCAGGATACCATGTCTCAAAGTGAAGACGCTCCTTAAGATTGAGAGATCACGGAGTAGTATTTATCATCCTAGTCCTAATGGGTTGGTAAACGTCTTAACAGGACTCTCATAAACTATTAGGAATAGACGGAGATCACCCCTAGGGATTGGGATAGGGTTTTTTACCCGCGGCGTCTCCACTTGCATATAGAGAGCGATCGCCAACGGAACATACAGGGATTTTCTCCACATTTTGAACTTGTCCTTTGGCGCGACAACCGCGAGGCTCTATGTCCTTACTTCATGAATCTTATAACTGCTGCGTATAATAATTGTCGATGGACACAAAATCCTCTTATGGAATATGTCATCGCACTTGGGACAACAAGATTATTGAAGCATGCAAATTGGCAACTGCTTATTCTGAAATTTGCGACGAAACAGAAGGGCAAGGGAATTTTGCCCAATTTAAAAAGAGATGCGTTTGCGTCAAATTTGTCCAGGTGACAAAAGCATTTGTCTTGCACTTACCCTTGTAGGGGAAAATAGGACTTTCTCATATTCTCTTGGAGAAGGTCCCGTTACGATGTTATATATCAACAAGGTTTCCGATACTTGAAATATTATCGTCACGATATTTGACGCGGAAGGCGTAAAACCTTTCCACATCCAACATGCTTCTCGGATACCATGAACGTCCTGGGGTTATTTACAACCTGTTTTTCCAGGCAACGGAACGATTTTCCAGTCCCAACATGGACTATGTTACTCATCAGTACTACTGTCAGTAATACAGGATGAGGAAACGAGTTTGTCTCGGGATGTGAATTTACACTTTGTTCCAATGATTTCCTCTTCACTCTAACTGAAATAATGCGAAAGATGTTGCAATTTTCTCCAGAATTATTCTACCAGGAGAAGCAAGAAACAAGTTTTCTACTATGTTAGAAACACAAATTTCAGGATGTCCTTTACTGACATTCCTGGTCAAAAACGGTTGATGTCATTCAACATGACCAGTATTCTTACTGACTCATCAGGTTCCTATAAAGAGTCAAGACAAGTATTCCTACTCCCACGAATACTATTTTTTCAAGCCACCTCACAGGTAGAGTAAGAGATTTAGAGTGAGAATGATAAGAGTTTAAAAATTCATTGAACCATTCCATCATCAGCATAATATCTTGCGCCGATGGTTTATTAGTACGGAAAAAAAGTACAATAACATACAGGTACTCTGCCGTGGAGTGATCGCAAATTGGTCAATCAAGTGAACTAAATTTGATTGACTGAACCTTAGGACTTTTACTAGAAGAGGCATACTTACGAGACTAATCGAAATCTAATCATTTTCTTTATCTAAAACTTGCGATTTGGTCTAGAAGGGCATAATTTGGATGTTCTCACAACGTCACCGAACACGGCCAAACCAGTTTAATGCTTTTTCGGACGCCTGAGGGTGCTATTCCAATGGAATTTTCATTGCCCTTTCGGTCCTTAAGGAAACGCCCCTGCAACATTTTTGTACGCATGATTGCATCCCGAAATCCTATCTTCATCGCTCAGATGTGCATTGCAGTATGCATGAATGACATCTGGTCCTTTTCTAGTGATAACTTGGACACAGATTCACTATAAAAGGTTTAAATGAACTATAGGTCTATCTTACGCGAGCATAACCTGAACAGCCGAAACCAGCGAAAGCGTGTATTGGTTTTAGCGAGATCTCTTTCTTATGTTCACCGTGTTGGTCAATGGTTTCTAAAAACAAGAAGAAACCATAATACAAAGTAAAGAATACTTAACCTTTCTTTTCCTTAAGACTAAAAAGCGAAGTGCGAAGTCTCTTCTTGAGTCTAATACATATTTTATGGGCTGATTCATCCCGAATCGGTCATCCATTATGTCCACCTCCTGTTCGTTGAACCTTGTCTAAAAGAAAGGGTCCTCCTATATGTAGTACCATTGGACTCAAGAATGGTCAAATTCCTCTCTTTGGGATCTAGGTTAACAATAACTATGTTTAATCTACTTCAGCCTATCCTGGTATATAGCACTTCTAAGGATAAAGAACATTAAGTGTCTTTCGGAATTTTATTTTTGGACGCTTCAGCCACCAGGGATTGGAGCTTGCACAAAGGCAAGACTACTCTGGAAGCTCTGCATCCCCTAGTGATGTAATCTTTCTCGGAAAATTAAAATGCACGAGCGGAGAAGAATTGCTCGGTCCTAGACCGTGAATTATTTGAGGCTATGGTTTTGTCAATCCTTAAACTGTGCCAGAGAGTTTTCTTTCTTGGCCCGCCTGTTCAGTTGGTGGAGATAACTGCGACCACAAAGCATCTATGACAGCTATTCAGAAGTAAAAATAAATGAAGAGCGACGAGATCAACGCGATACGCTCGATTGCTCTTACAGCCTTTTCATTTTTCTCGGTGCGAAGAGCTAAATCCGTGTGATCGATAAAAAAATAAGAAAAAAAAAAAAAAAAAAAAAAAAAAAAAAAAAAAAAAAAATGTGATGGCAATATTACCGTCTAGATTCCCACATGAATTCATAACTGGTTATAACTAACTTTGACTGACACGTGTTTCTATACTAGAAATGTGTATGCACATATGTAATGTTATCATATAATAGTGATTGTAACACTACTCTTAGCGGTTCATTGATATAGTCTATTTCACCCGCTGATCTTTCAATGGGTTTTTCGTTCAGGGGATGGTGGGTTTTTTTTTTGTGTTGTTTTTTGTGTGTGTAGTTTGATGATCATAGAAGTTCTAAATATCTTATGATGAAACATATTATATATAAAGCTTAGCTGTGGAAGATTGGTCCAGTTGCTAATACATTGTAGTCTATTCGTTGGTGACGTCACTTCTCTGGAAATATGTTATACGCAGAGAAAAAACTTTCTCTGGCTTTCCTGAGGGATATATTCTCCACCTCTGTCGTACCATAGGACGACTTCGCCTTATCTAGGCGTTTACACTTGTTTGGAATGCTTATCATCTGCGCATTTTATCGGCTTGTGAGCCTATTGTATGATGCTCCTAATTATTTCAAAAAAAAAATGTACCATTCTTTTCCCTGGGGGGAGGGGTGTGTGGAGTAATCTGTTGCAATACATATTTTGAATGCACGGATTACAAAAATGCGATACTGTCTAGTTAATAATTTATTGTGTGTACGAAAAATGCTTCCCTTGGGAAAGCGACGATAATCCATCGAAATTGATTTATTCGTTTGACTTCGGCGTAGGAATATTGACGGCATGTCAGTCTCGCGTTTGTAGGGCCGAAAAATAGATGGATCTTGTTCAAGAGGTTTAATGGCCTGAATTTTTATATGTATACTTGTCTAGAGACAAGAAGATTCAGTTTTTATATGTATATCTTCGTAGGCTAAGAGTCGGACTATAAAAAGCGAACTCTGGCGGAGTATCCGTGGTCCTAGAGAGTCGTATTGAGTTCCGAGATAGACGGTCGTAATCTGGCCGGGTGGTTTTATTACAGGCTGGTCCTGTTAACGGGTTAAAGTGATTTATGGACGAGTTTTCCATAAGGAAGGAATGTCTCTGCCAAGTGTGTGATGTCAGAACTCTTCTCATGGGATTTCATTATGTTTGAAATTCGGACTCCCGGTAGAATAGCCAGACCGGTTTTCCTTTGATGATCTCCTTATATGGGTTAGACCTAGATGGAAACATGCGTATTTTTCGACATCGTTGGTCGCTTTAATATAGATTGATGAAGATGACAGTTTTCCATCAGCGCTATTTTCTTTATGGAAACAACCTTCTGACTAAGGGACTGTAATGGAAAACTAAGGACAATCCCTAATATATTCAAGTTAAGAATGAACTCTGGCTTACGATTATCTTTTCTGCTGGGACGATGAGCGAAAACTCAGGAAGGAGCCATTTTGTATTCTGTCATCCAGTATGGATCACTGTCCAAAGAACGGATCAGGAATCTTACTATTCAGACAGGGGCACGGAGAATCTCAGAAGATGAAAACGCCTACTGTGGATTTAACTTTGGTTATTAAATATTCGAGCAGATACAGCTGGAGAACTTAGCCAAAGAAAAGGTCCCAGTGAACCCCTTTGTATGATTACACACCCATACCCACGGATGCGTTCATCAGTTAGGATACGCAATAGTACGCCAGAAAACTGAATGACTTTATATATTGAAATGCTGTATGAAATGAACTACTATTCTAGCTACCTAATGATTTGCCTCATGTCAACATACTCAGACTGTATTCCGTGGCTGAGCCAATGGTGTGCTCATTATTGAAAAGCATAAAAACGTCCTACAGCGTTTCCCTAACATCTTTGACTTGCCTAAGAGTGTTGCGTAAATAGAAGTCAAGTGTCAACTACATCGAACAGTACAACCATTCGACGTGTTTTTCCACGCTCACTCCCTACATACACAATCCTGCGTCGTTGAGTTTGAGAACCGTTGTCGTGTACTTGCCTGTCTCATGTGTAACGCGAGCAGGAACAAGACTCTACCCTTTTTACAATGATACCACCATGTACACCTGAGGAACGATTACTTGATAGGTAATTCCGCATAGCAAGAACTCATGCCTTGCTGACTTTGCCTCCCTAACTCATACTATAGTGATTTACCCCATTTACCGCTGGTTAAGACGGAGCATACCGGATCATCACGACAGTACACTACAGTGGGACTTTACAGGTATGGGGCGTTGCCTAGGTACAGGCGAAGTGAACGGAAATGAAATACGGGGAGAGGGAGGGCAGGGGGGCGGGGGGGGCAGACGGGGTCGGAGGAGGCAGGGGGGAAGCGGGGGGGGGGGGGGGGGGGCGGGAGTGGATGTTCAGTGTGAGGAGGTGTGGGGGTGGGGGGCGGGGGGAGTTGTGGGCCGGCGGGGGGTGGGGGGGTGTGGGGGGGGGTATTGTTTGGGGTGTCGTAGGGGTGGAGTGGAGTGGTGATGGGGTGGTGGGGGGAGGTTATCTGGCGGGGAAAATATTTTTGTTTGTGGGGCTGGGCGCTGGATACGCAGGAACAACATCTTTGAAAATGAGACAAGATAGTTGTACGAAAAGAACACTTAAAGTTTTGGGAAATTGCCCAATAACTAAAATGTTAATATGTATTTATATATGTCCTTTCCTGTAGATATAAAAAGAGTTCACTTTATTCATCTAAAGGGGAGATCCACTGTATATGATGCTGTAGTATCACCAACCCCCATAAACGTCCTGTGTATGTTTTGAAACACAAGAACTGGCCAGAGATGCCCCGATGTCTAACTCATGCACCTGGCGTCCTTGTTGAAAGATATTTCAATGTTAGTTGGCAGATAGTTTTCAATTCACCACCGCCAAGCTCCTACTGGTATCTTCACCAGCATAAGAAGACTGGTTGGAGACTGGTTGGCGTTATGAGTACTCAGCAGGTTTCTGTCCACCACCGCAACAGGAACATAGACCCGCACAAATCAAGAAAAACAAACAAAGGACGCGGACTTTGAGAACACGCCTCAGCTTTCTCAACACTGCACAACTGTAATTTAATCTTTATTTAATTTAAAATTAACACAGCTCTCTGGGTACTCCGTAATCATAGTGGTTTAAATAACAAACAGGTGATTGGCAGTTGTCTTTGCATCGGTGGAGGGGCTGCCTCCTTACGCCTCCATGCAGGCCGGCCCTCCACCTTGTTCATCCGGGACTTGGACCGGCATAGGCGGAGTTACCACTCGAAGGTTGGCCACTCGAAAAGAAATAGCTGGGAGACTTTTTAAGGCCATAAATAGAGGATTCCTCAGCAAGAGAGAGGTTGGTAAGAAAACGAAGATGGCTGTATACCGCTCCACCTATGTCCCAGTCTTGACATATGGATGCGAGTCATGGGCAATGACTACAACCGCATAAAAGCCAGATCCAAACCTCAGAAATGAGGTATCTGAGGGAAGGTGGTTGAAGTAAAACTATAGACGAGACATAGGTACGCAACCAGACGATACACTCAAAACCTAAAATGCGCAACCCCCGCTACAGAGCCCAAGTCTAGAACCGTCCCAACCTAAGAAGGTTTGGGCCATGTGTCTGCAGAATGGGAGAAGATCGGATACCACAACGAGCATGGGAAAACAAAGAGCCAAGGATCCAGACCCCGAGGACGAAGACCGCAGAGGGTCCGCTGGAGAGGACAACATTAGACCAATCTTTTCGAAGGACGCGAGGACGAGAATGGGAACCAGGCCAGAAAAAAAGGAAAAAAAAAGACAGAAAGGCCCCGATAGAATAGTCTGGCGCTCTCTCATTCCAACACCTCTACACCTCACGGTTGAAGGGGAACGAACTAAGTAGAGTAATGTAAGTAATTAACACAGCTGGTTTCTCAGCACGCTTATCATGAAATAAAATTTTTATGTTCAAACTGGCAATGAATACTTCAAAGCCTTGTTTGCTAATAGTTACTCGCACTGAGGCAAATCGAAAACGTTCGACTACTGTGAATTCCCAAATAGCAGTTTGAATGAAAAACCCAAAATTAATTTCGAATAGATTTCTTGCGGTCTGGTAGGTCGATTGGCCAGTCTGCTTTAGGTCATGGCCCAAGACAAAATGAGTATTTCGTTTAGGATAACAATTTCCTCTAACGCTCCCCCTTTCCCCCTCCTACTCTTTTTACCCAAGCGAATTTGAATGGAAACCTCAATACCGCTATTTCTAGGCTGCTGTCCCCATGCCAACGTTGATGAAAACTAGCGAAGTACCAACCAGTCGGTCTGGGTGGGGCGTCCTCGTAGATATGTTAGTATTACCCTCAATTACTGTGGCTACTTTCTTGGACTACCATTATTATTTAAAGCTCATTCTTTTTGCATGCAAACTTTAAGCGATAGTACCATAAAACATTTTATGGTCAGTTTATGAGGGGATTAGATTTTCAAATGTTTATCACGGTCAATCGGGTCAAATGAAAATTTTTTTACACAAGGCGGCCATATTTTCCCCTCTCTCTTTTCACCTCGCCAGCCTGTATTTTTTCAAAGAAAACTACGTGATTGTTGAGTGACCGTACAGCAATACTACCGCTAGAGGAAATAAAACTGTTCTGTGTGTTTTGCCTCGGTTGGCGTTGCCACAGTGTGTGTTATTATCTATTTGGCCCTCGCGTGCTGAACGGGACCGCGGTTTTTGACATAACGTTTGGTATCATTTTGTGTTAAAGTATGACAGTCCCGTCTTGTTAATTTTCTACTGGGGGAAAAAGTTCCAAAAAACTCACCAACAAGTTTTACCATTCCTGTTGACAAGGATTAACGTTACTACAGACAGCAGTTAGCGTGTGACATTTCTATACAAATCCAGTTAATTATAATGGCTAGGAGCTTGCCAAACGGGTAATGCAGCAGATCGGTCAAATATTTAAAGATGAATGTAGTGTTTTCTCGAAAACGAAACTAAACAAGGCCTTGTCAGACCTTTAACCGGTGAAAATCGTTCTATAGGCGTTAGCCACTGCACAAATAGGCAGCGTGGCTGGCGTGTGTTGATTCATCACCGGTCAGACACAATAGGACTGAATGTATTTCATTATCGTATTACGACCAAAATATACTGAAAGTGAGAGCTGATGATTTCTCGCAGATATTTACTACACACCCCAGCACACAGCAATGTGAATTCTTCCCTAACTGTCGCCGGTCCACAGTTGATTACTAAGAGCACTTTCCCTCTCAGCCTACTTTTCCTTAGTGCACTCATCACAAGCTGTATCCTACTCCGTAGGCACGCGTTCCGCTGTATACCCGCTTGGGTTACCCGCTAGAAGAGACGACATAGCAGCGAGGAGAAATGGGTGATCCTCTGTGGCTCCCAGTTTATTCCTGCTATATCCGTTGGAAATTAAAACACACGATAGACAAATCCCTCTTTCAAAGACAATGATTCTGGATAAATGCTGAGTTCTTTTAAGATATATCAGTGCACTGTAGATCCGGGATCTCCTACAATGGCGATCCCCCCGACGCTGAATGCACCCTAGTTTTTTTAATTATGCGTTGGAGGTAATCCCACCACCTAGCGGCGCCAGGCCAAAGCCACTCACGGGTGAATTCGTGTGATTTTTACGGGCGATGTAATGCCCTAGACCACTAATGGGAGCATGGGGCGACTCCCACGTCTTTTTCGAGGTGGCGTTTAACAAGATTTTCCCAGCAATGGAAACTTCCCCGGCAGACCCCGAAATAGGGAGATCGGACTGATAACAAATGCAGTCGTTGGGGGACGACCCCGGACGATGAACAGGGTAGCTGGTTTTATCCCGACCTTAATAGGAAGACAGGAAGGTAATGTCCAGGCCGATGGCTCGGATAGCCGTTCGGAGTGAGACCCGGGTATGGCTGAGCAATGAAATACATAGGCAAAAACACTTATCAACTAGTCAAATATAAATCATAAAATGTTACAACATTAAAGCACAAGCCAGTGCAGACACAGGGGACAGTTTTTAACTTATAAACTACCCAGCTCCCACTTTCTCAAATTTTATCTGCTGGCCAGAGGTGACCTGGGCCCACAGTTTGATCACCATCCCCCTCTCACTGACCGTTAACCAGACAAGCTGAGCAGATACGGCCGGGCAGGTCGTACTGCTACCCTCGCAAATTTGAGCGTAAATCAGGTTACCCGCGGACTGGCGCTGGGAAGGGGAGGGGGTTGTAGGCAAGCAAAAACCTGGCCGTTTACGCTGGCGCAAAACTGACCTTATAACATATGTCAGACTGCCTAACATACACGTTTATAAACACAATCGCCATGCTGGCTCTGTAGTACATGCGAGCTCATTACATTTACAAGCATCTATATGCACACAAACAATAAGGCACTGTTGGAAATCGTTTAACTGAGGTTTAAAAGTAACCATATCCGTACACAAGTAAATCACTTATAACACCTTACAGGTAAAAAAAAATGTATACCACAGAGCCGTAAAACCAAGACTAGCGTATTGTTACACCTCTGTGTTAACCATCTTTCGCTAGGATGAAACCGGTTAGATTAGTACACATTCGTATAGTGGGGGGGGGGTACTCTAGCCGAGCATCTATTATAGCAGGATTCATGGTACACCACCCTTGGGCTTAGGGAAAAAACCCTGTAAGGGCATAACATTATTCTGTCCACAGAAAAAGAGCAAATAATATTAATATCGCCTTGTTGTTTGTTGAGCATGGCCGGACTAGAAATTACTAGAACCCGCAATGATGGCTTAATCTGACTCGTTATAAATCCAAGAATTAATTACTAAACAAAGTTATTTAAAAATGCTTACCGAGAGAACTGGTGAAGAATATTCCTCACTACATAAGTTTACAAACGGCACAGGATCTCTCCCACTCACTACAGGAATTGTAGCGATAAGAAGCCATTTACAGACAGAAGTAGACTGTTTAATCTAGTAAGAATAGGCACAAGATTCAAGCGTGTGTTAACGACTGCATTGCATCTGCATAGAGAATGCCGAAAACATTCGTAATAAATGCACCATAGAAGTCTTCCTGGGCGACTCGCTACAAAAACGAAGGCGTAACAGGGTGAAGGGTTTTTGTTTACGCGTAGAGAGCCCAAGAATTTCTCCTGCATCAAAGCACTAGAGAAGTCTACGTGACCGTCATCTCAACAACGTTGTTCTCGGACAAATTCGCCAATTGCTCCTTCGCCGGCTGCCACTAACATGCAGCGGAACTCAAGGAACAGTTTTGCGTGCGTTCGTGCAAAAAAAAGAAAAGAAACCGCCCGATATATGTGATAAAGTGGATGAAAGGATGAATATTTTAGGCCGTTCATGAATATCCTCCAATAGATAGATATAAGTGGATGGAAGCAACAGCTTCCATCATCATCAGTTGATAAGATCTCTATGGTGTTGTTTGCTCCACTGTAGTGTATGGAATGTCAACTTGACCTACGCAGTGGTGTGTAGACATGGATTGAGTGTATAATGTGCGAATGATAATAAGGGTTCGTGTTGTTGACAAATGTTCTTTTCTCACACTCATGTATGACTGGAAGTCATCGACACCAACGACTGTATACCTTTTCTAAAGTTTAATTGGACGTACACACTCGACAGCACAGATAGTGACAAATCACAGGTTGGCATAATACATCATAGTACAGTGGATAAATGGTCTTGCAATGATTACATGGGCACTCATGTAGAATAAGTGTATAATGGACTGACAATAGCCAAGAACTCAGTATGGCCCATACATATATGATCAATCTGACTTCACTGACTGAGCACGTCAGCTTATAAACAATATTTCAGATGACTTCTAAACCTAATCTCGTTTAGCAACGATTCTTCAACATAATGTTCAGCACATATTTTTCCATATAATAATATTGAACCGCTAACAATGGGTTCTCATGTGTAGCAGTGATCTCTGGACTGATCAAGCGATAATACGGGCATCCCTTTTCTCTTCTTGAAAGTCACTACATGTTTTGGTTCCAAGATGGCTTCACTCGTGAGCTGTCACTCACGTTTGGATACAGATAATGAATCTGTCCTAAAGTTAGCCATTCATAAAACATTGCATTGCTCTGTAGATTTGATCATGAACAATTGACTGCATTCTACAGAATATAGTGCTGCTAGGAATCGAAGTCGTTTTCATCGAGTCAAATATATCCTTAAGTCTCTTATCGAAAATGGTTGGCTTCGTACGAGAGTTCATAAAAGTATCTTGTATTACCTTGGTATAAGAAATATGAAACTGCCATTCCTTGGCAATACGACTAAACACTGGGGTAAAGCATACACGATAGGTCTAGACGACTATCACTTTCCCCACAAATACTGAGATCACTTTTTTCCCGGCGACAGGCCGACATAGGAAACACAGTCCCTATCAGGACGAAGCCAAATCACACCACACTCTAGCGACACATCCGCCGAATAGCCTTTGACCTCTCTAGAGACAACAGAACATATAGTTCGACTTAGATATGTAAAGATATACAGATATAAGACAGACTCGTCCTACTCAGACAAACAATACACATAAATTCAGGCCATAGATATTCTGAAGCAAGAACAATCTATTATTACCCAAACAACGAATAAATCGCAGAAAATGGATTTATCCGCGGAGTTTGATCGACGAGATGGCACAACTTTCAAGGGAAGTAACTCAATAATGACTTTCCCTTAAGCACTAAAAAATTACCTATGTATAATATTGTAAGATATCAAAGACTGCACGTAACAGGCTTACCACACCTCCCGGGAAAAAAAAAAATGGAACATGTTTTTTTTTTGAAATACATCTAGGAGCAACGTACAATAGGCTCACAACGCATGAATAATGCGCAGATGAAAATATCAGGAATACCTATAACGCCTAATATGAGGCTAAGTCGACTTATGGAGCGACTGGTGAGAATGTGTCTCATAAACTGAGAGAAATTATGTCTCTACAAGTATATTTTTCCAGGAAGGTGTCATCAAAGTATAATACAATTCTGGCAATTACACAATGCCTAAAAAATTCATATCATCATTTCGTATTAGATATCTTAAATTTATGATTTATGAAGAAAAAAATCATCAAAGCACAGCGGTGAATAAACATCAATGAACCGCTATGTAGTGATACAATCATTATATTATTAAATTACAAATGTGTATCTATCATGATATAGAAAAGGAACTACTATAGAACTAGACATATCAAGAAGTCTAAGCCCTAATAGTTATGTGGAATCATGTGGGCATCTTGACAGAATGTCTGCCATCACATTATCTGATCCACGAATAGCTCGCACAGAGAAATGAAAAGGTTGAAGAGCAATTGCATATCGAGTAGACCTCGAGCTCTTCAAATTCTTACTCTGTATAGCAGTAAGAGCTTTTTGGTCGGTTTCTACTATGAAATGTGCGCCTAGAAGGAATCTCTGTAGTTTGAGGATCGACCAAACCATAGCTAATAGCTCACGGTCTAAAACCGAATAATTCCTTGCTGCCGCATTAAGTTTTCTGAAGGGGGAGGGAGGGAGTGGGGATGGGATTGGGGCAGGAGTGGGTGGTACGCGTTGATGCAGTGGGGGGGGGGGAGTGGTGTGGCCGGGGTGTCTGAGGTGGAGTGTAGCGGGGGGGGGGGGGAGGGGGGGGGGGGGGGGGTGGGGGGGGGGGGCTTGCATTAGTGCCGCTCCAAGCCCAGTGGATGAAGCGTCACTACGAAGAACGAATGTCTTATCTTTAGTGGAAGCCGTGGACGCGTCACTTATCTCTAACAAACGATTACGATAAGGGGAGGGTACATATCGGATAGGAGTGTCAGCCATGTTACCCCACTTATTATCTACGAGAACGAAAAGAAGTGAAACGGGCGGCAATAATCAGGAAAGAAATTAGGAGGAATCGGTGGCCATATTTTTAAACCCATTTTCGGTCACAAAGACCTACCCGTAATAAACTTATAAAGATGATCGCAGCACATGATAATAAATACCATATATCCAAAATAATGCTACAAATAAAAAAGTGTTCTTAATAATAACAAAGTTTTTGTCATAACTACAATTAATAATAATATCAAATTTAAATAAATAACATCGTTTACGTCATGTGACAGCGATGAATATATATAAAACAGTATGTAAGACATTAATGTACATAGGCACTAGTTATAAATATGTATCTCATTAAGAAGAGAAACTTCTTGATGATTTCGAGGTTAAAAAAAGAGATAAAAATGAATTGTCTCCGGTATAAAATTATATCTGAAGAATTTTGGAGACTAAGTTCTAGATAGCCTGAAATGTTTTCTCTCTAATTTCCAGAAAAAATAATAATAGCCTTTTCAATCCTAACTGACTATGGAAATGCGCCCTGAGGTTCCTTTCGACGAATTTTTCTCCTCTCTTCTGCTTGCCGTGAGAGCTTCTTTACGCCAAATCTGGGTTGACTCCGTAGAAAGCATCGCCACTTGGTGCAATCGTTAGCTTCATCGTCCCAGGTTGCTGGATTTATGTCAAGTGCCCTCATTTCTCTCTTGCACACATCATTGAACCTCAGCTGCGGTCACCCAACTGTTGTTTTGCCATCTGCCGGTTGTCCGCAGAGATATCTTTCGGGATGTGACCATTTTCCATGCGGCGAATACAGCTATCCCGAACAAGTATATGATAAATGATGGATACAGTAAAAATCCTCACTTCTGATATGTAGAAATACACCTAAATTTTTACAGCCAGGGATAAAGAGCATTACGTATTTTAAAACGGCTCCGCCCCAGCATCGATGGTGGCTTTTCCAGCTCAGCCCCCAGTTTCCGCTACTAGCTTAAACTATTTTTATTTCACGTTTAGTTTTTTTTTTTTTAAATGCACAATGTTGCCTTAAAAACCTAAACTTTATTTATCCAATAATTTTCAAGCAGCGCAAGTGTAAACCAACATCATTGAAACATTCTAGTATTTATTAATTATGTACAAGTTACTGCGTCAGTCAAATCGTCTTTCGCAGTTTGCCATAGGTTATAATTATAAAATTAACTTTAAAGCCGAAAACAGCCGCTCAACAATAGCTAACACAAAACAGAACGCCTACCACAGATTGTGTGAAAACTAGTACACTAAACAATGACTTCGCGAAATTATTAAAACACAAAAACAAATAAAAAAAAAAAGGAATAACTTAGACAAAAATAGAAAAAACTCACTAAGTGTATGGCTAAAGCACATACGGCAGTAAACAACGTCTTTGACCAAGAATCGACACTAGCAGAGCTTCAGTCTAGCCTCTCAAAGTATATGCTGAGGAAAGTATCTGGACCAAACCAACATACTCACTAAATTAGGTGAAAAATATTAGCACGCAAATGTGAACCTTTTTAATGTCATAGAGAAACAGCACACTTCAGATAGCATGATAAGCTGCAAACATGATACAAATATTGAAAAAAAAACCCTTGAGGAAGTTAGCAGCTGCAGATTCATTCCCATGACATCCTGCGTTAGTATAAACAAACTGAACGCATGATTAATACACGCCCATACATACAGATGGTTAGAGAAATTCAACATGATCCACCTCAACCAGGCAGTGTTTAGAAGAGGCTGGCAGACCCTCAATCGACTAACTTGTCTAACGCAGCAAGTAGTAGACGCATACACACTTGGCAACCATGTGACCACAGTATTTGTGGACGAAGCCAGGATGATAAGATGGTCTGTTCTTCGAAATGCAAAGAATTGGAATTGAAGGAAGGATGTTCCAATGGATAAACAACTTTTTATCCAGCAGAACTATCTCCACAAATTGTAACGGAGCTACATCCAAGAAACGGACAGTTCAGGAGGGCATACCACAGGGATCAGCATTAAGCTGCATTCTCTTCTTAATTTGCAAAATATAACAAGATGTAATGGAAAATTCTAACTAACCTTGTTTCAGATTTAGGCATAACTGTTAAGCCATGAGAGAAACAAGATAGGAGCGTCGGATCTATTCTTTGAAACCACTGAGATTTCATCTTGGTAATATATATATATATATATATATATATATATATATATATATATATATATTATAATATATATATTATAATATATATATATAGTATATATATATATAATAATCTCTGAATATTTGACCTCCCTGAGAGTACATAACATAACTCAGCGGATATGATGAAAATCACCATTCTTTTACTTAAATTAATTGAAAAATCGCGGCTGGACAGCGGCAAGTGCAATGGCTTGTGCCTGTGTGAACATGTTCAAATATACATACAACGTATTACAAATGATAGTAAATATATACATATGATATCAGTATCATCCACTCCGTGCACCACGTGAAGTCTGGGGTTACCTCTGCTTTTGTTTCCCGGTAAGAACTAGCACGAAGCAATCACCAGCGCTTCGCTGTGGTAGTTCATGAATATATCATTTTCACATGCTGAGGTTGCCAGCCTCGCAAGGCCTTGTATCAGCAATTTCAAACATATAAAATTCAGAGTATAAAATCATACTCTGTAGCAAGCTCACCCCAATAACGTTTGGGAACTCTAGGCTCCTTGCTCAGTTTAATAGTCTTGGCAACTTGATGCAGATGCCTCGAACACGCGTCTGGAGTATTATTTCTATTTAGAATCCCTCTGTGACTTGTGAGTAGGTTCTGTAGGAGTCCAGTTTCAGTATTAACATGGAAAGTTTCCTTGCTGTAGTGTTCAAAGGTGCTCCAAGACGTCCAGTCCTATAAGGTCAGAATCCTTACTTCTATTCTTTCCTGGCTTTAGTTCGAGCTGTCTACTTTGACGATTCTGGTATGCAGTGTTGTACGTCTAAAATGAGCTACGTTATATCGCAGTTTACGGCCCAAGCTTCCTCATGGCGTTTCCGACACATGTTCCAATCAGAACAATTGTTATATCCCAAATCCCAGCCAATAGCATTCAAAAAATCGTGTTACG
Organism: Oreohelix idahoensis; assembly: GCA_024509875.1. NCBI lineage: Eukaryota > Metazoa > Mollusca > Gastropoda > Stylommatophora > Oreohelicidae > Oreohelix > Oreohelix idahoensis. The sequence goes on from JAMPIV010012903.1 coordinate 158,448, forward strand.
ATAACTTTCCCCATGGAACTTTCTGCGTGCAATTCAAACTGTCACTTTCCATATAAGCAGTTGTTATTTCCGTCGATTATAATCGATCATGTTTACTATTATCACACTTTTAACTGACTTCTTTAAATGTATCCCGCGACCGAAGACGCATTAAAAGTGAGGAATGCAGTAAGCGACTCATAGCTTGACTGCTTTCGTCAGGGTCAGCGAACCAGAGCTGACCAAGACCCTACTCCACCTCCATGTGGTGGTCCTGGAAACAGGCTGCATCACTGCATCACTCTGGCTCCATGCATTTTTGTACTTTCTTTTGATGAGTGTCTTTGCTTCCTTTGTGGTGAAACTGTTCCTTAAGGGTGCCTGCTTTTGGCAATCTATCGGCTGCCTCATTTCCTGCAATACCACAGTCTGCAGGAATCCACTGCAGTGAAACTTTGTTGTTGACGGACAGCTGGTTAAGATGTTCTATGGCTGTTCTTGTTAAGAGATCTTCAGGTTCATTTTGAAAAGTCTGGAGAATTAACATGCAGTCACATAAGAAGACTATATTTGATCCTTTGAGTCTTTGTTCCTCCGGTATCTTTGTAGCCTCTGTAATTGCATGTAGCTCTACCATGTAGTTTGTTGAGAGTTCTTCAGTAGCAATTGACTGTTCTATTTTTGGAGCGTTTGGCATTAGTATTTGGATTCCTGCTCCTCCTTTCCTTACTGCTTCGCCTGATGATAAGTCAGTGAAGACACGAATCCACTGTGGACTAGGGTATTGGTTATTGAGGTGGTCCAGTATTTTCGTTTTCAGAATAGTTGAGTATCCACAGTTCTGTTCTCAATGCCTGGGATTGTAAGGTGTACAGGGTACGTGGGTATGGTGTTTGTGATGTTGTACAAGGGGCGTTCAGAAAGTAATACACCACATCGTTTTTCTCAGCTAATAATAAAGATAGAAGCATGACATTTTGCACACTTCAAATATGGCATATGCCAATTGTGTGCACTAAATTGCACTGCAACCGGCCAAATAATACGGCTGCCCTAAACCGTTGAAATGGAGCGTGTTAGCAACTTGCGTTATAAGCAGCGAATTGTGATAGAATTTCTCGTTGCAGAGAAGGAAACTGTTGTGAACATTCACAAGCGTCTATGTGATGTGTATGGAAGTTTTGCAGTCGACAGGAGTACAGTCTGTCGCTGGGTTCAGAGAATCAAAGAATCAGGAAGTGGAGATACGGAGCTGCTTGATCGGCCGCGCTGAGGACGTCCTGCCACAGCCATCAACGCAGAAATGTTGAAATGCGCTGAGGGCATTATTCTTACTGATAGGCGAATCACTACTCAACAATTGGCCTTACAGCTGTCAATCAGCATTGGTAGTGCAAATGCAGTTATAAAAACTCTCGGATTTTCTAAGGTTTGAGCAAGATGGGTTCCTCGAAGTCTCACAAATGACCACCGATTGCAAAGGAAAGCAATTTCTTCTGAATTGTTGGAGCGTTTCAATGCTGATGGAAAGAACTTTTTGGCTAAGATCGTTACAGGTGACGAAATCTGGGCACTTCATTTTGAACCTGAGACAAAAAGACAGTCAATTGAGTGGCATCATCCGCAATCACCACGAAGAAAGAAATTCAAGACAATTCCATCAGCTGAAAAGGTCATAATCACTGTCTTTTGGGACATTGAAGGTGTGATTGTTGTGGACGTTATGCCAAGAGTGGAGACAATCAATTCGCAAGCTTACATTAAGACATTGAAAAAATTTAATCAACGTTTTCGCAGAGTTCGGCCGCACAAGAATCAAGCAGACCTGCTTCTCCTTCACGACTATGCTCGACCTCACACAAGTCTGGTAACACGGGAAGCAATCACAAAATTGGGTTGGACTGTACTACCCCATCCACCCTATAGTCCCGATTTGGCACCCTCTGATTTTCATCTATTTGGTCCACTTAAAGATGCACTCTATGGGACAACGTTCGAAGATGATGAAGGAGTGATTCATGCAGCGAAGAAATGGCTACATGATCAAGACAAAATCTGGTACGGGCTGGGAATACATGCACTTGTTTCGCGCTGGCATAAAGCCGTACAAGTTGATGGGGATTATGTTGAAAAATACCGATGTTTACATGACATATCCATGTATATTGTGTATAAATTTCATGCTTTTTGAATAAACAGCTCCTGAGAAAAACGATGTGGTGCATTACTTTCTGAACGCCTCTCGTAGTATGCTACGAGCTGCTCCCATTTCTCTGGGTTTTTTTAGGTTACTTCTCCATTGACAACCATCAGCTGTCTTGATAGGTGGTTGAAGCTTGATCTTTTCAGTCGATTTTTGGTTAGTTCTTTTATTTTCTCGTGCATGGGGTGCTGTTTTAGGCGTCTGAATTTTTCTGTCAAGATGGCGTTTTCTCATCACTGCTTTCTCTTAGATTTTGCAGTCCTGTTGTTGCTTCCATTGCTGTTATTTGTGTACTCCTTATTCCTCCCGTAAGGATTCCGAGTCCTGCATTCTGTATTTTTTCCAGCTTCTGGAAATTTGTATTTGCTGCTGTTGCATATGTGCCTATTCCATATTCTAGGGTTAGGCGGATATGTCCTACGTAGACTTGCTTCGTGATTTGTATATCTCCTCCCCAGCTGGTCCCCGATAGTGTTTTCATTAACTGCCAGTTTGCGTGTGGCTTTTCTTTCTGTGTCTTCGATATGTAATCCCCACGTCAGTTTTTTGCCAAATTTTAATCCTAGGTATACAGGGTTGTCCTCTTTTGACAGTGGAGTGTAGTTCAGTGTGAGATTGTAGTTTTCAGGTTTGGTGGAGAGAGAGAGAAGAGTGTAGTGACAGTCTTATTCTTGTTTATTTGGACGCCTCAGGTTTTGGCCTACTATTCAATTGTATTTATTGTCTCCTGCATTCAGATTGAGTCCAAATAACAAGATCGTCAGCATGTAATGCCTTGTGGATGTATGGTGTGAATATCTTTGGCAGGTCGTCTATGAAGATGATAAAGAGTGTTGGGGATAGTACTCCTCCCTGTGGGACCCTTCTGGTATGACAACTATTCTGCCTTTCTTTCCCTGGAGTTTAACTCTATCTTGTCTTCCACGCAGGAAGTTCTTAATCCACTTTAGCAATCTGCTTCCGATTCCTTTCTGGACTAGATTTAGCAGTAGGCCCTCTTTCCAGACTTTATCAAATGCTTTTGTGAGATCAAAGAAAGTAGCTTTGGACTTTTTGTGGAAAGCATCTTCAATTTCTTGGTCGAGATATGCTGTTTGATCGTTAGTGCGTCTGTGTTTTCTGAACCCTGATTGGCATTCATCTAATAGCTTGTTTTCTTCAAGGTAATTTCAAAGCATGTTATTGACCACTCTTTCTATTACTTTTTCCCGGCAGCTTAACAGGCTGATGGAGCGGTAGCTTGATTTGTTAGTTTTTGATTTCCCTTTCTTTGCAAATGGTTTTATTTCTGCCTCTTTCCATTCTTCTGGGAAGATCCCTTTTGTCCACGACTCATTGAAGAAGTCTAATATTCTGGCCTTTTCGTGAGGTTCTAGATGCTGGATCATTTCATTTGTGATTCCATCTGGCACAGGGGCATTCTTCTTTTTAAGATTCTGGATTGCTATATTCAGTTCTGTTATCTGAAAGAGTGATGACATTGAGTCTGGTCATGGCTGCTGAATTCGAATAAGGTTTTTGTCTCTTGTCTTATTTCAGCAGTTTTTGTTCTTGTCATCTTGATTGTGCTTTTTTCAGCGTAGAAGTTTGCTAGAATGTTTGGAGCCTGTGAGCCAGTGTAGGATTTTCCATTTTCTTCAATAATGATGCTTCCTTGAGGTTTGTTCTCTTCATTGAGACATTTGACCAGTTGTTATATTTTTGTGGGGTCTGTTTCCATGTTAAGTGATGCAGTTTTGTCTCGCCAGCTGGATCTGAAGCAGTTCAGTTTTTCTCTACTGAATTTAGCTTGTTGTTTGTTGTGTTCAAAGATGTTAGTTTCAGTTGGATTATTTTGTCATTTTGAATCGTGCAGCAGATGTCTGATCATGAATCACTTAAAGTTTTCTGTTCCAGAAGGTTTTGAAATTATGCCTTCTGCCTCTGGGTATATTCTTGGTGGCAGCTTTCAAGACTATGTTTGTTAGTATCTTTGTACTTCCCTTGACATTTGTTGTTTCAAAGTGTACTTCCAGTTTTTCGTCTGTGAGGGTTCGGTAGGCATTCAGTTTGCCTTTTTGTAGTTCCAGCTGGCAATTTTATATCTTATTTTCTGTGCTGTAGGTCACTTTTATTGTGAGGATGATAGGTTAATGGTCACTCCCTCCAAGTTGTTTGGTTACAGCTCTTTCTCTCACACGCTGGATATTCTCTGTTGCAACAGCAAGATCTGGGGGTGCTCTGAGATTTCCATCGTCTGGAGTAGAAGGTTGGTTCTGCTTGTGCTTTTTATGAGGGCGTCGGTTTTCTATCATCCAGTCTTCTACTTCTTCTCCTCGTGAGTCCATGGCTGAGTATCCCCAACTGAGTGAGTGGCTGTTGAAGTCTCCCACTATGATGTGGTTTGATTTTGAGAGGGGAATTTTCCTAAGGTTTAGTTTTTTATTGTTTGGGCAGTAGAAGTTTGTAACAACCAGGAGTTCTGGTGTTGTGTGTTGTTTGATGGTGAGATGTTCAGAATCATCTAGGTTCCGTGCAATTTCTGTAATGGGGATATTGTTTCTTACCATAATGATGATCCCACCTTTGTGGCCTAGTCTGTCTTGTCAGAAACATTCCAAGCCTGTGATTTAGAATCTGAAGCTTTCGTTCAAGTGAGTTTCCTGGATGCACAGAACATCTATCTTTTCTTTCTACAATCTGCAATTCAAGTTATGTCTTCATTACACCCTCACTGTTCCAACTGCATAATCTTAATTGTGTTATGTTTGGTTTGGCGGGTACCTCTGCTCTGCTTAATCCCGGGTCCCCGATACACAGAGTCATCATCAGTAGCCTTTGGTGGACCATTTCGAGGCTGGGGGCCTGGGGCCCCGCCTGCCTGGTGATGATCTACAGTGGCACCCCCCGTTTCGTGTAATAAATCCGAGCATAGTCATTATCTGTATGATGCGTACATGTCCCATTTCCATTGCTGGGTATCCACGCCTTTTAGGCTGACATGTTCCGTCTTCTGTGGGGGAAGTTATGGAGTCTTTCTGTCCATGTTCTTGCACATCCTAATACTGCCCGCAAGACATCGGAGGTTTGGAGAGTAGCCTTGTCTGTTCTTTTTGAGCCGGGGTGTGCTCCAAGGGCACTCGATGGGGATCGTGACGTGTCCACGCGCCGGTGGGCCCCGCATCGGCCGCATCTGATGGAGCACTTGCTCTGCCAGAGGTTTATGTAAGATTACCTCACCCATAGTCTTGAGTTTTACCCCAGTGGACTCCGGGGGTCTGGTTTGTTGGCGCCAGAAGCTCGCCATTCGCCATAGCCGTGTTGGTAGAAACAGGGAGCACCGGGTCCAAGAATTGCACCACGCGCGAAGGTACGGTTGGCATGGTTGCAGGCATTTCTCATTTATTGGATGAGACCTGTAGCAACCCTTACTCTTTAGTCAATAAAGCCTTAAGAAGTCTAAAATTAAGCAAACAGTTTGGTAAGAGAACTTGCGCCACTCTTATTTGGGATATGTAAAGCCATTATTAATTTCTTGACTGCTCCCTTCCCGTACAAGCCACGGTCAGCTCTTTAGTCAAGACTCATACTGTCCCTTGAACTAAGACGGAAAGAATTCTTCTTCTTCTTCTTCGATCCTTAACCACCGACCGTCAAAGCAGTCAGTGGCCATCACGCCTAGTGGCGTCTTGTAGGGCAACAACAAATTGATTCCACTTTGCACGGTCGGTGGCCATCCTTCGTACAGTGCCCCAACTCTGGTTCATTCTTTGCATCTCAGCCTCCACAGTCCTCCGCCAAGTTGTTTTTGGTCGGCCTCTCTTTCGCTTTCCTTCAGGGGTCCAAAGCATAGCTGTTCTTGTGATGGCATCGGGGTCTCTTCTGAGGACATGACCAACCCAGCTCCAGCGTCTGCCAGCTATGATGGTATGCATGTCCTCTTGCTTGCTACGAGTAAGCAGATCTTGGTTGGTGATGGTATTCGGCCAAAAGATTCGGTGAATTTTTCTTAGGCATGTTGTGTGAAAAAGAGGACAATTTTGACATTTCCTTCTCTGTGACTCTCCAGCATTCCGCACCATAGAGAAGCACAGAAAGCACGCAACTCTGGTATAATCTTAATTTTGTGCTTGTGCTGTATTGGGAGGACTTCCAGATGTTATTTAGGCTAAAGAAGGCTGTTCTTGCCTTATTCATTCTGATGTTGATGTCTTTGCCTGCCCCACCGTCTGGTGTTACTATGCTTCCTAGGTATGTGAAGGTATCTGTCTGTACCAGTTGCTGATTCCTTACTGATATGGGCTCAGGGTTGCTCACATTGAGCGTCATGACCTCAGACTTCTTTAAATTGATGTTCAAGCCCACCTGCTGGCTAAATTTATTAAGTCTATCCGTTTTTTCCTGGATGTGTTGATGTGAATGTGCCAGCAGTGCAATGTCATCTGCATATTCCAGATCTTCCAATGTTGAAAATGTAGTCCATCTTATTCCTCTTGGACTGCCCTCTGTTGTCTGGCGCATCACCCAGTCTATGACTGTTAAAAATAGAGTGGTTGATAAGGGGCATCCCTGTCGTACTCCTGTCTTCACCTCGAAGGTTAGGTTGCTCTGCCCAACACTACACGTAAAGTTGGCATAGAGGCCTTTTTATGATTGACACTATGCAGCTTGGAATTCCATAAGCCCTCAGTATTTTCCATAAACTGTCCCTATGTATGCTGTCAAAAGCCTTTTCAAAATCAACAAAATTTATGTAAAGCTGTCTTTGCCATTCTGAGCACTGCTCTATAATGTTCCTGAGAGTGAATATATGGTCTACACATCTTCTGTTCTTTCTAAATCCTGCTTGTTCTTTCCTCAGTTTGTAGTCTACTGCCTTTGAAATTCTCTGTATAATTATCCTGCCTAGTATTTTGCTGGGAACTGAGAGGAGAGTGATTCCTCTCCAATTATTGCAGTCTGAAAGATCTCCCTTCTTGGGCAATTTGACAATTATTCCTTTGTTCCACTCTGATGGTGTTGTCCCCGTTTTCCACACTTGTGCAAATAGTGGTTCTAATAGTTCTGCTGCTAGCTCAGGGTCTGTCTTAAATAGCTCTGCATTTAAGTTATCATGGCCCGGAGCTTTACCGTTCTTTAACCCTTTGATTGCTGTGATGATTTCTTCTTTTCGTGAAATGTCTGTATTTACATCTAGATCGTTTTCAGCCACAGGAACATTCAATTGTGTCTCTGGTATTTCCTTGTTCAGAGTTTCTCTGAAGTGCTCTGCCCATCTTGTTTCCTGTCCCTCTGCTGTCTTGATGAGATTTCCTTGCTTATCTCTTACTAATGTAATATTGTTTGCACCTTGTTTTCCGCTGATGAATTTAGTTATTTTGTATACTGTGCTTTGTTTATTTCTCAGTGCTGCCTCTTCTGCCTGTTTTGCAAGATCGTCTAGGAAATTCCTTTTGTTGGCTCGGGTTTGGCGTTTAACTTCCCTGTCCAGTTGACTGTACTGTTCGCTATATAGTTGCTTTAACCTGGGGGACTTCGCTTCTGTTTTCTTTCTTTTCATTTCCTTTCTCATCTTTATGGTGTTTAGTGTTTCTGGTGTTATCCAGTCTTGCTTCTTCCTTTCCTGGAATCCTAAGCATGATTTGTTGCTTTCCTTATATATTGTTGAAATGGTGTTAAAATTCTGGTCTATATCATCAGTCAATGTCTTTTCCTGGCTTATGGCAAATTGATATCGTTTCTTAATGTCGGCCGCAAAAGCTTTTCTGGTAAGGGGGTCCTTCAATTTGCTGATGTCAAACCTTTTCTATGTAGTTACAGTTGGTCCAGCCCTTCTTAGTTTCACTTTCAGTTTTGCAACTACTAAATGGTGATCGCTTCCCACATCTGCACCTCTTCTTACCTTCACATCTTGTAATGCATGTCTCCATCTACCGTTAACCATGATGTGGTCTATCTGGTTTCTGTCCAAACCATTTGGGGATTCCCATGTTAACTTGTGAATTTCCTTATGTGGGAAAAGTGTTCCTCCAATGACCAGGTTGTTAATGCTACAGAAACTTATTAGCTTATCCCCATTTTCGTTTGCTATTCCGCTGCCGCATTTCCCCATTGTTCTTTCATTATATGTATTGTGTGTACCAACTTTCGCATTGAGGTCTCCCATTACTATAACAAGATCATATCTAGGTGTGTACGGTTGGCTTGGTTGCAGGCATTTCTCATTTATTGGATGAGACCTGTATCAATCCTTACTCTTTAGTAGATAAAGCCTTAAGAAGTCTAAAATTAAGCAAACAATTTGGAAGGAGAACTTGCGCCACTCTTATTTGGGATATGTAAAGCCATTATTAATTTCTTGACTGCTCCCTTCCCGTACAAACCACGGTCAGCTCTTTAGTCAAGACTCATACTGTCCCTTGAACTAAGACGGAAAGAATTAAGATTCTATTATTAGAGTAAAGAAGCACAATAAGCGACACACCCAGCACATAAAGATTTTTTTCACAACCAAGTGTATGGGACGTCGCTCAGGATACAGAAAGATATAAAAAAAGAGTGGAGAACTATTGAAGATCTAATTCAGTTCAAAGAACTGTCAAACGCAATTAATAATAGTAATAAATATAGAAATACCATATCGCCCTGGGAACTAAAAGCATCACTCATAAACTACACACTCACTGAAAAGGTTAAACAACTCACAGAAGACAATGAAGTGAAGACGGCAATCAGAAAGTTCTTAAATCAACTTACAAAACAAAACTTGGCTGTTTACGCTAATGGGTCCAAGGGCGATAGCGGGCAATTAGGTGCACGGGTAGTACGTAATACCATAGTGGTTAATTAAAAAGAATTAAAAGTTATATGAGTTACAAACTAGCGCAGTCTCATCACCCTTCTCGGTGTGTATGCTCCTACTCTGTACTCTGCCTCAGAAGCTAAAGATGAGTTCTACGAGAATGTAGCAGCAGTCATCAAAAGCATACCTAGGCAAGAACAGCTTGTTCTCCTTGATGACTTTAACGCTAGAGTGGGTGCCATAATGTTTCATGACCTTCATGTCTGGGCAGGTTTGGTATTGGCAAGATGAATGAAAATGGACAACTGCTCTTGGAGGTATGTGTCAGTAGTATACAATGTACCTTTTAGTTAGCATTCAGGAGGCGCGCAGGAGGCGCAAGATGGCGGGGTGACTTTTTATATAAGGAAAATCAGGAGGCGCGCAGGAGGCGCAAGATGGCGGGGTGACTTTTATATAAGCGCATTCAGGAGGCGCGCAGGAGGTAGGATGTGATTGTTATATAGAGATATATTAGTTCGATAATGGAATTTAGTTAACAAGGATATATTTAGACGACATATTTTACAACAATTAGACGATATATTTAGATAACAAGAAGAAGTTAATAGGAAGACGGTATATTTAGACTTTGAGACTTGAGATAATAGGAAGACGATAACAAGAAGACGATATATTTAAACGATAACAAGAAGACGACAATAGGAAGAAGTTAATAGGAAGACGACCAGTTAGACGATATTTATAGATAACAGTTATACGAACAGTTATACGAACAGTTATACGATATATTTAGACATATATTTTACAACAGTTAGACGATATATTTAGACATACAACAGACGATATAGGTAACAAAAGAAGAATTTTAGTTAATATATTTTTATTTGGTCAAATACTAAAGAACAACTCTCAGCCGCATGGTAGGATTCTTCTTCTTCTGTGGTAGATTAGGGACATCGGTCAGGTGGGTGTCTGTGGTAGTGGTCGTAGGAAACCAACTAGGTTCTGGTGATACTGGGCAATTAGAGTTCATGTATTCCTCAAACAGGTTAGTGGAAGTAGGCGTCTTCTTCTGGGGTAGATTAGTGACATCGGCCAGGTCTGTGGTAGGAAACCAACTCGGTTCTGTTGGTTGGTAACAACTGGAATTGATGTACTGATCAAACGTGGCACTGGTACCCGTAGTTGGATAGGTATCCGTGCTTGATGGCTGTAGTCGGTCAAATTCGGCGAGGATTTCGCCCTGTAACGTCAAGAAATGTTCAAACTCAGGGCGAGTTAACGTAATGCCATGTTTGGTAGGAAACTTGAGGTAGGATTCACCAAAATATTTTCGCACGTGAAGTAAAGGTTGGCCTCGGTAAACACTTACAGACGCAGCCTTCAGACCACTAGCCAAAGGTTTAAGCATTTCATTACTTCTCTTGATGTAGACCCAGTTGGTGGGAGCAGTCATTTTCAACGAGATGTATCTGTCGTTATCACTGCGTTAATAACGTATGAGTGTCTCCAAGTGTTTATATGGGGGGAATACCAGTTCAATCTGGTTTTTTTGAGGCGTGCCCTAGCTAGGATTTGATTCGTCGAAAATCGATCGTGTGACCAGACTCGTGTGTTAGCCAGGTCGTGATTCGACGCTGTATTGCGTGGGAACAATGACACATGGACGTGTTGGCGTGGGGAGAAACCCGATAGCATAAAATACACACACCTGTCTATTGACCTCTTCCCTTGTTTATGAAAGCCATCTGCTGGTTCCTCTGACTAATCGAAAAATTAATCGATCGTTGGCGTGTTATCTAGCCGAAAAGGGTAGTAGCACGCATTGCATAGTACCACCTCGTGTTTTGATCAAGATGAAATAAATGGCGTAGAGCCCACAAACGTTGGTAACTACATCTTGTAAATGTCTGGCGTTGTAGTTAACAGGTCGAGTAGAGTTTCTGGTTATAAAATTAATCAAGTCCGAGTGTGTAGGTGGTAGGCCAAAAGAATCAAAATATTCAAAAGTACCAAGTCCGTTATAATATAGAGCGACCCAGTGGTCACCCGGGCGATAGCTAGGGTCAGTGTTGATGACGAAAGCAGCCGTCTTGGTCGGATCGATGCGTAGAGGTAATTAGTCGCGAGCTAAAACTTTAACGAGCCCAGTTCGTTTAACAAATATGTCCGACAGGAGGATGGTGCGTATCTCGTCTGTATTCATTGTCTAAGTGGTGTAGTCTGTCAAAACGTGGCGCGATTTCGAGATCTCCAAGATCGAGTCTTGCTCGGCGTAGACGAGGACCTGTAATGGTTCGGGTGTGACCTCGGCGAATTTAAGTTCTACTGAGACTGGGCCCGACTTGGCCATCTCAAACTGGTCACTGTCTAGTAGACTGGGGGTGAGGTCAAAGGCGTATAAGGCGTACCCATGCTTAAAATGTCTATACTCGAGATCGTTGCCGGCGTCTTTACCAACCAGGCCCATAGCTAGGTTCGTCGCGAAGAAGGCTCTCACATACTGGTTGTGTTCATAATCCACGGACAAAGGCTTGCCACTGACTGTTCTGCCGTCCGCGCTGACATTCAAATATATCAGACCAAAGATAGCGAAATTGAACGGATTAGACGTGTACGACCCGTTAAAAGCGGACGAAGTGACTAGACCAATCACGATCCGTGTGGGTGTTTGACTGAGAAACAGATTATCCTGCATGTGTTATAGCATACCTCTAGGGATAGAGAAAGTTATTAGCACAACTCGTTTCAAGGGGTACTTGGCATTACCTCGCACCAAGGCTTTCTCGTGGGCTAGAGAGACGGCTGGGTTTAATTTGGCTTTCCGGACAACCAAGGGCGCATAAGTTATAATAGATTTATAACCAGCGGTGGGGTCGTGTCCCAGCACGTTGAAGGCATCTTTAGACGGCGTGAGTTTTACTTTAACTGTCACACCATTTAACAGGTAACGATCTTGAGCGAAGATATCTGAATGAAAACGACCCATCATATCAATCTCCTGAGAACCAGCCGCTACATGTCGACGCAGTCTTAGTCCGTTGTTATTATCACCAATTGTATCCGTAATAAAATTTGGCGTGTCTTTGTAAAACAGAGCCGATGTCAGATGGCCTCGTTTGGGTTCCTCCCCGTAATTCAACGTGGCTTCCAAGTAAGCTCTATAAGGGTAGGTGTTCTCGCTGGGTGTAATCAGCGTATCGTTCAGTGAAACGTCGACTTGTGAGAATAAACTGTGCAGGTAATAGTTGATCGGGGCCACCTCTGCGTCAGCGGGTAATACGCCGCCATTAGCTAACGTAATTTTGGCGCGCACGTGCAGAAAAGTATTGAACAAATCTAGATATTCCTCACCGTTCCCCGAAATTACAAACTCCACCGGGGCTCCGGGGGCTAAGGCGGCCAACGGATGTATCTCCACAAATTGTCTCTCTTCTACGGCTGTCTGCGTTGGCGGCACGCTAAACAAATCTAGACCACTGTGAAGACACTCGCACGAGCTGGCGTGAATAAGCGCCATCATTTAAATATATCAGAGTACCTTCGCTTCTTCTGGTGAGAATGAAAAGGTCGAGCTCGGTTACTGCGTTTTATTCGTTTCTACTCGCCAGGTAGGGCAGCTCTCGTTTTTCTTTTCCTTCTAAGCCCGCTACCCGATTGGTTAGTGGTGAGGTGTTCAACGGCTCCCTGTAGTAAACGTTGACCCGACTCCTTGGCTCGTTCGCGAAATGCCTCGCCAACATTTCTGCCGGCTAACGCATCGCTCGTGACCTGTAGACCGGTCCCAAGCCCTTCTCTGAGTAAAGCTTTGCATCCAGTTTTTAACCACGGGAGAACCATGCGACCGAGACCGCCGAAAAAACTACCCAAACCATGTCCTCTTTGACTTCTGCCTCCGATAAACACTGGCATCCCGTGGCCAGCTTGGTTGCAGTAAAACTCCTCATACATCTTGGGGTTTCGTCGGATGGGTACGTGTCTCACCATTTTTTCTAGTCAAAATCAAACCGTCTGTGAGTTCGGAAGTGTAGTGTCAACAACGAAGCTCCGCTAGTGAATGGGATAGTCTTACCCTGATCGTTAGTTAAAAGGATTTTCACCGCGTCAAACGAAAAACGGCTCAGGGGTACGTAGTGGGGTTTGTCGTAAATCCTAAAAACAGAAGCAGTAGTCCTATCCAAAATAGGAACAATCCGTAACAAAGGGACAGAGGCATCTCCAACCGGTCTCGCCGCTACGAGATCGCAGTACACGTATACATTTTTCATGTGTGTTGGGTCGATGTCTGTGGCGAGCGAGGCTGGAAAACCTAACATGTGTTTCAACGTCTCGCTAATTCTAACTTCAACCTCCGGATCATATAGATTCAAGGTTGGGCTTATTATAGTTAAAATAGAATCTAACTCGGGCTTTTTCATCCACATCCGTGGCTAAAAGCAAACGATTCAACTCGTCGATCAGTGTGTCGGGTGACGTGTATAGACCAGCGGGCAATGTGAGTAGTATAGACTCATCTTCTTTGTTGGGAAAGTAATGTATCCATACGTCATCCTCTAGCACGTTAAAATAACTTTTGGGAAATTGAATCTCAACCAAACCAACCTCGTAACGCGAAGTCAAGTCTATAATCTGTGGCAATTTGACGAAAAAGTGACCGGCGTTATTGTTTGGGTATATTTTCATCGAGGCATTGCTGGGTAAAGTCACGTAAAAACTCATCCTATCTTAGGGTTAGGTAACATGTAACCCAGACAACTGCTGATTAAAGCGATCCAAAACTTGCTGTCTGGTCCCTCTGCGTTGCTCCGACTCAGATTGAATAACGAGACACCGATGACGACATATATAACGATCATCTGACAGATGAAAACGATCTCTAGTTGCGGGACTAGTTTCCCAAAAAAAGGCCAGAACGAGGTTCTCGCGGTCTTGGGAGGGGGTGGCCGCAAAACTGGGGTGCTCACGTCTTCTTCAATATCCATCAGTCTCGATATCTCGCTAGCTGTTTGGACGAAATCCAGCTGTTGAATGACGAGTTATATCCGAACCATTTGACTAAATATTCTTTTACACCCCTGACACCTCGCCGTTCCTCTAAAGTGGACTCGATTCGATAAACTATCTTGTCACCGACCCGCTGTAGCTCTTCTTGGTAAAAAGAACCTTTCAGTTCCTCACCCGAATCGTCTTTAAGTACGTACGTGACCGGTCTTGTTTGGTTTAGTCGACTGATCGTAAACAGTTCTTCTGTCCAAGCCGGCGTATACTCCCTCCCATAAGAGTGCGCGGCTCGATTTGGTCGTAACCCTTTTTAAAAGTTTGTCTGGCTTGGGCGATCCGCACGCGATCACCAGCTTTAAAATATACTTTTCTACCGACGACGTCAGGGGTCGAATACAAAGTACGCCACACTTCTTCTTGATTGTTCGGGGTAACTTCCACCGGCGCCATCTTAATACTCCGATGATACGAATAATTTTAGTTGTGGACCAGTTGTTGTATCACGTCGACGTAGCGAAGACTGTTGGTTTTGGTAAAATAACGCCACGTTTTTTCTTTGAGGGTTCGATTAAACCTCTCGACTATAGCTGCTTTGGTATCCTCATTCTCCGTAGTGAAGAAATAGACTTTCTCATCTTTAAGAAACTTTAAGAATGTTTTGTTGACGAACTCACTGCCCTTGTCTGTTTGAAAATTTATCGGTTTGCGACTGTTAAAAACTGTTTTTACCGCTGTTACTAACGCTGTCCCAGTCGTGTTTTTCAGAGGAACAGCCCAAGCGAATTTACTAAACACATCGATACATGTTACTAGATAGGAATACCCATCGTTGAATTTCTTTAAACCTCGCAAGTCAATTAAATCAGCCTGGAACTGTTGATCGATACCACCTGCAATGGTAGTGCGTCGTTTAAATTTTCTGCGCACCGGTTTGTGTAGGGTGTAGGTGTCCTGATGACCTAACCACTCTTCAATTTTTTTTACGACTAAGTTTGGTTGCACGTTGTAAGGGGGTGACTCCTCCATAAGATCCGGCTCGTTTTGGGTCGTAGTAATGTTATTTTAAAATCTTATTCACTGCTTTACAGATGAAAAACCTATGGCAAGGCACAAGCAAAGAAACAAAGTTACAACTGATCAGAGCATGTATATTCCCAGTAGCAACATACGGCTGCGAGACTTGGACACTCAATAAAACAGTTGCAAAAAAGATTACATCATTCGAAATGAAATGCTACAGAAGGATGTTGAGAATACCCTGGACAGAAAAAAAGACCAACAGAGAAGTACTGCACTCACTAAATGTACAGGAACATTGGCTCCTAAATACCATCGCAATAAGGAAGCTGAAATTTTTCGGTCATATAAAAAAGACATAATAGTCTGGAAAAAACAGTGATGGAAGGCATGGTCCCTGGAAAAAGGGGAAGGGGTCGACCTAGACGACGGTGGACCCAGGACATCACAGAGAGTCTGAACTTGTCTTTGGCTGATGCAGGTCGACTTGCCCAGAATCGTGATGCGTTCAGAGCAGCTGTAATGGAGACAACGTTCTGGAAAGAATACGTCACATGATGAATTCACTTCTTTGGCCATGTTTCCCACTTTGGTGTCTTTTTCCTTCTTCTGAGCGAATACGATGATGATTCTCGCAATTTACTGGCCACCACCTTTTTTCGATTAGTGGGTGTGACGGGTGGGGACTGAGGAGTTTTGTCGACGACCTCATCTTTAAGTACAGTAGGTTGTTCGTTGGTTTGTAATGGTGGTGGTTGTTTAATATCCACGAGACCTAGAGGTACTTGACTGTACTGTTCTAGTCGAGTCAAATAACGTTGTAGTGTTTGTTGATAAAGTCTAGCCTTGTCAGTCACTGGCATATCTTGTCGATCCAAGACTAGTTGCATTTGAGTATCCAATTCTCCCAAGCTATCTCTTAGAGCATCGGGTGGTCTATAATGTTTTTGAATTTCTAACAAACGAGGATCCATCAAAATTTTTTTCTTAGCCATCTAAAAAAAAACCTTTTAGTACAGTTAGTATTGGAGTTAACAACGCAGTTAAAAATCCTCCAGTTTGTAAAAATTGTTTTCGTCTTTTGAGCGACAGTTTTTTCTTGGTAAGCGCTCGCAGGGTAATTTTGTAACGACGCATACGTCTCTTCTGAGGGGGTGTCAGTGTAACGTTACCTTTTAACACGTTGTGACAACATTCACAGAGTGTTCCTACCATTTCGGGTGATGCTGTTTCCATAACAGCCTTGATGACTGGTGGTTTGGCCGTACCTAGAAATTTTAACATGTCAGCATGTCTTTTTACTTTTTCGCCCATCTCGTTACTTGGGTAAGTAAACAATGTGTTGCTCGTCTGGGAATATGTGCGATCGAAGTCTCAAATTGTCTGGTGTGTCTTGGCGAAGATCGATTACCAAATAGCCATGTGGGACCGATGTCGCGTCTTTAAAACTCTCTTGGACATAGGCAGTTTGACATGGGTACATCTGTTTGGCTAGATTAACAATCTGCGACCCATAGCTTGGATTTTTGAAAAGTACCATGTAATGAGAATTCAAACTAATGGTTCTGTGTTCTTTGTTCTTCCCAAATAAATTTTGCACAAGATAAAATACGCTTAAATTGCGGTGATGAGACTTTTTTGTAAATAAACTAGTTACTCGTTCATCTGTTTCGTTCATGAGGTCATCGATAATTACCAAACGTTTCTTATCACCTGTCCACTGCTCAATATCGGGCAGTCCTTCAATAAACTGAACTCCAGTCATTGACTTGTATAGTGGTTGATATTCACCGTAACACCATATAATCTCATCAGGTACGGCTGCTACCATATCCTTGATATGTATCAAGAAACGATAGACAAAAACAGTCTTTCCACAACCTGTCGGGCCTGAGATTAAACAAGTGAACGGAAGGACCCAACGGGGGTCCATAGTTAAGAATGATAGATTACACTTACAACCAGTTATTTTATATCAAAGACACAACGTGAGAACCCAACCATCAAATACGATAACCCCTTTTCAAAAACGTAAGATTCGTGCTAAAAAAACGTGAGAATCACTGTTTCCAGCATGTATTGAGAATCACTGTTCTACAATGTGTGAATCATGCTAAAAAATGTGAGAATCCCTGTTTCCAGCATGTATTGAGAATCACTGTTCTACAATGTGTGAACCATGCTAAAAAATGAGATAACCCCTTTTCAAGAACGTAAGATTCGTGCTAAAAAACGTGAGAATCACTGTTCTACAATGTGTGAATCATGCTAATAATCACGAGAATCCCTATTTAACTAATATATATAAAACTGTATGTTTTCCGAATAACATAAATATCTCTGGTGATTTCGTTAAAGTCCTACATATCATTTTTTAAAGCCTTTCTTTCTCTCTTTCTCTCTTTCTCTCTCTCTCTGTCTCTCTCTGTCTCTCTTTCTCAACTTGTCTGTGTGTCTCACTTTATTGTTTATTTCAAAATACTTGTTAGATATTTTTGTAAACCGTTATTCGTAACAGTCTGTCGACAGCTGTACTCTTCCGTCAACAAGACACGGGCGCTAAACAAATAAAGTTCGCTAATTTTATGGCGGAAGCTGTACAAGGTAATTCAAATTATTCGCATCTGTCCCTGAGTAAATAATTGCTAACGAGTTTTCGCTGTGGATCAATTGTCGTACGTGCCTGGATGTCCATTTGGAGACGAATGACCAACAGCATTATTTGTCTAAGTATTTTATTACAATGCCGAAAATATCTATTTCAGAACACCTGGACAGTAATTAAACATTGTTGTGACAGTTTTTAATCAACCTCTATCGAGCCCGTTATCGGTACGTGCCAATTTACACTCTACAGTGGAGGTAGACGAACAGGTGGATAAACATTTGGTCCGTTGAAGTCCGTTATGTTACGCGGGACTTTTTCGCGTGTTTGTCTCAAAACCGCGATATAATGAAAGATACTAGCTCTAGAATCTCATTCAATTATCAGAACCCGAAGCGGACACATCTCTGAAAGACCAAACGTTTTTGAAGCCTTCTGAAAAAAGAACCACTTGTTTTGTCTTCTCTTGACTGTTACATCGTATGGATTTTTTTTTATATTCGTCTGTTAAATATATTTGTTAAATATCTGACCGTTTGTGGTTCGGAATATTTTCAGACACTGTGAGGTCTACGCAAAGGTCTAAATATGTGTGTATTCGTTTTTTTTCCCTATAATAGGAAGTTAAAATATTTTACGTGTTATATAGAATTTTTATGTAGGTGTTTTCGTTAGGGTACCATAAATAACTTTAAAAATATCTGTTTTTTCGGTCCTCTGTGTTAGGCTGTTAAAATATCTACATCTCATGTCTCTATTTAATAAAATTATAAAAAGTTTTAGTTGATTGTGTATTCGTTAAGCATGTTCCGTGTTAGGATGTTAAATATTTAAACAAAAATATATATCTGTGTATTCGTTTTTTCTCTATAATAGGAAGTTAAAATATTTTACGTGTTATATAGAATTTTTATATAGCTGTTTTAGTTAGGATACCCTAAATAACTTTAAAGATATCTGTTTTTTTCGGTACTCTGTGTTAGGCTGTTAAAATATCTACATCTCGTGTCTCTATTTAATAAAATTATAAAAAGTTTTAGTTGTTTGTGTTCTTGTGTTGTATTAAATATTTAAACAAAAATATATGTATGTGCACTAGCCAGTGTTGCTAAAAATCTGTTTCAAAATATAATTAGTCTAGCCGCTATTTTAATATTTGTTTGTTAAGCTGTTAACGCAGATCGTCACTAGTTATTTTTATCTGTGTGTTATGTTAAATCCTGACATGTGTGTATGGTTTAGCTAAGTTAAGACTTAACCGATTTATTTTTTATGTACTAGGAAAAAAAAAAGTCTTGGTTCTGAAAAAAAGTTCCTTAGTTTAAAACTTATCACATAAGAAAAGATAATAAACACTATATTACTATAAACCTAACATATACAAAATAAATAAGGACCCGAGTCAGTACAAACTTCCTAACCAGTCAGTGAAAATTCATAATAGTTTAGAAAATATTATATTTTGGATTTAACAATACTGAACTACATAAGGCCTTGCTATGGTACAAACGAAAATTAATAAATCGCCATTATCTTAAATGATAGGGCGTCACTTGTCTCGTGAGCGCGTAGTTTTTAAATCGATATCTTTTCTGACACAGCGCGCGTGGGGGATTTCTTTCACATAGAATAAAAACAAGACTGTTTTATTTTTTTCTCTCTCTCTCTCTCTCTCTCTCTCTCTCTCTCTCTCTCTCTCTCTCTCTCTATCTCTCTCTGATTCTCTCTCTCTCTCATTCTCTCTCTCTCTCATTCTCTCTCTCTCTTTCTCTCTCTATTTAACTGATTGATACATATATTTAATTTTATGTGTGAGTAATGTTTTCTTGTTTCTATTCAACAGATGTCATCAATTCAAGGCTACGCTTGCTCGATCTGCAGTCGTTCGTTTACGAGGAGTCGTGATCTATCCAGACATATCTCCTCGGTCCATACAGACAAGAATCCCCCCTGTCGTGTCTGTCCTCAAAACTTTGCAGGCCCTGAGGCATTACAACAACATATTAACATCTTTCATGGACCCGGTGCACCACGTATAGACACCTCAGTGGGGACCACCACTGCACTGGGGGCTGCTACAAGAATCGCTGTTATAAACCCCTCAGTGGGGACCACCACTGCAGCTGAGCACATTCTCACGTGTGCCCGCTGTGGCAAGACATACAATCGACGTGATATTTTAGCACGTCACATCAAGACAGTGCACTCTATGCCTTGTTTTTCTTGTGACCTTTGTGGTAAAGACTTTACCCGTAGTGATAATCTACGGGTCCATATAAAACAACAACACCCCACCCCTAACCAGCTTTCGACCTCATGCCCCACACCAACATCAGGTGCCACACCAGGCACCACAGCATCATGCCCCACAACAGCGCACCAACAGACACTAACAGCTGGTGCCACAACAGACTCAGCATCATCAACCTCGAGAATGCCAGTAGCGCACCAACAGACACTAACAGCCGGTGCCACGTTAGACTTATCATCATCTGGTGCAGCACGGACCCCGGCATCATCGACGAACCAAGCATCATCATCAGACACAAAAACATTATCATCATCTACTGCAGCAGGGACCACAACAACTTCCACACTTCCTTCAGGACCCACTTCAAATCCCATCCCAAGCTCTTCAACAATTACCCCACCAAAAACAGGCCAGACCAAGAAACGTCCCATGTCTAGTACCCACCAAACACATATAAAAAAAACCCGTCTGCCCACTGAAGAAGACTCGTTAGATGACCTACCAGCTGACATAAAACAAGTCTACACTGACAACTGGGTCGCGATCAAAACACACTCCAATAAACATAAATATTTATCAACATTCACTTTCTTCCACAATAACGAAAATATTGACTGGGCCCGTCTCTTGCTCCCTGTCTTCGCTTCTTCTTCTTCTTCTTCTTCTTCTTCTTCGATCCTTAACCACCGACCGTCAAAGCAGTCAGTGGCCATCACGCCTAGTGGCGTCTTGTAGGGCAACAACAAACTGATTCCACTTTGCACGGTCGGTGGCCATCCTTTGTACAGTGCCCCAACTCTGGTTCATTCTTTGCATCTCAGCCTCCACAGTCCTCCGCCAAGTTGTTTTTGGTCGGCCTCTCTTTCGCTTTCCTTCAGGGGTCCAAAGCATAGCTGTTCTTGTGATGGCATCGGGTCTCTTCTGAGGACATGACCAACCCAGCTCCAGCGTCTGCCAGTCTTCGCACAACAGACAAAACGCTTCAAAATAAACTACAGTTTCCACATCATCTTACGCCACAGAGAAATGAACGAATTAAGATAATTTCACTCTTCGCATAACAACGCGATCGTCTTATATCAACCCCACCTAGTCAACAACATTACAGATTTCAAATCTTTTCTCTCAAAATTACACGACCAGCGATATTGTCACACAAGCACAGTTAAACAGACCAAACACAAAATATTTTGTTGAAGCAATTCCAGCCACGTCTTTCTATCCTTATCATATTCAAGACTTTTCCATTGGCTGCTGCTTGCAAGACATCCCCTCTTTCATCACGGACAATAACCACATCCATACACTACAACACGATTCACATTCAAAACCATACAGTGATAACCTTTGCTTTTTTAGGTGTCTAGCCGTTTTAGGGGTGGTGCCGTTACAGACGTTAGAAAATCGACGCGCCGTTAGTCGAACAGTGGCAAACACAGCAGGGACTTACGTCCCTCATCGATTTCCCCGGGGTTAGTTTAATCGATATGCCCCAATTAGAAAAATGTTTCAACGTAAATATTGACGTATTCGAATTTGACGACGCGCAGACCCTGACCCCCACACTTAGAGGTAGTGATAGTTTTCCAGATACGTTGCGTCTGTTAATGTTTAAGAACCATTTTATGCACATTGCAGATATCGATAGGGCGAGTCATTCTTTTTCGTGTCCTGAGTGCGGTAAGTTGTGGAAGATTTATAAGTTTATGGTGCGCCATGAAAAGACTTGTACCGGCTCTAAGCGAAGAGAAACATTTAAAGGTGGTGTCTATTCTCCACCAGATACGGTTAGGGAATTAATCAAGGAGCAGGGCATAGATGTCGACACAAAATTCGTCTTCCCATTTCGAGCCACATTTGACTTTGAATGTTATTTTGAGAACAGTGTAGAGTCAAGTTGTAATGCCACTACCTATATGGCCAAACACGTGCCCCTGTCGTGTTCGGTGGCTTCAAACGTCCCCGGTTTTAAAGCCCCCGTGTGTTTTTTCACAAAGGGTGATCCACAAAAATTGGTCAATAGGATGGCTCGTTATCTGATCAAAATGGCCGCGGCCTCTTATGAGATTCTGCGAGCGGATTTTGACGATGTTTGCACCCAACTCGGGTCTGGGGAGCTCCTTGGCAGATTAGAGGGTTATTTGAGACAGCTACCAGTATTAGGTTTCAATTCGGGCAAGTACGACGTTATCGTAATCAAACCCTTTGTAATCAAATATTTCATGGGGGAAGACTTCAACTTTTTAGTCAAGAGAAAA
This sequence comes from Oreohelix idahoensis, assembly GCA_024509875.1. Taxonomy (NCBI): domain Eukaryota; kingdom Metazoa; phylum Mollusca; class Gastropoda; order Stylommatophora; family Oreohelicidae; genus Oreohelix; species Oreohelix idahoensis. The sequence goes on from JAMPIV010012903.1 coordinate 180,546, forward strand.
AATAATTTTATGTGTATTGCCACTAGCGAGTTAAAGTTTTTAGATATAGTCAACTACTTAGCCCCGGGGTTTAGTTATAGCAAATTTCTGGCCGCGTACAATGTTAAAGAAACCAAAGGTTTTTTCTGAACTCCGCCAATGCCGGTCCCAAGCCCGGATGAAAAAGGAGGAGGGCGGCCTGCATGGAGGCCGTAAGGAGGCAGCCCCTCCACCATGCAAAGGCACAACAGGCCAATCACCTGTTTGCTTTAAATCACGATTACTAGCAACACAAGAGAGAAAACTGGACTGATTCTAAAAGCCGAAGAACTGGAACGGACTACGGACTACGACTTATGGAACTTGGAACACAAGAAGTATAAATGAGAATGGAAGAGGAGCTGGTGGAAGAGATGAGGAAAGCAAAACTAGAAATCCTGGCTATAACGGAAACAAAGAAAAAAGGACAAGGTGTCATGGATCTCGATGGCAACACGCTGCTCTACAGTGGTGTACCCATGTCTGAAAGAGCTAAAGGGGGCGTGGGTTGCATTGTGGCCCAAAATCAAAAAGATAGTATCAAGGGATGGAACTTTGTCTCGGAGCGCATTATGGTTGTTAAACTAAAAGAAGGAGAAAACATAGTCAACCTGGTCATAGTGTATGGGCCAAATGAGGATGAGAGAGCAGAGGTCAAGGAGGAATTCTTCGAGCTGCTTCAAAGGACAGTGGATGACTGCCTAGATGAAGTTATCATGCTCGGAGATTTTAATGCCAGAGTTGGAAATGACCATGCTAGATGGGGTGGAGTTATCGGAAGATATGGACAAGATATTCTCAATGACAATGGAAAGCGACTCCTTAGATTCTGCAGTGAGCAGAATCTGATCATTACAAACACAAAGTTCCCCCATAAGCGCATACATGCATACACTAGATGTGAACCAACAAAGAATGAGAAGTCAGTGATCGACTATGCCATTGTTCGGAGAAGCTCATTCAAATATGTCCGAGATGCTAGAGTCTGGAGGGGGCCAGAGATTGGAAGTTATCACTACCTGCTAACAATCAAAAGAACAACTGAAAGAGTTGCTCAGCCTAGGAACTGCCCAACATCACGCAAGAAACCAAGTAAACGAGCAGGAGAAATGAGCATTAGGACCTACAAGCTGAGAGAGCCAGAAATTAAGACCAGATATCAGGGGCTTATTGCTGCAGCGGTGAGCAACTCAGAAGAACGACCTGATGACTTGGAAACCCTCTGGCTTAAATTCAAGATCGTCATAAAGACAGCTGTTGCAGAAGCATGTGATGAAGTCCGACTTGGGAACAAGAGAACTAGGACACCTTGTTGGACAGAGGAAGTAAAAGAGAAAATAAGAGAGAAGAAAATGGCATGGAAACAATACTTAGGAGCTAAAAACACAACAGGACAAATGGAAAAATATAGAGAATATGTGACACTCAGAACAGAAGCAAAGAACAAAGTGCTAGCAGCAAAACAGAAGTCCTGGGAAGAATTTGGAGAAAAGCTACAAAAAGATGCACAAGAAAACCAGAAATTGTTCTATAAGACCCTAAAGAACATGAGGAAGGAAAAACAATGCCCTCTCAAATTTATAAAGGACAAGCAAGGCAAATTGCTTACTGCCCCGAAGGAAGTAATGGGAAGATGGAAAGAATAATTCTCAGAACTCCTGGATGGTGAGCATGGAGAAGCATCAGAAATGATAAACACTAGCACAGAAGAGAAAACCAATGATGGTGAAGATGACATAAAGATGGAAGAACTGAAAGCAGCACTGGAGAAAATCAAGATGGGCAAAGCAGCAGGGCATGATGGTATAACACCAGAAATGGTTAAGTTCATGGGAGCATCAGGCGACCTATTACTCTTAAGGGTTTTACAGGCAGCGTTGTACAACAAGACCATACCAAAGGATTGGGAGATTGCCATCATAACACCAATTTTCAAAAAGGGTGACAATCGACAGTGTGGAAACCATAGAGGCATATCCCTTCTCGGTGTCCCTGGTAAAATCTACTCTAGAATCCTAGAGCAGAGACTCCGACGCCTAGCTGGGCCACAATTGGATGAGGTCCAGTGTGGATTCCGAGCAAACCGAAGTACTCAAGACCTAATCTTCACACTCAGACAGCTGAGTGAAAAGGCCCTTGAGTATAAGAGTGAGATGCATCTTTGTTTCATAGATCTGGAAAAGGCGTTTGACAGGGTACCCTGGAGCAAACTTTGGGACTGTTTGGCAAGGAAGAATATTCCAGCACCTCTGATTCATGCTATACAGAGCTTCTACAAGTCTTGCAGAAATTATGTGAGGACAGCAAACCATAAGTCGGAAGAGTTCAGGACCACCACTGGTGTAAGACAAGGTGATATCCTATCACCTTACCTCTTCATACTCCTTATGGACGATGTCATCAAGGCATGTAAGGAGAGAACAAGAAAGTATTCAGTGGGGTACTGGAAGATGAGACAGGTCTATATTTCGGAGCTGGCATTTGCTGATGATGTCGCCCTGATTGCTAAATCAGAGGCACATCTCCAATCCAACCTGAAAGTCTGGAAGGAAGAGCTGGAGAAGAGAGGGATGGTCATAAGCAGCTCTAAAACAAAATCCATGGTGATATCACGAGAAGAAAGAAAACATCAGATTAAGCTGGGAGAACAGGTCCTGGAGCAGGTCGACCACTTTAAATACCTCAGAGCTATTATAGACCGAAAGGGAGGCATCAAAGAAGAGTTGGCCACTCGAAAAGCAGCAGCTGGGAGACTTTTTCAGGCCATAAATCGAGGATTCCTCAGCAAGAGAGAGGTTGGTAAGAAAACGAAGATGGCTGTATACCGCTCCACCTATGTCCCAGTCTTGACATACGGATGCGAGTCATGGGCAATGACTACAACCCATAAAAGCCAGATCCAAACCTCAGAAATGAGGTATCTGAGGAAGGTGGTTGAAGTAACAAGAAGAGACATGGTACGCAACCAGACGATACGTCAAGGCCTTAAATTCTACCCCCTGCAGACCCAAGTAGAACAGTCCCAATTAAGATGGTTTGGCCATGTCTGCAGAATGGGAGAAGATCGGATACCACGACAAGCATGGGAAACAAAGAGCCAAGGATCCAGACCCCGAGGACGACCCAGAGTCCACCGGGAGGACAACATTAGACAATCTTTGAAGGATCGAGGACTAGAATGGAACCAGGCCAGGAGGAAGACAGCCGATAGGATAGTCTGGCGCTCTCTCTTCCAAACCTCTACACCTCACGGTAGAAGGGGAACGACTAAGTAAGTAAGTAAGGTTTTTTCTGTTATGAATACATAACAGATTTAGCAAAGTTAGACGAAACAGCGTTACCACCCCACTCGGCATTTTTTTCGAACCTTAAAAATACTAACATTTCCGTCGACAAGTACGCCGAATGTCAGAAGGTGTGAGCCGAGAACCACATGACCACGTTGCACGACTTTCTGACGTGGTACAATAATAAAGACGTGTTTCCCTTCCTAGCAGCGTTAGACCGACAAGTTTGTTTTTATGCGGATCTAGGCGTAGATATGTTTAAAGACGCGATCTCCGTGCCCGGTGTCACGTTAAAGTACCTATTCAAAACCCTCCCATCCAACGTCTTGTTTTCTTTATGTTCGAAGTGGGAGACAGACTTACATAACACCTTGCGCCAAAACATAGTCGGGGGACCCTCAATTATTTTTCATAGGTTCCACGAGCAAGGTAAAACCCGCATTAGAGGTGGCAAAACGGTTCAATCCATTAAAGGTTTTGATGCCAACGCCCTTTATTTGTGGGCGATAATGCAGAAAATGCCCACTGACTTTCCAGTTAGACGGTACAGGGAAGATGGTTTCAAGCACCACAAACTTCACAAATATACCGTGCAGTGCCGCGATTATTTAGCTTGGGTCTCCCACCAAAATAACGTGACCTTAAAAACCCACTTTAACGGCCGTGAGATGTCGTTGGGTGATAGGCACATTAGGGTAGACGGTTGGGATAAAGACTCTCGTACCGCCTACAAGTTCCACGGTCGCCTATTCCACGGCCACCCTAACTGCCCACTAACCACCGGTCGTGACGTTAACCCAGTCAACAACACACCATTGGCTGAGTTGTACAGAGCGACACTGGTCATTGGTTCTTATTTGAGGAAGGAATACAACGTTACCATTGTCGAAATGTGGGAATGCGAGTGGCAGGCATTGAAGAAAACCGATCCATCAATCCGTCGTTTTCGGAACGCCACCTTCCCTACCCAGAAACCGTCTTACACCAAATGTCGGTATCCATTAACAGAAAAACAGATTCTCGCCTCGGTGCTAGACGAGACCTTGTTTGGCCTAGTCGACTGTGACATTCATGTCCCCGACGCTTTAAAAGAACATTTCTCTGAAATGACGCCCATTTTTAAGAATGTCGACGTCACGAGGGAAGATATTGGGCCTTTCATGCGGGATTACGCCGAAAAACATAAACTCCTGACTACCCCCAGACGGACATTGATCGGGAGTTATGTGGGCAAGAAAATTCTGTTGGCGACGCCTCTGCTTCGCTGGTACCTAACCAAAGGCTTAGAGGTCACCTGTATCTACCAGGTGATTGAGTATACACCCGTGACGTGTTTCAAGCAGTTTGGGGACACTGTTTCGAATGCGCGTCGACAAGGTGATACTGATCCTGCCTATGCCATTACCAGCGAAACCATGAAACTGTTGGGTAACGCCGCCTACGGCAAGACATTGACCAATAAGGCGAAGCATGTGGATGTCTCGTACACGACGGGAGAGGGTACCTCTAAATTAATAAACTCACCCCGATTTAGGAAAATGACGTTAGTGACGGACGACATATTCGAAGTAGAAAAACTTAAACAGACAATCAGTTGGGACATGCCCGTCCAGATAGGATTTTTCGTCTACCAATACGCAAAATTACGCATGTTAGAATTTTACTACGACTGTCTAGATCAATTTGTAGATAGGTCAGATTTTCAGTTGTGCGAGACGGACACAGACAGTCTTTACTTGGCCCTTAGCGCGAATAACTTAGCGGACGTTGTTAAGCCCGCTATGCGACGAGAATTTTATAGCTCCTACCACCAGTGGTTCCCCACCGAAGTATGCCCCGACCATAGACCCGTTTTCGTCGCTACCGAGGGTAAAACGCGCGCCCTTTGTCAAAAATGCCGCGAACAAAAATTATACCACAAACGGACACCGGGCCTTTTTAAATTAGAGTACGAAGGCAGAGGGATGGTTTCCCTCTGTAGCAAGACGTATCACTGTTTTAGCAACTATGACAAAACAACCACCAAAGGACTCAACAAACACCACAACAAAGTAGACAAACACACATTCTTAGACGTCCTCTACACTCAACAAGCACAGGGCGGGAAAAATATCGGGTTCCGTGCACACAAATCCTCCATCTACACCTACGAACAACACCGCAACGCCCTGTCTTACTTTTACATCAAACGACACGTACACCCCGGCAACGTCACCACATCACCCCTCAACATCTAAACTGTCTTCCACTATGTACACAATATCACATACACAAAACCTCTCTATTTCTTACGACGTGACAACCCCCCTCAAGGTCTGGCCTGCAACTGAACCCCGGTGATATTATATTTCTTACTGTGAAATATTTTGAACATACTAGCTTTCCTATATAAAAAAATATAATTATTTTTCAATTATACAATATCATTTGATAAAAAATTACTGCACAATGTATACTCATGTAATGTTATACAATACTATATATGTACTCCTATGTATTATTTGTCAATATATAATCATACTGCTATTAGCCCCTATATATATATATATATATATATATATATATATATATATATATATATATATATATATATATATATATATATATATATATATATATATTGTTACTACAAAAACATTATTGAATATAAAATAAAAATATATTAACTAAAATTCTTCTTTTGTTACCTATATCGTCTGTTGTATGTCTAAATATGTCGTCTAATTGGTATAAAATATATGTCTAAATATATCGTATAACTGTTCGTATAACTGTTCGTATAACTGTTATCTATAAATATCGTCTAACTGGTCGTCTTCCTATTAACTTCTTCCTATTGTCGTCTTCTTGTTATCGTCTAAATATATCGTCTTCTTGTTATCGTCTTCCTATTATCTCAAGTCTCGAAGTCTAAATATACCGTCTTCCTATTAACTTCTTCTTCTTATCTAAATATATCGTCTAATTGTTGTAAAATATGTCGTCTAAATATATCCTTGTTAACTAAATTCCATTATCGAACTAATATATCTCTAAATAACAATCACATCCTACCTCCTGCGCGCCTGCTGAATGCGCTTATATAAAAGTTACCCCGCCATCTTGCGCCTCCTGCGCGCCTCCTGATTTTCCTTATATAAAAAGTCACCCCGCCATCTTGCGCCTCCTCCGCGCCTCCTGAATGCTAACTAAAAGGTACATTGTATACTACTTGTGTTCATCATGACCTCTGCGTGACCAACACCTACTTTCAGACAAAACTCCAGCATAAGGTGTCATGGAGACACCCACGATCCAAGCATTGGCGCCAACTAGATCTGATTCTCGTCAGAAGGCCACTTCTCACGTCTGTGCTCTTCACGCGCTCGTACCATAGTGCAGACTGTGATACAGATCACTCCTTGGTTCGCTGCAACATCAGACCACAAATAATAAAACACCATCGTGTCAGACATGAATGGAAACCACGCTTCGATACCAGCAAGATGTCAGACCCTGTCATGATCGCTCAGTTTACTGCGACTTTCAAGAAAGTGGTCAGTAGCCCACAGCATGGTGATTCTGTTACAGAGAACTGGGAGCACCCGCGGAACACCATTCAAAGTACTACACTTGCCACCTTTGGTAAGAAAACAACGAAGTCAAATGACTGGTTTGATGCTTCATCAGATGTGATGACACCTGTCATTGAAGCTAAGCGCAGTGCTGCGACTGAGTACAAACGTTCACCGAGTGCTAGAACCCTACAGATCCTGAAGGCTACGAGAAGCAAAGTTCAACAAACTGCTCGACGTTGTGCAAATTACTATTGGCTCCAGCTCAGTGAGAGCATCCAGACCGCAGCGCAAACAGGCAACACTAGACAAATGTATGATGGTATAAAGATAGCCCTTGGTCCCACAAAATAGTAAGACGGCATTGCTAAAAACCATCAGCGGAGAGAAGTTAACCGATAATGGTAAGCAGATGGATAGGTGGGTCGAGCACTACTCTGCGCTGTACGCTAGAGAAAATACCTTCACACTTGTAGCCCTTGATGCTGTTACATGACTGCTAACTATGGAAGAGCTGGATGCTGAACCAACATTGGAAGAACTCAGCAAGGCCATTGATAGCTTGGCCTCTGGCAAAGCACCAGGCAGTGATGGGATTCTTCTCGATTTAATCAAATGCTGTAAAAGCACGCTATTACATCCGGAGCGTAGGGTGCTGTACCAGTGCTGGGAAGCGACAATTATTCCTCAAGACATGCGAGATGCCAAGATTCACTATTTAGTGATTGCAATAACTAAAGAGCATCAATGGTACCTATACCTTGTAGGGGTATGGCAGCTTGCGTACCCTGACAATCCCCAGAGCTATGCCAGTGGGAGTTTTACTCCTGGTAGGTTCAACCAAGTTGGACTGGTCTGTGTGGGTAGGGGTCAGACAAAAGCTGGTACCCTGGTCCTCCAGGTTGGGGGTCTTAGCATAGGGCTGACACCCCTGTCTATGTAAAAAAAATAATGAAGTTACGGAAACACACAGAGAAGGAAATGTCAAAATTGTCCTCTTTTCACACAACATGCCTAAGAAAAATTCACCGAATCTTTTGGCCGAATACCATCACCAACCAAGATCTGCTTACTCGTAGCAAGCAAGAGGACATGCATACCATCATAGCTGGCAGACGCTAGAGCTGGGTTGGTCATGTCCTCAGAAGAGACCCCAATGCCATCACAAGAACAGCTATTCTTTGGACCCCTGAAGGAAAGCGAAAGAGAGGCCGACCAAAAACAACTTGGCGGAGGACTGTGGAGGCTGAGATGCAAAGAATGAACCAGAGTTGGGGCACTGTACGAAGGATGGTCACCGACCGTGCAAAGTGGAATCAATTTATTGTTGCCCTACAAGACGCCACTAGGCGTGATGGCCACTGACTGCTTTGACGGTCGGTGGTTAAGGATCGAAGAAGAAGAATAACTAAAGAGGCATCTCTCTTCTTAGTATTGTTGGTAAGATTTGTGCCACAGTCATCTTAATGCGATTACACAAGTTGGCTGAGCGCATATACCCAAAGTCAGTGTGGATTTCGAGCTGGTAGATCACCAACAGACATGGTCTTTTCTCTCCGGCAGCTTCAGGAAAAATCAAGACAGCAGAAGAGGCCATATATGGCCCTTATAGGCCTCACAAAAGCATTTGACCTGGTTAGTAGAGATGGAATCTTCAAAATCCTCCTGAAAATAGGTTGCCCTGCAAAATTGCTGGAAATGATAAAGTCATTCCATAAAGACATGAAGGGAACAATCCAATACGCTGGAAGCACGTTACATCTCTTTGACATACGCAGTAGCGTTAAACAAGGCCGCGTTCTGGCTCCAACCCTCTTCGGAATCTTCTTTGGTTTACTCCAGAAACATGCACTCAGAGATGCAATTGAAGGAATGTGCCATCACACTAGGTCAGATGAGCCGCGGTAGCGCACTTGTTAGATCACTGGCTTCCTAGTTCGGTGGTCCATGTTCGATTCCCAGTTGAGGCGAGACATTTTAGACCTCACACGGCTCCGGGGTCAACCCAGCCTCTTGAATTGGGTGCCAGAGACACCCTGGGAAGGTTAAGGCAGCCTGTGTGATGTTAACCACGTCACCTCTAGTGTGCCGATGGTCAAGACAATATGGGCCTAACATCATTTTCCCAATATGCGTCATTGGGTGTGTAACGGGATCCTTTACATTTTTTTCTTTTTAACTAGGTCATATGGCCGTCTGGTCAATCCCGCAAGGCTGAAGGCAAAAACAAAAATCAGAAGGATTTCTAAAAGAGACGTGTTATTCGCTGATGACGCTGCAGTCGTCACTCAAAGCCAACAGGAGCTTCAGAGCTTGATGAATCGCTTCACCCAAGCATGCAAGGAATTTGGCCTGACAATAAGTCTAAAGAAAACAAATGTGCTGAATCACGTTGGGTGCTGCACCAGTTATCACTATCGATAACTATGAGTTGGCAGTGGTGCACCACTTTACATACCTGGGGTCTACCATCAATGACAAACTCTCTCTGGACATAAAAATTGACATCCCCATTGGCAAAGCTGCAGCTACCTTTGCCCGCCTCACATCGCGTGGTTGTGGAAACTCCCAACTCACAATGAAGACCAAAGCTGCGGTATATTGCGTCACCGGCACACTTCTGCATGGCAGCGAGACGTGGACAACCTATGCTAAGCAAGAAAGAAGGCTCAATACCTTACATCTACGGCTTCTACGCCACATCTTCGGCACTTTGTAGAAAGAAAAAGTGACAAATGTCGAGGTGTTGTCACGTGGTGGCCTTCAAAGCATGTATACACTGTTCAGACAGCGCAAACTACGCGTGCTTGGCCATGTCCGCCGCATGGAAGATGGTCGCATCCTTAAAGATATCTTCTACGGACAAGTGGCAGAAGGCAATAGAACAGCTGGGTGACCACAGCTGAGATTCAAAGATGTGTGTACAAGACATAGACAGGAGGGCACAGGAGATAAATCCAGAAACTTGGGAGGATGAAGCTGCCGATCGCACCAAGTGGTGATGCTAACTGCTGCGCCACCTCACTTTGGGCGAAAAGAAGTTCACACAATAGGCAGAGGAGAGAAGAAAACGTCAAAAGGAAAACCAGGAAAATAAGCAGCTGAGGGCTATCATCTCATGGTCGCATTCCCATAGTCAGTTAGCACTGAAGGGGCTATTGTTATTGTTATTATTATTATTATTATTATTATAGTGTAACTGAAGGTGCTTCTTTTTTTTTTTATACAGTGGACATGGTAGCAATATTAAAAAGTTTAGAAATAGTTGAAGAGTTCGCTAGATCTTATTTTTAGTTTCCAGTTCAAATTACAGATTGTACTTTCCGGCAAAGCTTGCCAATGAGATTCATTGTATATTCCGGCTCTCACTTCAATCCAATCGTAAGCTCTTTTCGCACTACGTGGGTTGGGGTGTTTAAATTCATTATAGTAAATTTAATATTCCCACGCGTGACCTCATTGTATTAAGACATAATATTTCCGGTGACATGTTGTGCACTCTCACAAACAAATGTGTCAACTGATTACCTGTCTAAGTGCCTTCCGTCAAGATTGTTTACCCAGACAAAGTATCTGTGATAATGATTCAGACAGGGGCAAAGCGGAAACGATTATTTCATAATCGCCCGTGTTTTCGTGCCTTTTTCAGACAGTCAAACTAAAGGGTCGCCGGCCACTCAGACAAACAATATGGTTGTAAAACGAGGATCGTTTTTTATCACAGGTGGCCCGGCTGATAGAATGAGATTAACGTATTACCGCTGACCATGAAAATGGCCGGGCATTGTTACCATAATACCACAGTTCAGCTGGCGGAACGTAAGTAAATAAGTCTAAGGAGTGGTAAAGCAAAAAAGTAAGATATAAAGATAGTCCCATAGCAGATAATTCCGTAGGGGAGTGGAGTGTTAGAGACTTCACCCTACTAGATTCAGCATAGGGCAAAATAATGAATGAAAGGGCAAAAAATTGCCAAATAATAAGCGATCGGAGAGAAAAATGAAGAAGAAATGATACTGCCGTAGGGCTGAAGGTGTAATCGAGCCACCAAAAGAACACGTACAAACGTTTTGTGACAGTGATTATTTCGAAGGAAAGTTGTTTAATGCAAATTCGTGGACATTTAGATTGTAACAAGGTACGTTAGACGATTTTTGAACATTTAGTAAAATGAGATGCTCCACCGTAGATGAGAAACGTTTTAATAACGAACGCAAATTACAATGTTTAATGATGTTAAAGGAGAAGTAACAAGTCTTTGCAAATTATCCAAACCCTGGCGGTCTGGCCAGTAAAGATTAACAAAACAAAGATTGACATTAGATGCAGGAATCAAGATGAAACAACCAGATCAAAGTAGAATAAGATGTAACGCAGATCTGAGAGACAATAATTATGAGCTAGAAATATATATGACTAGTTAGAAGGTTCCGAAGATTGAACCAGTACTATGTTAATGCAAGGAAGTCATAGAACATGCGAGTAAGAGCTTGAGTACTGGAGGTAAGTCATTGGCTTCCCATTGACTTACACGATAACATGATTTCAGTTTACGCCAATTCTAATTACGCTAGTTCGTCCAGGAACGCATCACCGGGTTAAATCGCGGACCACCTGTATTATTGTCTTGGGATTAGTAGTGATTATCTTTTACCTTTTTTTTTAAAGCGGACATGATTTATTAAAGCTATGTAGAGAGAACTATGTTAACTAACAGATGTCAAAGCAATTGCACGCTGGGCGACATACTCACTTCTTCTTCTTCTTTGATCCTTAGCCGTCGACTGTCAAAGCAGTCAATGGCCATTACGCCTTGTGGCTTCTTGTAGGGCAACAACAAATTGATTCCACTTTGCCCGGTCGGTGGCCATCCTTCGTACAGTGCCCCAACTCTGGTTCATTCTTTGCATCTCAGCCTCCACAGTCCTCTGCTAAGTTGTTTTTGGTCGGTCTCTCTTTCGTTTTCCTTCAGGGGTCCATAGCATAGCTGTTCTTGTGATGGCATCGGGGTCTCTTCTGAGGACATGGCCAACCCAGCTCCAATATCTTCCAGCTATGATGGTGTGCATGCCTTCTTGCTTGCTCCGAGTAAGCAGATCTTGGTTGGTGATGGTATTCTGCCAAAAGATTTGGTGAATTTTTCTTTGGCATGTTGTGTGAAAAGAGGAAAATTTCGACATTTCCTTCTCTGTAACTCTGCAGCATTCTGCAAAATAGAGAAGCACAGAAAGCACACAGCTCTGATATAATCTTAATTTTGTGCTTGTGCTGTACTGAGAGGACTTCCAGATGTTGTTCAGACTAAATAAGGCTGCTCTTGCTTTGTTCATTCTGTTGTTGATGTCTTTGCTTGCTCCACCGTCTCGTGTTACTATGCATCCTAGGTATGTGAAGGTGTCTGTCTGTTCCAGTTGCGGATTCCTTACTGATATGGGCTCAGGGATGCTCACATTTAGCGTCATGACCTCTGACTTCTTTAGATTGATGTTCAAGCCCACCTGCTGGCTATACTTATTAAGTCTATCGGTTTTTTCCTGGATGTGTTGATGTGAATGTACTAGTAGTGCAATGTCATCTGCATATTCCAGATCTTCCAATGTAGAAAATGTAGTCCATCTTATTCCTCTTGGACTGCCTTCTGCTGTCTGTCGCATCACCCAGTCTATGACTGTTAAAATAGAGTGGTTGATAAGGGGCATCCCTGTCGTACTCCTCTCTTTACCTCAAAGGTTAGGTTGCTCTGCCCAACGCTACACGTAAAGTTGGCATAGAGGCTTTTTATGATTGACACTATGCAGCTTGGAATTCATTAAGCCCTCAGTATTTTGCACAAACTGTCCCTATGTATACTGTCAAAAACCTTTTCAAAATCAACGAAATTAATGTACAGCTGTCTTTGCCATTCTGAGCACTGCTCTATAATGTTCCTGTGGGTAAATATATGATCTACACATCGTTTGTTCTTTCTAAATCCTGCTTGTTCTTTCATCAGTTTGTGGTCTACTGCTTTTGAAATTCTCTGTATAATTATTCTACCTAGTATTTTGCTGGGAACTGAGAGAAGAGTGGACAAACTCACTGCTCTGCTCTAAAAGATACGATCTTCACCTTTCAACCGTTCTGTACGGACTGACTGAATTAACCAGCGTTATTAATTTTTACTCACTAGCTTTACCACGTGATAAATCATAGTAGAACCTTCCCTAATTTGATAGACCCATTCAAGGGAGCCTATTTCAAAGAACATAACTAATTTTATACTTTTTTCAATATATTCCTACGGGATGCAACTCCTTCTCTTAGTGTACATTAACTTTGTAACACCGGTTGCCTCTCTTTGATTCGGCTACGTTAATAAAGTTCTATTTAAAAGCAATGAAATAAAAGTAAATTAAAAAAAAAAACCCAACTAATTAATTTAACTGTATTAAGTAGATAGAATAAGAAATATTTGTACACTTACAACTTGCAATGGTGTATGCAGCGCATTGAGTTCTTTGACGAAGTCCATGGTTGAGGATCCTCACTTTTTTGTTTGTTAAGAAAACAAGAAGTGGTGTCTTCCTTTCTGCCAAAATCTCATCGTAAAGGTACATAAATGCCATAAGACTCTTCTTCTCTGTAGCACTCCTCTCCCAGTTGTGGTCAGTCTCAGTGAGTTTCTCCATATCTTAAAGGATGCACTGCAGGTCACTTATCTCCAACTTTCTTGCAAGAAGCTTGTCACGTAGACAGAAATTTATTTTGCCATTTTAATGTTTTGTTTTCCTAATCATTTGTATTCTCATTTTCTTTCATTTTCTCCTTCTCAAACCCCACCCGAGGTGTTTACGTTCAGGCTTTCAGTGGAAATCCCCCACTGGTCAGAAACGGTCAGCGCAGCGGTAATATTACATCAAACGCACCTGGCGCTGGCCTGATATGAAGAATTTCTCTTACGCGTAAAGTGTTTGAACGAGCGAAAGGGTCCCGGTGTTTGGCCGTCAGAACGCTGCTAGTGATCATAATATTATGCATCCTTGAAACAGGGGGAGATAAACCCGCTGCTAGCCTTTGTTGTTTGCCCTTAGATGAGCAAAGAGCACATATATTATGATTGTCTCTCTGGGGGAATTTTCGCAAAGTTGTTGCTTCTGAAAACCTGTGTATTACCCGGTATTACGCATTACGCCAATACATCTGTAGAATCAGGTTAGGCAGGTGTCCGGGGGGGAGCGTCCTTTGTAAGCTATAAGATTTGAAATTTTACTACGTCAAACACACTCGTAGAAGATTCCTGGCCCGAGATAGACCATTATGGAAATAAGGCAAACATTAACACAGAACTAAATGTTTTTGGCCTATTTCTTGGCATTTTCTCGGGGTGAGTAAACATATCTTATAATTATTATATTAGATTCATGTCAGCTTTTTTATATATCTGTTAGGAAAGTGAATTTATTTCTGAGGACTTCTCCTAGTAATTTATTCAGTGATAAGGTAGCGCTGTCTACGGCCTATTAAGTGGTGCTTAAACTGTTACGGTTTATCATGGGTTAAATGTTAAACTTACAATAACAGATATTAGGCGTAGAATCAGTCCACGAATGCTTACCATTGGGTTAAGAGTCAGCAAAATTAACTGTCATTTCTGTAAGATAATGCCAGGTGTGGATTGTTCACTTAAAAACTGATAAGTGAGATGCAGGTAATAACTCTGGATTATAGGAAATAGTCACTTATTCCTTTTTGATAGATATTTTTAGTGGCAAGGGAGAATCATTTTATGCTTACTTGTGTGGCTAGGCACTAGTCTATAACTTTCACAGAAAGCAGTCACCAGGCATAGATATAATTATATCTTATGATTCAGCCACAATTGTATTATTATAGCAAGAACATTGCATTCTCTTTGTACTCATTGTGTGGAATATTAATATATTTTCCCAAAGGGACATATTACTTATTTTGTAATGTCACATGCTGTAATCTGTTTATGTAAATTCATTTAATGTTGTAAGATGAATAAGCATATCCATTTAACTGTAACTACTGGTTAGGTTTCCTGTATATTGAGATTGGGAGAAGAGGAGTAGATTGTTGCTGTCAGAACAGTTACTGACAGGTACCTGGGTGTGCAAAAGATATTAAGTCTATGCGGGTGCGTGTTGATAATTGATATTTTTAAGGAACAGGAGACATGGTTAAAGACAGCCCTAAACTATCATAGCAATAACTACAATAAATTTAATCCCATAGTGGAGCGAAACTTTCTGTATAAAGTTAGTGTGATTTATTATTTGCTTGATGTAAAAGGGTGTCTCTTTTCGGTCTCAGTTTCAGGGGGATACCGAATTGCTAGTCTAGTTTCCAGTCAGACGAAGAATGTCACCGTCTCTTCGATCTAGAGGGATTCTGAGGATATCTAGCCCCACGAGTGTCACAGCCATACCTGGAACAACAACCTTTTGTCAACGCCATTTCCCTCTCACGGGAGTTCAGCTCACGCATTGTGAAATGAGCCAACGCAACAATCTGAAACGTCTATGGCAGTAGTAGTTTCCTACTCGCCTATTGGATTACCAGTCAGGGCATTGCGGCATCAAAAATCTCAAAACCGCCCAGCATGCCTATAGTAGAATTCCATATCACCCGCCTTTTTTGTGCCTAAACGGGGCACTCAGCCAAACCACAGTCAACCAGCCAAAACCGGATTTAAAGCCAATTCTAGCGCCGGATAAGCACGCCTTGGGATCAATTGTCCTCACGTGACTTCGTCCCATGGTTTATTTCTGGGTCTATGTAGAACTTCGCACTTCGGAGCGGCCAGCAAAGATAAACAGCGTCTTCCAGTCCCCTCGCGAAACTAGAGGTCACCAACAGTTAGCACCAACAAAGAAAGTTTTTTTACAGGCCAAGTCCATCACCCATGGAGTATATCTTTACGTAAAAAGACACTTTCCGGAGCTATTACATTTGGTCCCACGTAAGCGGACGGACTGACACGCAGCTTATTCATTTTGGTAAACCAGAGGTAAATACAGAGTTCCAGCCCCTCGCGCAATTAGGGGTCACCAAAGATAGCGCCTACATTGGATTTACAGGTCAAGTCCATCACCCATGGAGTATATCTTTACGTAAAGACATTGGAGCTATCCCATTTGGTCCCACGAAAGCGGACGGACTGTAGCTCAGTTTTGTTTATTTGGTCAGCAGGAGATAGACAGTCTTCCAGCCCCATCGCGAAATCAGGGATGCCACCAACAATAGCGACTACAGTGGATTTATACAGGTCAAGTCCATTACCCATGGAGTATATCTTTACGTAAAAAAGACACTGTCTGAAGCATTGTACTTGGTCCCACCGAAAACGGACAGACTGTCAGTCAGTTTATTTCATCTCTCTGTGTTCTACAGGTTTTATGAATGGTGATCGGTGTGTGTGTGGTTGTTGGTGTATATGATTATCGATGAATATTTGATTATTGATGAAATGCCTTTCCAGGCCTTCCATAGTTTCCCGGCATCCCTGTTACGTCTTCGTATGTAACAACATCCAAGCCCAGTTATTGTGCCAGACTTCTAATGTCTTTAATTTAATATTAAAAAAATAAAAAATATTTCATGTTAATTTAATATCACATTTCAAAATATATACATATATGTTTTACTTTGTTCAATTTTTCCTTTTTCACCGTCGGGTTTACTGGGGTTATATTGCTCTGGTGCAGATTGGGCCGGCACAAATTGAGGACAATCTGTACGATCACAAAAGTGACGCAAGATGAAAACTTGCATCAAAATCACATTATATGTTTAGATAAATTTCAGCTCAACTATCACATCAAACTAACAAAATACTGAGACTTACTGATTCATCAAATGGATCTAGGCATAAAGGTGGTGTTTTCCTTGTATCGCAGTATAAACCTTTGCAACATTGACCATCTTGGCAGAAATCTCCATATATTGCGCAAAGATCCTTGCAAAGTTGTAAAAATATATGATGCAAAAGTTGCATGATAAAGACAATTAATATGACAGGAAGGCGGTGGAATATAGACAGACAGGTAGATAACAGCTGGAGAGGTAATTAGGTACATAGGCAGGTAGCCGGTGAGGTAAGTAAGTATGCAAGTTGATAAACCAACTAATGAAGAAAATCTTTACTTCATCAGGGTAAAGAAATCGGCATAATAGCCTTTTTACATTTACAATTACAGCAGGTCATCATTAGCCGTGGCAGAGAGTGCAGATCTTGGGGTAATGGAAAAGCAGAGTTGGAAGATTAATCAACTGATAAGTGATCATGCTGGAGATGATGATGCAATTGTGTACACTGATAGGTCTGTAGTACGTGGGTAGAAATCAGGATGGGGCTTCTCGACGAGAATAAAGGACAGCATCGTCGCTGAACAGAGTGGAGCCTATATGACAACAACTTCCAGCATGAGAATGGACGTAGAGGCAGTTACTAAAGCACTGAGGTGGCTGTCTCAAACTCCATCAACCAGGGCAGTTATATTGTCAGACTCTCAAGCCATGCTTCGGAAAGTTCAGAACGGATGGCTGCGGCAGGAATGGAAAACATCAATAGAATCCTCAAGTCTTGAAGAACTGGTGTGGATCTACTGTAATGGTCATGCAAGGGTATGTGGCAATGAGATAGAGCTGTCAGACTGGCCTTGAGAGCACCCATAGTGGAGACACTGGACATGGATAAGGGAGAGATACTAAGGGCTATTAATCATCGCCTGCTAGATAATGACACTACAATGGATGAATCAACAAGTCTGCGGCTGTTGGAGTTTGGCCTCAAACGTAGGACTAGCAGAAATGGAAATGAGAGAGGATGTATCCGACGTATATACAACCAGCGTGCTACAGGTACAATTAGCATTCATACTCTTCGACATTTGCTGAGGGAGACTGAGCATCTATGGGTTTGCCCGGGGTGCAGTGAGGTCGATTCTGATAAACAATAATAATAATATTTACGCCCAGCAATAGTACAATTCTTAGAGTGCTTTCATATTAGAACAGCCTTAATGTCAATATTAAGTATTTAATATTATCATCCCATTCAGTAATTGAGCATACACACACGGGCTTACACATATTCATGCACACAGAGACAGACATACAAGGAGTCAGACGGACAGATAGAAAGATAGAGAGATAGATAGATAGATAGATAGATAGATAGATAGATAGATAGATAGATAGATAGATAGATAGATAGATAGATAGATAGATAGATAGATAGATAGATAGATAGAAAGATAGATAGATAGATAGATAGATAGATAGATAGATAGATAGATAGATAGATAGATAGATAGATAGATAGATAGATAGATAGATAGATAGATAGATAGATAGATAGATAGATAGATAGATAGATAGATAGATAGATAGATGGATAGATAGATAGGTAGATAGATAGATAATTGTCTGTATATTTAATGTAAATAGGAACATTGTAGCTCATGATGATTTTGAGTGCTAGCGCGTATGTTTATACTTACTTACTTACTTAGTCGTTCCCCTTCTACCGTGAGGTGTAGAGGTTTGGAAAAGAGAGCGTCAGACTAACCATTTCAGCTGTCTTCCTCCTGGCCTGGTTCCATTCTAGTCCTCGGTCCTTCAAAGATTGTCTAATGTTGTCCTCTCAGCGGACTCTGGGTCGTCCTGGGGGTCTGGATCCCTGGCTCTTTGTTTCCCATGCTTGTAGTGGTAGCCGATCTTCTCCCATTCTGTAGGCCCTCAAACCTCACTATAAATCCACTTCGGATAGAGTCAAATTAATCTCAGCAAAAATGACCTATCACCCTCTAGGACTTCGAAGCCTTCAGGGAAGTATCTAGTTTTAATTTCTATATTTATTAAGGTTCTTACGTGTCCTATCTAGCCTTCACTTTCTTTCCTTTCCCTGACGAAGGCCTCGTGGCCGTAACGTTGGCTATTTTCTTTGTCTTTTGTCCTCGTAAGACGAATCACCTTTTTTCGATTTTTTTAACACCCTCCCATTCTGCAGACATGGCCAAACCATCTTATTTGGGACTGTTCTACTTGGGTCTGCAGGGGGTGGGATTTTAGGCCTTGACGTATTGTCTGGTTGCGGACCATGTCTCTTCTTGTTACTTCAACCACCTTCCTCAGATACCTCATTTCTGAGGTTTCGATCTGTATGTTTATGTGAATGTGAAAGTTATAGCACATGATGATGATTAGAGTTTTTCATCATCAACCGTGCGCTCACCAAAGAGCATAGGCCCTCAACAAACTTACGTCAAAACGTCCTGTCCTGTGCTGTCAGCTCAAGATCTTTCGAAGTCTTCTTCTTGTCTAACTCCATCTCTCTTCTCCGTGTGTTCCTTAGACTTTTTCTACCGCTCTTTCTCAGTGGATTCAATATTTTCTCAATGTTTGTCATTTCCATCACCAACATCTTCTTTGTGAACAATGCTAAGCAAGTTCCTCTTGTTCCCTGCTTCCTTTTAAACCTCCAGAAACTGCAACCGGCAGACGATAAATTGCAATATTGAATTTACTGTTAAACACTTTTTATTAACTTGATATGCCCGTTGTTTGAATGTTTCAAATATTTCACGCGCAAAGCGTTCTACTCATCGTAGAGAGCTGGAATGTTACAAGCAGTTCTCTTTCTTTGTACAATTAAATTTTTCAACAGATTTTGTGTAATAATTAAAACAATGTAAAATTAAGTGGAAGTAACTCTACTAACACGTTATGGTAAGGGAAATAATGACTGATGAAAAAAATTGTATGTTTTTTTTTTTTTTTTTTTTTTTAACAAAAGGCGAGGTTATGATGATAAATGGTAATCTGCTATTAAGTAAATTTTTTTCCAGAAGTCTAAATCGTGAACTTTTTTTATTTTAATATAACTCTAATAGTGACCAACTTCAAAATGAGCTATACATTAGATGTTTAAACTTATTGCACTATTGTTAGTGTATTTATTTACAATAATACAAGTAGATTTACATTTACTTGTTAAAATGCAGAACAAACACAAACATGATAAGCAAACTTACAGGACATGCTATTTCCGGCAGTGTAGTGACAAACAACAACATCAGAACCACTTTTCCCGCCATTGTCAGTACTATTGTTTATCGGGGTCTCAATTTCTAACTTGACCTCACGCTGATTTTGACAGAAGAAAGTACATTGACTACAACGATTAGTTTATTGCTCTTCAGTACCTCATGGAGCATTGGCCTTTAACAAACATACCAAATACTCATGTCCCGTGCCATCAGCTCAAGGTTTATCCATATCTTCTTCATCATGTTCATTAATGTGTTCACCTCTCGTCTCCGTGCACTTTCCGTCTATCTCTACATTTGTTACCTAGGGATAGTATTAGAATAAGGTCTGCCTGGTAAAGCTGTCAACAGATTTCTTCAGTTTGTGGCCAATCCATCGCCAGCATTTCTCAGATCTTCTTCTGTCACGGGATTTCTCACCTTGCTCTGCAGTGATGGTTCAACAGTGGCCTCTACTGAGGGTCGTCAACGGAATCTATTTGTTTGCTCAAGATTACTCTTGGCAGAGATGTGAACTGAAGAATGATGCTTCACTTCTACGGAGTTTCATAGGAACATAAGAACTCAAGCACTACAGCTGATATTATCAAGGCCGTATCTTCCCCGACTTTCTATGAGGAGAAAAGAATTTTACTCGTATGATGAGCGCCAAACTGATATACAGTAAAATCTTACTTCAATAGCTTTGTTTATATGTATTTAAAATGACTGAGACGTACAGGTGTAGTTCACTCAAAATAATTAAATCAACTATAAACATGTATTTATTCAGATAACAAATTTAATATTGAATTATAGTTAACAATGTAAAATAAATAAAGGTGTTGATGGGGGAAAAAAATACAACCTTTAAGGATTCATCACAGGTGATGATCTGGTTATGGTTTAGAAAATTTTCTTAAAGGGTTCACTTAGCAGCTCTGAATGTGTACTTAGCTGCCAGTAAAGTGTCGGTTGGCTTCTGCTCTATCCGATGTTGGTTCCTTGCAGGTTATGGGCTGGTTGTTTAAGATGGCCGTCTGTTTAATCTTTCAAGGCTGAAGGCAAAAACAAAAATAAGAAGGGTCACTATAAGAGACTTGTTGTTCGCTGATGATACTGCAGTCGTCACTCAAAGCCAACAGGAGCTTCAGAGCTTGATGAATCGCTTCACTAAAGCATGCAAGGACTTTGGCCTCACAATAAGTCTAAAGAAAACGAATGTGCTGAGTCAGGATGTGGGTGCTGCACCAGTTATCACTATCGATAACTATGAATTGGCAGTGGTGCACCACTTTACATACCTAGGGTCTACCATTAATGACAAACTCACACTGGATACAGAAATCGACAGTCGCATTGGCAAAGCTGCAGCTACCTGTGCCCACCTCACATCGCGTGTTTGGGGAAACTCTAAACTCACAATGAAGACCAAAGCTGCGGTATATAATGCCTGCGTCACCAGCACACTCCTATATGGCAGCGAGACCTGGACGACCTATGCTAAGCAAGAAAGAAGGCTCAATACCTTCCATTTGCGGTGTCTACGCCGCATCCTCGGCATCTCGTGGAAAGATAAAGTGACAAATGTCGAGGTGTTGTCACGTGCTGGCCTTCAAAGTATGTATACGCTGCTTAGACAGCGCAGACTTCGCTGGCTTGGCCATGTTCGCCGCATGGAAGATGGTCGTATCCCAAAAGATATCTTCTACGGACAATTAGCAGATGGCAAGAGAACAGTTGGGCGACCACAGCTGAGGTTCAAAGATGTGTGCAAGAGAGATATGAGGGCACTAGACATGGATCCAGCAACATGGGAGGATGAAGCTGCCGATCGCAATAAGTGGCGATGCTATTTACGGCACCACCTCAGATTGGGCGAAGAGAGGCTCACACAAGAAGCAGAGGTGAGGAGAAAACGTCGAAAGGAGCACCAGGAAAATAAGCAGCTGAGGGCTGCCACCTCAGGGGCGCATTCCCATAGTCAGTTATGATTGAAGGGGCTATTATTATTATTATGGGCTGGTTCATCTCGACACTGGTCAAGTGTGGGGGCAGTAACACGTCCCGAGTAGTATAATGGAGTAATTATGAAAATGGTCCAGTGTTTTCAAGTCCCGTCTGATATTGGTGTCTAGCCCTGACTGATGGTCACTTATACCACTCATTGTTCCACAGACTATCACCGGTGTCAATACCTTGTCGAGGTATGGCGGCTTGCGTACCCTGATTACCCCCAGAGCTATGCAAGCGGGAGTTTTACTCCTGGAACGTTCTACCAAGCTGGACAGGTTTGCGCGGGCAGGGGTCAGACGAAAGCAGACACCCTGGTCCTCCAGGTTGGGGGTTTTAGCATAGGGTTGACACCCCTGTCTATGAAAAAAAAAATTGAACTTACGGAAACGATAACAAATAAACAAACTTTGCAGCGGGACGGACATCCGGAGTCTGAGGCTCGTATGACTGTCAGTGGTGAAAGCCGAAAGGAAGCCACTAACATGAGAACGGACGTCCTGACCGCAAAACATGATACAAGAATAGGATTTTGGAATGTCAGGACAATGAATGAGACGGGTAAACTAAAACAGGTCACGGCAGAAATGAGAAACTATAGGTTACACATTCTAGGGATAAGCGAGAGCAGATGGACAGGGGCAGGAAAAGTTAAAACAGCAACAGGAAAAACAGTACTTTACTCTGGAAGAGAGAATGGACAGCACAACGAAGGCGTAGCCATTATTTTACAGAAAGGAATAGAAAGGACATTACTGGAATGGAAACCCATCAACAACAGACTAATAAGATTAAGATTGAGAGGTAGATTCACCAATACTACAATAATACAATGCTACGCACCAACGAATGACAGCGATGAAGAGGTCAAGGATGAATTTTATCAATGTCGTGGTTGAGTTAGAGTGTAGAGTATTTGTCGAGTTGGACAACAGTAGTGAAATCGACAAGGGATAGTGGACTGACATAGTTATAGATTACACACACAGAAAGGTGTAAATAGGAGATGGACATGAGACAACCTGGAAGAAGATTTATGAAAATGATCTCTCTCTCCAAGCCTCAACTCACTTATGTCTGTCTAAGCACCTCCTGCTCTCACTCTTTTCTCTTATCATACATAGAGATTATAGTAAAGAGCAAAAAATACAAATATGGATGGAAAGGTCGTGAACAGCGCATTAATAAATGTGCAAAATTTATTAAATGAAGAAAGCATGAAAATAATGCATATCATCAGACACAGCATAAAATTACATCAATAATCAACAATGGTCAAAATATGCAAAATATGCAAATACACCAACAACCACACACACAGACCACCGACATGAACCTGTAGAACACAGAGAGATAAATAATCGAGTGGCAGTCCTTCCGTTTTCGGGACCAGATGAAATAGCTCCAGTAAGTTGGTTTTTCGTATAAATCCTCCATGGTTGATGGAATTAACCTGAATAAAAGTCACTGTATAGGCGCTATCATTGGTGATTCCTCCCTACTGGCGCGAGTTGGGCTGGAAGACTCTAGTTACCTCCTGTTTACCAAAATGAATAAACTGCGTGTCAGTCCTTCCGCTTTCGGGGACCAGATGAAATAGTCCAGACAGTGTCTTATATGTAGATCCTTCGTGAAGGACTAAGCCTACAAAACTGTCCTTTTTGGTACTAAACGTTGGTGACTCTCCCCTACTGGCGCGAGGTGGGCTGGGGGACGCTGTTTATCTACTGCTGACCAACTGAATGAACTTAGCGACAGCCTGTCTGCTTTCGGGGACCAATGGAATAGCTCCAGTAAGTGGTTTTTTCGTATATATCCTCCATCGGTGATGGAATTAACCTGAATAAAATCACTGTATATGCGCTATCTTTGGTGACTCCTCTCTACTGGCGCGAGTGGGGCTGGAACTCTGTCTATCTTTGGCTGGCCGCTCCTAAGTGCGAGGTTCCACATAATCCAGAAATAAGCCATGGGACGAAGTCACTTGAGGACAATTGATCCCAATGCGTGCTTATCCGGCGCTAGAATTGGCTTTAAATCCGGTTTTGGCTGGTTGACTGTGGCTTGGCTGAGTGCCCCGTTTAGGCATACAGAGACTGGTGAATTGAATTCTGCTATAGACATGCTGGGCTGTTTTGAGATTTTGGAAGCCGCAATGCCCTGACTGGTAATCCAATAGGCGAGTAGGGAACTACTACTGCAATAGACGTTTTCAGATTGTTGCGTTGGCTCATTTCACAATGCGTGAGCTGAACTCCCGTGAGAGGGAAATGGCGTTGACAAAGGGTTGTTGTTTCAGATAGGGCTGTGACACTCGTGGGGCTAGATATCCTCAGAATCCCTCTAGAACGAAGAGGCGGTGACATTCTTCGTCGGACTGGAAACTAGACTAGCAATTCGGTATCCCCTGAAACTGAGACCCAAAAAAAGACATCTTTTACATCAAGCAACGAAAAAATCAATCTAATGCTTTATAACCTAGTTATGCTCCGCTCCTTCCATTCTATCAATTATAGCATGTGCCCGCATAAGCTTAATATCTTTTGTACACCCATGTACATGTCAGTAAATGTTCTGACAGCAAAATCTCCTCCTCTTCTCCCAATCTCAACATACAGCTGAATGGTTATGCTATTCATCTTACAACATTAAGTGAATTTACATAAACAGATTACAGCATGTGACATTACACAAATAAATCATATGTCCCTTTTGGGGAAACAAATATTAATATCCCACAAATGAATACATAGAAAATGCAATGTTCTTGCTATACAAATCCAGTTGACTGAATCATAAGATATAATTATATCTATGCCTGGTGACTGCTTTCTGTGAAAGTTATAGACTAGTGCCTAGCCACACGAGTAAGCATAAAATAATTCTCCCTTGCCACTAAAAATATCTATCAACAAGGAATAAGCGACTATCTCCTATAATTCAGTGTTTAAGTGAATAATCCACCTCTGACATTATCTTACAGAAATGACAGTTAATTAGCCAATTCTTAACCCATGATAGCATCTGTGGACTGATTTTACGCCTAGATCTGTTATATTGTAAGTTTAACATTTAACCCATGATAAACCGTAACAGTTTAAGCACTCTTACTATGGCCGTAGACAGTGCTCCCTTATCACTGAATAAAATTACCAGGAGAAGTCCGCAGAAATGAATTCACGTCACTTCCTATCCGATATATATATAAAAAGCTAACATGAATATAATATAATAATTATAAGATATGTCAACTCACCCCGAAAATGACTAGAGATAGGCCTTAACATTTATTTCTGTGTTAAAGTTTGCCTTATCTCAGGAAGGTCCATCTCGGGTCAGGAAATATTCACGAATGTGTTGGCTTATTAAACCAATCTACTCTTATAGATTACAAAGGACGCTCCCCCCGGAACTCTGGCCTGCATATTTCTACAGATGTATCGGCGTAATGCGTAAACACTAGAGTAAGATAAAGGTTTTCAGAAGCAACAACTTTGAGAAAATTTCCCCGATAGACATAATATTATGAACACTAATTGCGTTCTGAAGGCCAAACACAGAGATCAAACTGTCTTCCCCCCCCCCCCCCCAACCTCAGAAGCTACCTGGCGCTCGTGATCAAACGTTTTAAAGCGACCAGAGAAATTCCCCTGGACGGGCCAGGTGCGTGTATGTAATATTACCGCTCGCTGACCGCTACAGGCCGGAACGTAACCAACCTCGGGTGGGGTTTGAGAAGGTGAAAAAGTTTGACCACGAAGGTAGAAAATGAAAGAAAAAGAAAATACAAATGGTCCAGGAAAACAGAACATTAAAAGAGTTAATAACATATGGAACAAAATGGTAAAACAAATTAATAGTTAATAGTCACTGTGACAATCAACAACTGCAGAAAGAAATGGAAGACACACCTAGATATGATCTTATTATAGTAATGGGAGACCTCAATGCGAAAGTTGGTACACACAATACATATAATGAAAGAGTAATGGGGAAATGCGGCAGCGGAACAGCAAACGAAAATGGGGATAAATTGATAAGTTTCTGTAGTATTAACAACCTGGTCATTGGAGGAACACTTTTCCCACACAAAGAAATTCACAAATTAACATGGGAATCACCAAATGGTCGGGACAGAAACCAGATAAACCACATCATGATTAACGGTAGATGGAGACATGCCTTACAAGATGTGAAGGTAAGAAGAGGTGCAGATGTGGGAAGTGATCACCATTTAGTAGTAGCAAAACTGAAAGTGAAACTAAGAAGGGCTGGACCAACTGTAACTACACAGAAAAGGTTTGACATCAGCAAATTGAAGGACCCCCTTACCAGAAAAGCTTTTGCGGCTGACATAAAGAAACGATATCAATTTGCCAAAAGTCAGGAAAAGACATTGACTGATGATATAGACCAGAAATTCAACACCATTTCAACAATATATAAGGAAAGCAGCAAATCATGCTTGGGATTCCAGGAAAGGAAGAAGCAAGACTAGATAACACCAGAAACATTAAACACCATAACACTGAGAAAGGAAATGAAAAGAAAGAAAACAGAAGCGAAGTCCCCCAGGTTAAAGCAACTATATAGCGAACAGTACAGTCAGCTGGATAAGGAAGTTAAACGCCAAACCCGAGCCAACAAAAGGAATTTCCTAGACGAACTTGCAAGACAGGCAGAAGAGGCAGCACTGAGAAATTAACAAAGCACAGTATACAAAATAACTAAATTCATCAGCGGAAAGTGAGGTGCAAACAATATTACATTAGTAATAGATACGCAAGGAAATCTCATCACGACAGCAGAGGGACAGGAAACAAGATGGGCAGAGAATTTCAGAGAAACTCTGAACAGGGAACCACCAGAGACACAATTGAATGTTCCTAAGGCTGAAAACGATCTAGATGTAAATACAGACATTCCACGAAAAGAAGAAATCATCACAGCAATCAAAGGGTTAAAGAACGGAAAAGCTCCTGGCCATGATAACTTAAATGCAGAGCTATTTAAGACAGACCCTGAGCTAGCAGCAGAACTATTAGAACCACTATTTGCACAAGTGTGGAACACGGGGACAACACCATCAGAGTGGAACAAAGGAATAATTGTCAAATTGCCAAGAAGGGAGATCTTGCAGACTGCAATAATTGGAGAGGAATCACTCTTCTCTCAGTTCCCAGCAAAATACTAGGCAGGATAATTATACAGAGAATTTCAAAGGCAGTAGACCACAAACTGAGGAAAGAACAAGCAGGATTTAGAAAGAACAGAAGATGTGTAGATCATATATTCACTCTCAGGAACATTATAGAGCAGTGCTCAGAATGGCAAAGACAGCTGTACATTAACTTCGTTGATTTTGAAAAGGCTTTTGACAGCATACATAGGGACAGTTTATGGAAAATACTGAGGGCTTATGGATTTCCAAGCTGCATAGTGTCAATCATAAAAAGCCTCTATGCCAACTTTACGTGTAGTGTTGGGCAGAGCAACATAACCTTTGAGGTGAAGACAGGAGTACGACAGGGATGCCCCTTCTCAACCACTCTATTTTTAACAGTCATAGACTGGGTGATGCGCCAGACAACAAAGGGCAGTCCAAGAGGAATAAGATGGACTACATTTTCTACATTGGAAGATCTGGAATATGCAGATGAAATTGCACTACTAGCCCATTCACATCAACACATCCAGGAAAAAAACGGATAGACTTAATAAGTTTAGCCAGCAGGTGAGATTGAACATCAACTAAAAGAAGTCAGAGGTCATGACTCTCAATGTGAGCAACCCTGAGCCTATATCAGTAAGGAATCAGCAACTGGTACAGACACTAACCTTCACATACCTAGGATGCATAGTAACACGAGACGGCGGGGCAGGCAAAGACATCAACATCAGAATGAATAAGGCAAGAACAGCCTTTTTTAGCCTAAACAACATCTGGAAGTCCTCTCAATACAGCACAAGCACAAAATTAAGATTATATCAGAGCTGTGTGCTTTCTGTGCTTCTCTATGGTGCAGAATGCTGGAGAGTTACAGAGAAGGAAATGTCGAAATTGTCCTCTTTTCACACAACATGTCTAAGAAAAATTCATCGAATCTTTTGGCCGAATACCATCACCAACCAAGATCTGCTTACTCGGAGCAAGCAAGAGGACATGCACACCATCTTAGCTGACAGACGCTGGAGCTGGGTTGGCCATGTCCTCAGAAGAGACCCCGATGCCATCACAAGAACAGCTATGCTTTGGACCCCTAAAGGAAAACGAAAGAGAGGCCGACCAAAAACAACCTGGCGGAGGACTGTCGAGGCTGAGATGCAAAGAATGAACCAGAGTTGGGTACCGTACGAAGGATGGCCGCCGACCGAGCAAAATGGAATTAATTTATTGTTGCCCTACAAGACGCCACTAGGCGTGATATCCACTGACTGCTTTGACGGTCGGCGGCTAATAATCAAAGAAGAAGAATGTTCCACAGACTAGTATCACCAATTGGTACCACCGACTAGTACCATGAAATGAGATAGAAATAAATATTCCTCCTGAGTATTGGGTCTCCTGATACGAAAATCAGGTGTCCCTCTATTTCTTTCCACCATCCCATCTACCTCAGAACTTTACCCTCTCTTATCATTGATTTAAATCGCAGTGAGCGCAAAACATCCATTGCATTTATATAAAACATGTTTAAATATACATATTCACTGGTTAAAAGGTTGATATAATAATTATGTACATTATTTATGTCATCATCCAATCCCTGCTCTATATCGAATTTTTGGTTCTCTATGAAAAACCCGCATAAAGCAGTCACCAGCTCTTGCAGGGGTGGTTCATGAAACCATCATTCTATATCCTGAGGTTGCAAGCCTCGTATGAACTTGAACATCCACCAGCAATGTCCAAATGTTAATATTGTAAAATATAGAATTATAAAATGTACAACTTACCCCAAATTGGGAGATACAAGCTTCTGGTTGAGAAAAATAGTTTCGGCAACTTAGTTACGATGCCACTTACACATGGTCTGGAGTATTACTTTACACTAGAATCCCACCATGACTTTGTATTCAGGTTCCTAGGATTCAGGGCGTTCCGTATTAGTAAAGGTAGAGTTTTCTTACTGTCTAGGTCCAAAAGATGCTCAAATACGTTGCCGGTCCTATAAATTATAATTTTGATTCTATTCTTTATCCTGGCTTGTCTGTAATGTCTTCCTGACGATAGCACTCGGCCCACGCATCCAGACTGCTACATGGAGGTGAAGTCCAATCAGAGATGTTGTACTTTAACCTCTCAAATGCCAAACCAATAGCAAATAACTTGCTGATTTTGGTAGGGATCTATTGCCACTACACTCGTGTATCTAGAATCTTCTTCAAGACAAAAACAAACTAATGTTCTCTCCATCTCATCTATGATTTCATTTCTGACTTACAAGGTCATATAAGGTATTGCCTTTTCCGTTAATTTTTTTTTACACTCATTACTTCAGAGATTTATTAAATATATTCTCTTTCAAGATGTCATTTTTTTGTAATTATCCATTACAATAAATAAAGGTGTTGATGGGAAATATTTCAGCCCGGAAGGATTCATGGGTAATCTTGCCGGAAACGAATAAATCATTTTCGTGCTCCAAAAATCTCATTCGTTATCTTCCTGTGGTGTCTTAATCTGTCACTAGACTGATATTTTCCGACACGTTTATGTGCAAACGAACAACTCATTAGGCAACAATCTGGTTTTCTTGTATGATCCCAGCTAGAAAATCGAAGGTAACAATAACCGTATTAGTGACATGACAAACTCACTGTGACATCTCCGCTTTTACGTATTAATCCATGCGCTCCAATTTACTGTCGTTATCTTCACATTAACACATGGTTTCGCTACACGAAATTGACGAACATGACTTAAGGCCAATATTGCTCCACAGCTGTCTAATCTCACAAATCTTGTTCAATTAGGCCCAGACATGACTTGAATTGAAGGAAGAAAACGTAAAGAATGAATGGCGCACATAATTCAGTACTTAAAATGAGAGGCAGATTAATAATGCCGGAGAGGAGAGAAGATCGGGAAAAGTGAAAGGACAATTCTGTTACATCTTCTACTGCTACTTGTCTGGTTTCTATTATCCATTCCACATTGGTGACCTTGTTGTATATTTTCAATCTTTCTATTCTATGCAAACACCCATTTATGAGTTCAGTAGCTTCTATGTGGTTCTTTTTGTTCGTTGATGTATTTGTTGGTTGTTGTTTTTGGTGGTTGTTGTTCTTCATGTTTCAAGGCCATAAATTAGGATTGTCTTAACATCCCATTTAAAGTTTCTTATTTTTTTTTTTAGTTTTGACTTGAATTCCAAATATTTAAAAATGCAATTAAAATAAAACTTACTTTTGTATTCTTAATTTGATGTCACTGCCTGCTCCTCAAACTCTCTGCCTATGCATCTGGCATGTCTTGCACCCCCTGAAGGTAAGTCTCGCATCCCCACTGGGTGCATGCACCGCTGGTTAAGAAGCTCTGCCTTCGTGTGATCACTAAGAAGTATATTTACTACAATGTGAAAATTAACAGCTTAAATACCCTGTAAGCCTTTTCAGTGAAAATTGAAGACTTTACAGAGAAAATGAAATAAATGTGAGAAAGTCAATGCAGTGACTTATCAACTGTCACCACCCGTCAAGCATCAGAATATCAGTTTGGGAACTTAACGCAGCTCATAAGTAGTAAATTCTTACCATTTCTTTGCTATCAGTACCAAACACGGTCCCTAACTTGAGCATAGAAATGGAAAATCGTATCGCGTGGGATGAAAAGTTTAAGAAGAACCGTTAATGATATCAGGAGAGACAGAATGATAAATGATGACATCAATAAAAATTGTGGGAGCTACTGTTGAGGACTGTTTCGCGGCTTGCAGACATGTGAATAGTTGCAAACATTCGCATGCCTGCACCACGGGACTCCTCAATTGAATTAATACTGGAAATCGCGCAGATCAATATATGACGCGTCAAGCCTAGTTACATTAGTCTATGTATGGCCATTGAGCCGAATGGCAGTGTTGGAATGTGTGGCAAAGCCACTTAAGGATTGTGTATTAATATGTGGCACATCCACTGACTAAGGATATATGTGGAAAGGTAGATCCACTGGAAAGTGTAAAAATAGCGTAAGAATCCGTATCAAATTAAATATAGGACAAGATAGAGTCCAGAGTAGAATCGCGAATAACGCAGATTACGTTTAAGGTGAACTTATTCACATGGCAGTTAAAGCCTGGCGATGGAAGCCAAAAAATGTTGAATAATGATACATAGAAAGGATCTATAGATTTACGGATAATGAACTCACTATCAGTGTGAAGGGATAACAATTCCCAGGATCGGATTCAGTAGGAGTTGGTTGCAAACTCTATTACGCTATAGACGTAACGGTTAACCCAGACGAGCTAAGTCTGTGGGATGAACATTTCGTAGAGCTTAGTACTATGTTAAAGCCAAGTTAATGTGTGAGAAATGTGTTACGCTCATTGTGGAAAAAGACATATATGTATTAAATTGTTCAGTCGTCAATGGAACTTGTTGATTGCCTGAATTATTCAAGTTCTCATTCTGTGCTGTGACTGTTGTTAATCCTTGCAAGGTCAGTCCAGATTATCACAGGTATTCAGAAGACTAACTATAATATAACCAACTCTGCTAGAGAAATAATAAACAAGAACGACACTGAATAGAATAATAATTAAATCACACAATAATGGCTTAAAACTGCAATCGAACTATAAGCTGGAATTAGAATGGATGAATCATAATATCTGAAGAAGTATTGACAAGCAACCCATTAACTCACGTCCAACGGTGCTGAATCTTTTAATAACACCTAGAAATAAGAGATACAGCGGGGACCGTAACATACTGGTGTCAGAAGTATTCGGACAATCTTCAGAATTCATCTTTTCCGTTACCCAATTGAACGAACTAATGTTCATGAATTAGGCTTCAAGTTGGGAAAATTTCAGTGGAAACAATTTCAACATCAATTCAGTTCGTCACAGACAAAGTCACAGTGGAAATTGAACAGTTAAAAAAGGTCTCATTGAAGTCGCAAGTCCAATCTGGCAACTCGAATTTACACATCAAGTTACGAAGTTCAAGGTCGAGTCAGGACTCCTATCAACGGTCACTATCTTCGCTGAATCAAATCGATCGGATGTCATTCAATCTTTGATCCTGAACCATCACAGATAACCGGGATGACAAACTATACCCTTGTTAAACGTCGATAGCAACTGGTGAATTATTTCGACAGAAGTTCTTTCGATATTAATTTCGAAAGGATCATCTTCAATCAACCGGTCACGTCTGCTTTTCAATGGGAACAAGACAAACAGCTGGGAGCATCTTGTTGTGGTTTTCTTGGATCACTATGGCTTGATCACATGAAGATAAGTTCTTGTCTAAATTAGAGCTTTTGACTAGTGTGTGTTGTCCAGTTGGCTAGCTTTGGCCTTCAATTTTTCCTCCACTGTCACCTGTCTGTCCTATTTTGCAGTTCTAGTAGTTATCATTATGTGTTTACTATCGATGTATTTTATGTAACTTTGTGGGACGGATGGTTAGGACTTATCATTACTTGGGTATTCCTTTGGAAGATTCAAGTAATTTTAACGACTTTTAGGGATAATTGCTTATATTCGCTGACTGAGGATCTAACTGATTATTAATTTTTCTTTTGAGTTAGGATATAAATGCTTCTTCAGTTAGCAATATAATCACTTTGCTTGTGTTAGTTGTGACGTCACGTGACTACGTCATTTAATTTGCATAGCCTAGTTTCCGTTCGGTCTCACGATTTTATTCGTTTGTGATCTAAAATCTCTCTGTCTCTTTGTTAGTTTAAGACGACTTGTATCTGTTACGTGCACTCTTTGATATCCTGCAATATAATACATTTGTATGCTTGTTATGTTCGCAAATATTTTGTAAACAAAATAGATACTTTTTAGTGCTTAAGGAAAAGTCATTATTGAGTTACTTCCCTTGAAAGGAGTTTCGCCACTTTCGATCGAACTCCGCGGATGAATCCAGTTTTACTGCGATTTATTCTTTGTTTGGGTAGAAATAGATTGTTCTTGCTTCAGTATATCTATGGCCTGAATTTATGTGTAGTGTTTGTCTAGGTAGGACGAGTCTGTCTTTTATCTGTATATCTTTACATATCTAAGTCGAACTATATGTTCTTTGTCGCTAGAAAGGTCAAAGGCTGTTCAGCGGATGTGTGGCTAGAGAGGTGTGATTTGGCTTCGCCCTGATGATGGGGGGCTGTCGTGTTTTCTGTATCGGCTTGTCGCCGGAAAAAGTGATCGTTATATGTGTAGGGGAAAGTGATAGTCGTCTAGACCTATCGTGTATGCTTTACCCCAGTGTTTATTCTTATTGCCAAGGAATGGCAGAATCATATTTCTGATACCAAGGTAACAAAAGCACTTCTTATGAACTCTCTTACGAAGCCATCGTTTTCGATAAGCAGACGCACGATTTGTACGTCTGAGGGAATATTTAACTAGATGAAGATGTCATTCATTTCTAGCAGCACCATATTGTATGATGAAGTCAATTGCATCATGATAGAATCTACAGAGCAATGAGAACATTTAATGTAGGATTAACTTTGATACAGATTCCAGTTTGTATCCTAAAGTGAGTGACAGCTCACGACAGCAGCCATCTTGTATCCAAATAGTTTGTGACTTTCAAGAAGAGAAAAGGGATGTCCCGTACTATCGCTTGATGAGTCCAGAGATCACTGCTACAGATGAGAACCCATTACTAGCGGTTCAATATGATTACATGAAAAATATGTGCTGAACATTATTTAAAGGAATCTTCGCTAGACGAGGTTAGGTCTAGAAGCCATCTTGAATATTGTTTATAAACTGACGTGCTTTGTCAGTAAACTCAGATGATATATATATATATATATATATATATATATATATATATATATATATATATATATATATATATATATATATATATATGGGCAATACTGAGTGCTTGTCTACTGACATTCCATTGTGCTATTATGCAACGAGTGCCCATGTATCATTGCAAGACCATTTATCAATTGTACCATGATGTATTATGCCAACCTGTGATTTGTCACTGTATCCGTGCTGTCGAATGTGTACGTCCAATTAAACTGTAACAAAAAGTACACAGCAGTTGGCGTCGATGACTTCCAGCCATACATGAGTGAGAAAAAGAACATTTATCAACTCTTCGAACTCTTTCATCATTCGCGTATTATACTCTCACTCTATGTCTACACACCACTGCGTAGGTCGAGTTGATATTCCTATTCCTAACAACCACTCTGACGAGCAACGCTGGGGCCTACAACAAGTCTTTAACATTGGAGCTTCCACAGACCACAATACCTCTTAACACTGTGGTCCTGTAAATAGTTGATGTCAGTGTGAACAAGGAGCAATACATCTTCATATCTATACACCATTCAACCGTATATATATAGAAACAGCATTTAACTCTGGTGGAATTCAAAAAAGAGGTTATTTAACAGTATCGTAAAATTTTTATAATGTTATTTTAAACATTTTATTTCTTGAATTAATATGTCCAGTACCTACTTAGTTTCTTTTTATCTGTTTCATAGCGTCGTATAATTGAATATATCATTTCATTATGGTCCATTTGCTTGTTCCATCCATTGTTTATCGTCACCTGTTCTTGTCTCTGGCTATAATAAATATCATAGTTACTTTGATTTAATTAAGCTCATATGTTCATAGTTTATTTATTGACAAATAATATACTTATATAAGTTATTGAGAAAAGTAGCACCATGTCTACGTTAGAAGATTTTATTAAGATTGGACAAAGCCTAGGGAAATCAGGTTCTAATCTTCAGACTTTTGCTGAAACGAGATATGAAAAGCATTTATCTCAAGAGGAAAGAATTGAGCAACGTGAACTTAAAAAGTTGGAATTGGCTCAAAAAGATAAAGAAATGGCTCAACAAGAAAAAGAGAGAGAATTACAAAAAGAACTTAAGGAGAAAGAAATGTCTCAACAAGAAAAGGAGAGAGAATTAGATAGAGAAAGAATGGAAATAAGAAAAATGGAACTCCTTCAATTAGACCAGGCACATAAACATGCTATGGAGCTTGAGACTTTAAGATTAAACGCTGAGAAAGAAAAGGCTGTTGAATTGGCTAGGTTGCAATCAGAGCAGTCCCGACCTTCGGCTAATTCAAATTTATTTTATCCAAAATTGAAGATGCCACATTTCGACCAATCTAGAGATTGCGTCGATTCATTTTTATCCAGATTTATTATGAAAGTTACAGGTTTAAATATACCTAAGGAAAGATGGAGTAGTCTTTTGGTTGATTTTTTGACCGGGGACTCACTCAAGGTTTTCATGAATCTGGATGAGAAAAGCAGAAACGATTTTGATGTCGTAAAAGAAGTACTTCTTAGACGGTTCCAGTTAACTGAATCTGGATTCCGAGATCGTTTCCATACGGCTAAGCCTTGTAAGGACGCTGACTTTGGGGAATTTATTGCTTCCATTAAACATTTTTTCAATAGATGGATAGAATTATCAGGTATTACCAAATCATATGAGGGGTTGATGGATTTCATGCTACGTGATAAAATGCTCTCCTCATGTAGTCATGATTTAGAATCCTTCTTACACGAGAGACACCCTAACTCTATTGAGGAATACGAAAAATTCGGTAGACAGTTAGTCACGGCACATCCGAATAAGGATGTCCATCGATCTTTTCCTCGAGATCCTATGCCTACGTGTGCAGCACTCCATGATCATAGATCGTATGATCACCGACCTAGATCAAAGAGCACAGACGGTCGATATCGTACACAGTTTCGTCAAGAATATCGGGGGTCTTACAACTTCCCTCGATATCACTCACCATCAAGATTCTATCGTCGGAGTTATCGAGGTTATTCACCTCATGATCGTGGAGGCCACAAAGGCAGGGGTCGTGATGATTATCACAAAGACTATTACAGGGATTACAATAATCATGGATCATCATATAAGAGGAATGATGATAATGATGAGTCAACTGATTTTTATTATAAGACAAAATCAGGCAAAAAGAAAACAAATCATTCTAGATCGTCTTCAAAGAATAATGACAAACATGGTCATGCTAATGCATGTACTACCAAAAGAGATCATGATAATGATGATAACAAACATGCTAATTTATGCACCATGTTAGATGACTCTTGTTATGTTTGTCAATCACATCTGATATCAGAGAGGAAAAATACACTTCGGTGTGGACATACAATGTCTTCTATGTCTGCTTGTGAGAATTTGGGACGTCTCACATACCACAAGGCATACTTATATGGAAGAGAAGTAAGAGTTTTACGGGATTCTGGCTGTTCTACTGTTGGCATACAACACTCGCTTATCGAGCCCTCTGCATTTACGGGTAAAACTGTTAAATGTAACTCCTTTGTCCGGATTGTTGGCCAAAGGTAGTCCAAAAAAAATATTATGGACACCGCAGTGCGAAGAGGCTCTGATTATGATAAAGAATTTATTTAAGAATCCTCCTATCCTGTTATTGCCAAACATACATTTACCATTCCTAATTCTTCTTCTTCTTCTTCTTCTTCGTTCGCCCTGAAAAGGACGGTGGTTGCGTTGTGTCTGTTTACAACGTAGCTGTGATATCTGCACCTTTCGGTCGACACATCCGACTTCTGCACGGCATTTTTTAGGACCGGGTTTGCCTTCCCATTTCGATCCACACTCGCTCAGCCAGCCTGCACAGCTACAGACTGTTTCCAGGACCACCACGTGGAGGTGGAGTGCGGTCTTGACCAGCTCTGGTTCGCTGGTCCTGACGCAGGCAGTCAAGCTATGAGTCGCTGACTTCGGTCTCTATTGCTGCGTCTTGAGGTCCCCCCATTCCTAATTCAAACAGATGCATCCAGTTCCGGAATTGCAGGATGCTTGCTTCAATGCTATGAAGGGATACTACATCTATTTGTTTGTCTCACGCAAGCTTACACCTGCGGAACAAAAATACGCAACAGGAGAGCGCGAACTTCTCGCGGTGGTTTGGTGCTTAGAAAAACTGTCTAAGTATTTGATAGGGAGGAAGTTCTTTATTCACACAGACCACAGTCCGCTCACTTTTATTACTGCGAGAACTATGAAAAACGCAAGAATTCATAGATGGTTTCTGTTGCTACAAGAATTCGCATTTACAATCATACCTATTTCAGGAACTGATAATAACCTCGCGGACTTGTTATCTAGAAACTTTTCGTCACAGGATTGAGATAACTTTCTTGTCTTGATGTTGACAATGGACATAATTTTATAATTGATATTTCTAATTGTGAATATTAATTTCATTATAACATTCTTGACGATAGATAACATGCATATATTATAGTCGGTCACATCTTCGCCACCACTCGCACACGTGCCACGAGTGTCACGTTTTGGAGCTGGGGGATGATGTTGAGGAATGTTTCGCGGCTTGCAGACATGTGAATGGTTGCAAACATTCACATGCCTGCACCACGGGACTCCTCAATTGAATTAATACTGGAAATCGCGCAGATCAATATATGACGCGTCAAGCCTAGTTACATTAGTCTATGTATGGCCATTGAGCCGAATGGCAGTGTTGGAATGTGTGGCAAAGCCACTTAAGGATTGTGTATTAATATGTGGCACAGCCACTGACTAAGGATATATGTGGAACGGTAGATCCACTGGAAAGTGTAAAAATAGCGTAAGAATCCGTATCAAATTAAATATAGGACAAGATTAAAAGTTGCTACCGTAAGTGAAATGGGTTCATTTTCGATACAAGACAACAGGAAGCTGAGACGCTTGGGAGTCATGACCCAAGTGGGCCCGCCCCCCTTAGAGTGTAAAGGAGTAATCGGGCCGAAACACTTGTCAGATGGGGGACTCCTTCTGATGATCAGATTGCTTCCTGTTGTATCGCTCTGTAAAGAGTTTCCTATCATCTTATCACAGAGTTGAATCGCGAATAACGCAGATTACGTTTAAGGTGAACTTATACACATGGCAGTTAAAGCCTGGCGATGGAAGCCAAAAAATGTTGAATAACGATACATAGACAGGATCTATAGATTTACGGATAATGAACTCACTATCAGTGTGAAGGGATAACAATTCCCAGGATCGGATTCAGTAGGAGTTGGTTGCAAACTCTATTACGCTATAGACTTAACGGTTAACCCAGACGAGCTAAGTCTGTGGAATGAACATTTCGTAGAGCTTAGTACTATGTTAAAGCCAAGTTAATGTGTGAGAAATGTGTTACGCTCATTGTGGAAAAAGACATATATGTATTAAATTGTTCAGTCGTCAATGGAACTTGTTGATTGCCTGAATTATTCAAGTTCTCATTCTGTGCTGTGACTGTTGTTAATCCTTGCAAGGTCAGTCCAGATTATCACAGGTATTCAGAAGACTAACTATAATATAACCAACTCTGCTAGAGAAATAATAAACAAGAACGACACTGAATAGAATAATAATTAAATCACACAATAATGGCTTAAAACTGCAATCGAACTATAAGCTGGAATTAGAATGGTATCCCAAAACTGCGGTCTCCCCTGTGCCTCTTTGGCCATAATATTGTGTAATGTAGCATGTAGCCTTTTATTCTTCCCGTTGCTGTTCAATCTATATATCGAGGTCCTGATGTGTGCTATACTTATTTCTTGTATAAACTTTTTGAATTATGTGCTTGTAAATGCTGTTCCATTGTCTGTCAACAGTACCGACGGACACCCATGTCTCGGGATGAATTCCCTCATCATATTGTATATTATCGTTTTCGCCGTAGCCTGTTTGATGGTGTAACATTCTGGCCACCCTGACAACATATCCAGTACATGAAGAATATACTTGTTGCCTGCCAACGTTGTGGGATACGGTCCCGATATGTCCAAACTGATTTTCTGCATTGTGTACTGGGGCGTGTCCATTTCCTGTATGGGACATTTGATAGCCCTTAGATTTCTAGATTTACACACTAGACATTCATCCACATGTGATACTATGTCTTTGTTTATCGAAGGCCAAAAATATCTGCGTTTTATAATTTCCAACGTTTTGTCCCTTCCCACATGGCCATTTTCGTCATGGTAACTCCTTAACACTTGTTGAACCAGTTGTTTAGGAATGTACACTTTTGGTACCCCGTCTCCTTTTGGATTTATGTATTCTACGAGTCTGTCCTGTGTATTGATTCTGAAATTTGCCGCTTCTTTATGACCATTCCAGATTTGTTGTTTCAACTTCCGGATTTCTTTATCCTT
Organism: Oreohelix idahoensis; assembly: GCA_024509875.1. Taxonomy (NCBI): domain Eukaryota; kingdom Metazoa; phylum Mollusca; class Gastropoda; order Stylommatophora; family Oreohelicidae; genus Oreohelix; species Oreohelix idahoensis. Next base: position 219,855 of record JAMPIV010012903.1, read on the forward strand.
CTCTTGCTCATCTTTGATGTTTATTCCGTGTAACTGTATATTGTCTTCTGACACATACTCTTCTATTTCTCCCAATGGTTCATGGCCTCTTCTGTTAGAATTTATGATGTTTATGTGCCTAAATCTAACATCTATCTCCGGTATATCTTCCCTCTGCGGTGGCGTATTCGATGACTCGTAAGGGACTCTTGACAATACGTCTGCACACGTATTCTGCTTTCCCTGTATATACGTCACTGTGATATCATGGGTTTGGAGGTTCAGAGCCCAAGTCTGCATCTTCTTTGATTGTTCCGACGGTTTGTTGATCCAATGTGTCAATGGTTGCTGATCTGTCCTTGTTTCGAAGCTGATCCCTCTCAGATAGTAGTCTAACTTTTGTACTGCGAAATATATCGCAAAAGCCTCTTTCTCTATTGTGGCCCACGTTTGCTGCGTATTACTGAGCCTATGCGACAGAAATACAATCGGTTTTTCATCTCGGATGTTCGGTAAAATGGGTTCCTCGTTTGGCAAGGATGGTTGAACTAAACATGCACCGATTGCCGGTCCGATGCGTCTGTATACAGTATCATTGTACTGTCTGGGTCCGGGTGTGCCAAATATGGTATTTCCGTCAAGGCAATCTTGAGATATTCAAATGCCCGCTGACATTCGTCTGTCCATTTGAATCTAGCATAATTCTTTGTTAGATTTATCAGGGGTTCTGCTGCCTGAGAGAAGTTCACGACATGTTGACGAAAACATCCGCATGTGCCTAAGAATCCGCGCGCCTGGCGGACGTTGGTGGGTGGTGGTATCAGTTTTATCGCCTTTACTTTCTCCTCATCCGGCATTACTCCGTCCCTGTTTATGACAAAGCCTAAGTATCTTGTTTCTTGCTTCAGAAAATTGCATTTGCTAATTTTCAGTTTTACGTTATGCTTGCGAATTCTGTCGAACACCATCTTGACATGTTGTAAGTGGTCTTATATAAATAACACATAAGGAAGGGAAACCCGAGGCCTGTAAACAGTAAATTAATATTAGACAAACATAAAGGTATGTTTTCGGGCACTCGTAAGAAATAAAGAAGTAGAACACTTGGACAACAGAAAAACAACAGACGTGAGTGGCTTACCCAGGGTTCGAACCCCGTACCTTCCGTACGACAACTCCGCCTAGCTATCAAGCGAATCACACTGACCCCACGGCCAGCTAGGCATCCCCAATAAAAGATGCTTTGCTGGCTATTTATCAGTATGAAACACACAAGATAACACCGGAAGTATACAGTGGGCAACTCAGCCCTTAAATGACGCAATCACTTCTGTTGTTCTCCTATTAACAGTATGTGTCAGTCCAAACAAGACAAAGACCTTGATACTGGGTCCAGTAAATAGTAGAAGACTTAAGGACATTAGTATAGAACAGAGGGTAGGTTTCTGGTATTGTATAAACATAAATAACACATAAGGAAGGGAAACCCGAGGCCTGTAAACAGTAAATTAATATTAGACAAACATAAAGGTATGTTTTCGGGCACTCGTAAGAAATAAAGAAGTAGAACACTTGGACAACAGAAAAACAACAGACGTGAGTGGCTTACCCAGGGTTCGAACCCCGTACCTTCCGTACGACAACTCCGCCTAGCTATCAAGCGAATCACACTGACCCCACGGCCAGCTAGGCATCCCCAATAAAAGATGCTTTGCTGGCTATTTATCAGTATGAAACACACAAGATAACACCGGAAGTATACAGTGGGCAACTCAGCCCTTAAATGACGCAATCACTTCTGTTGTTCTCCTATTAACAGTATGTGTCAGTCCAAACAAGACAAAGACCTTGATACTGGGTCCAGTAAATAGTAGAAGACTTAAGGACATTAGTATAGAACAGAGGGTAGGTTTCTGGTATTGTATAAACATAAATAACACATAAGGTCTAAACCCGAGGCCTGTAAACAGTAAATTAATATTAGACAAACATAAAGGTATGTTTTCGGGCACTCGTAAGAAATAAAGAAGTAGAACACTTGGACAACAGAAAAACAACAGACGTGAGTGGCTTACCCAGGGTTCGAACCCCGTACCTTCCGTACGACAACTCCGCCTAGCTATCAAGCGAATCACACTGACCCCACGGCCAGCTAGGCATCCCCAATAAAAGATGCTTTGCTGGCTATTTATCAGTATGAAACACACAAGATAACACCGGAAGTATACAGTGGGCAACTCAGCCCTTAAATGACGCAATCACTTCTGTTGTTCTCCTATTAACAGTATGTGTCAGTCCAAACAAGACAAAGACCTTGATACTGGGTCCAGTAAATAGTAGAAGACTTAAGGACATTAGTATAGAACAGAGGGTAGGTTTCTGGTATTGTATAAACATAAATAACACATAAGGAAGGGAAACCCGAGGCCTGTAAACAGTAAATTAATATTAGACAAACATAAAGGTATGTTTTCGGGCACTCGTAAGAAATAAAGAAGTAGAACACTTGGACAACAGAAAAACAACAGACGTGAGTGGCTTACCCAGGGTTCGAACCCCGTACCTTCCGTACGACAACTCCGCCTAGCTATCAAGCGAATCACACTGACCCCACGGCCAGCTAGGCATCCCCAATAAAAGATGCTTTGCTGGCTATTTATCAGTATGAAACACACAAGATAACACCGGAAGTATACAGTGGGCAACTCAGCCCTTAAATGACGCAATCACTTCTGTTGTTCTCCTATTAACAGTATGTGTCAGTCCAAACAAGACAAAGACCTTGATACTGGGTCCAGTAAATAGTAGAAGACTTAAGGACATTAGTATAGAACAGAGGGTAGGTTTCTGGTATTGTATAAACATAAATAACACATAAGGAAGGGAAACCCGAGGCCTGTAAACAGTAAATTAATATTAGACAAACATAAAGGTATGTTTTCGGGCACTCGTAAGAAATAAAGAAGTAGAACACTTGGACAACAGAAAAACAACAGACGTGAGTGGCTTACCCAGGGTTCGAACCCCGTACCTTCCGTACGACAACTCCGCCTAGCTATCAAGCGAATCACACTGACCCCACGGCCAGCTAGGCATCCCCAATAAAAGATGCTTTGCTGGCTATTTATCAGTATGAAACACACAAGATAACACCGGAAGTATACAGTGGGCAACTCAGCCCTTAAATGACGCAATCACTTCTGTTGTTCTCCTATTAACAGTATGTGTCAGTCCAAACAAGACAAAGACCTTGATACTGGGTCCAGTAAATAGTAGAAGACTTAAGGACATTAGTATAGAACAGAGGGTAGGTTTCTGGTATTGTATAAACATAAATAACACATAAGGAAGGGAAACCCGAGGCCTGTAAACAGTAAATTAATATTAGACAAACATAAAGGTATGTTTTCGGGCACTCGTAAGAAATAAAGAAGTAGAACACTTGGACAACAGAAAAACAACAGACGTGAGTGGCTTACCCAGGGTTCGAACCCCGTACCTTCCGTACGACAACTCCGCCTAGCTATCAAGCGAATCACACTGACCCCACGGCCAGCTAGGCATCCCCAATAAAAGATGCTTTGCTGGCTATTTATCAGTATGAAACACACAAGATAACACCGGAAGTATACAGTGGGCAACTCAGCCCTTAAATGACGCAATCACTTCTGTTGTTCTCCTATTAACAGTATGTGTCAGTCCAAACAAGACAAAGACCTTGATACTGGGTCCAGTAAATAGTAGAAGACTTAAGGACATTAGTATTCGCTTGATAGCTAGGCGGAGTTGTCGTACGGAAGGTACGGGGTTCGAACCCTGGGTAAGCCACTCACGTCTGTTGTTTTTCTGTTGTCCAAGTGTTCTACTTCTTTATTTCTTACGAGTGCCCGAAAACATACCTTTATGTTTGTCTAATATTAATTTACTGTTTACAGGCCTCGGGTTTCCCTTCCTTATGTGTTATTTATGTTTATACAATACCAGAAACCTACCCTCTGTTCTATACTAATGTCCTTAAGTCTTCTACTATTTACTGGACCCAGTATCAAGGTCTTTGTCTTGTTTGGACTGACACATACTGTTAATAGGAGAACAACAGAAGTGATTGCGTCATTTAAGGGCTGAGTTGCCCACTGTATACTTCCGGTGTTATCTTGTGTGTTTCATACTGATAAATAGCCAGCAAAGCATCTTTTATTGGGGATGCCTAGCTGGCCGTGGGGTCAGTGTGATTCGCTTGATAGCTAGGCGGAGTTGTCGTACGGAAGGTACGGGGTTCGAACCCTGGGTAAGCCACTCACGTCTGTTGTTTTTCTGTTGTGCAAGTGTTCTACTTCTTTATTTCTTACGAGTGCCTGAAAACATACCTTTATGTTTGTCTAATATTAATTTACTGTTTACAGGCCTCGGGTTTCCCTTCCTTATGTGTTATTTATGTTTATACAATACCAGAAACCTACCCTCTGTTCTATACTAATGTCCTTAAGTCTTCTACTATTTACTGGACCCAGTATCAAGGTCTTTGTCTTGTTTGGACTGACACATACTGTTAATAGGAGAACAACAGAAGTGATTGCGTCATTTAAGGGCTGAGTTGCCCACTGTATACTTCCGGTGTTATCTTGTGTGTTTCATACTGATAAATAGCCAGCAAAGCATCTTTTATTGGGGATACCTAGCTGGCCGTGGGGTCAGTGTGATTCGCTTGATAGCTAGGCGGAGTTGTCGTACGGAAGGTACGGGGTTCGAACCCTGGGTAAGCCACTCACGTCTGTTGTTTTTCTGTTGTCCAAGTGTTCTTCATGCAAAACTTGGATTCCAGCGTGTGTACCACGTGTGCACCATTGCTTGTTGCTCTATCACACCGTAAACAGCCTCTTTTAGCTTCTGGTGCATGTTTTATGTGCGTGTTGATGGCTTGGGATAAACCCCCCACATGCCGCGCTTACAGATGAAAGCGTGTGAATGTAAGCTACATATACGGGAGAGCGCGCGGTTTCACGGTAATATTAATGGGGGTGTAATATTTCAGTGGCCTAGATTTTAACGCATTTTTGCTCTATCGTTTTCTCGAGGAGGGTCACCTGGCTCTGCACGTTTTCAGTCCTTTGTTGTTTCATTCCCGGAACAAATATAAATCGTTGCGCCCAGAGAGGCCTGAACACGTCAGCAGTGGGTGTAGTCACATTTCAGGGTCAGCCCTGGCTGACACGCAAATTACCACTCATGTAATTAGCGTAGATTATCGTTACGCAAACACCCAGCTGCGGTACAGTGCTGTCGGGAGACGGATAAAGTGTGACGTCCAGCCCCGTTATTGTCGCATATGATAGACGGTATTTAGCGCCCCGCGGCGGCTGTCGTTTGTGCTTCTGCTGACTGGCGGCTTAGGCGAGATGTGATACTGCTAAGATAACATACACGGGGTGGCGGAACGGGATACTCGAGATAACAAATTGGCGGCGTGTAAACATGAAACGTACCTTCCGTCTTATTTAGCCATCTTCCTTTCTTCACCCTAGTCTTCACATTTTACCGCCGCTGACAGCAAGTGACATTTTGTAAAACTTTATGGTTGTGAAACACTGAGGCGGTACGGGCAGCGTTGGTGTAGCTGTCAGTCCTTCTCAGGGCTTCATCAAGCTAGCAGATAAATACTGTTAGTTCTTTTCAGGACTTAGCATCTAACGCTGTCCTCCGGTTAACAGAGTTCAACTATTTTTGAATGGCTAATTGCAAGTGCGCTCAGACATAACCAGGGGATTTCTAGGTTAATGAACACGTGCCTCGCCACAAGAACGTGTAGAGAGGGAAGTAAGAACAAACGGGGGGGGGGGGGGGGGGGGGGGGGGGGGGGGGGGGGGGGGGAGAAATTATTTCAGCACATCGGATAAACGAGAAGCAGCAGTTACAAAGTGAAATCATACTTAAAACAAAAACGGTATAATTTTCAACTCCTGACGAGCTCTGATCGAAATAAAAAACACATTAAGAATTGCATTAATGCGGTCGGTTTTTATGTGATTAAAATTCTAAAGAAGCCTTCCTTGCCTGTTTATTATTTGTTGGTTTTGTATTGTAATAATAGAAAAGGAAATTAGAGGGGCTGTTGAATTGTGCACCCATGTATAGCAGTTGTACTGTATATAATATAGAGTTGGTGGTGGGGAGAAGCTGGAGGAGGTTCAAAAGCTACGTTTGCAGACGAATTACTACGGATAACGGCCGTATACGAGTACTGCATTTTTAAACTGCGAGCGTGGTGGGGTTTATGACTCGTTTTAACCATCTGCACATTTAAACAAATGATGCAGTTTTTTGTTTTAAATTGTGGTCGCAAATACTTTTCCAGCTGCGAATGGTTTCAGTCAGAACGTGTCAAATGTCATGTTATTTCTTCGTATTAAAACGTCGTCTAGCAGACGTTTTCGCTAGCCGGGGGGAAGATAATCGTCTGCCGTTTCGCTGCGCAGCAAAACTGCATCACGTCTGCTGCAGTGTTGCCATCAAACGGACTTTTTTTGCGTAAAGTTTTATCAGACGCTGAACGCGATTCTTTACAAATATTTTGACTTAGTTAGGCCGAAGACGAAGTGCTTGAAACATTCTGCACACCCGCCGGCTTGTATAAACAACGTTTCTGCGGTTGTGGAACTTTTGGAACATGTGTGAGTAGAATGGTTGAATGCTCTTTTTTGCGCTGCGTGGGACCACCATTGCAGTTTGCCCTCGCGTTCATGCGCTCTTGCAGTAGTTGCAGTTTTTGTAGCACCTTGTTTTACATTATGAGGTTCCTAATCCCAATAATTTAAAAATCATAGTCGCTTCTTATAAATGGCTTGGGGGAACAGTTGTCCTATACTTTATCTCTCTTATGCGAATACAAAAAAAAAGGCAAATGTAGTCTCATAGAAGGTAATGCCGCAGGAAAGTGAAATTTTAAGAAACTGAAACTTCACTGTTCTACATGCAAGTTTTATGAGGTGTGGGTGACCAGTTACCTTCCTCGCTACCTTTGCCTTCCTTAACTAAAAAGCAGAGTCAGTTACTCATTTCAGCTGGGTGGACTGGAGCGTGACGCTACCAGGTTTCGAACCGGGAACCCGGTAACTTTGTCCCCCGAGAGGCAAGTGCTCTAACCGCTTAGCTTGTGTGACTAGATGGTGAATAAAACGTGGCTCAGCTCACTGACTGGGGGGGGGGGGGCTGGGGGGGGGGGGGGGGCAATTAATGTTGTCTCTGAAGGACCGAGGACTAGATTGGAACCAGGCCAGGAGGAAGACAGCCGATAGGATAGTGTGACGTTTTCTCTGGCAAACCTCTACACCCCAGGGTAGATTTTATCTATTTTTTAAAATAAAAATTTGCCTCGTTTTTGGCGAGGCGCGTGTCCCGTTCAACCTAATCGGTTATATTAGGGCGCACGATTAAATAGTAGTTAAAAGTAAAAATGGATTCCAGCATGTGTACCACGTGTGTACAATTGCTTGTTGCCCTAACAAGCCACCGTCTAAGCCACCATGGCAAGTTTCTCATTGTCCGAAACATGAGGTGATAGAATGTGCATGTTATATAACAAATTAATTTTGTTTTTGTTTAACATTAGATGAAGAACTTGAGTTTGCTTCATGTCATTAAACTTGAAGTGCATTCAGAATTGTCTTTTTTAAATTCGGTTTTTCAAAAGTAAAGACAAACATAACACACAGCCCATCCTACATTATTGCGCGGGATCGAACCCTAGTAAGCGTTACGCTCCACTCTACCCAGCAGTAAATGGGTGCCTGATACTACTCTTGAGTTAAAGAAGACAAAGGCAGTGAGGGATGGAACTGGTCACTCCACCTCATATACTCATCCACATAAGCCTGGATCTAGTATAGTGAAGTATCTTACACTACATTCTCCTGTAATACTTCATTCCCCTACTGTAGTATATACTTTAAGACTACCTTTACCTTTACCAAAAATAGGTAGTCCCATTGCTGATACTGCCGCAGGAGAGTGAAGTGTTAGAGATAAGTTACACTAGGTCTCAGTTTTACAGCTCACTCGCTCACGCTGCTTCACTTACCCAGTCAGTATGTGTCTTTGCCTCGCTTTAATTTCTTTTTATGATGTTATTAGACCTAAAGGTCTTTTATATTTGGACATGCGCCCTAATATAACCGACTAGGTTGAACGGGACGCGCCACGCCAACAACGAGGCAATATTTTATTTTTTTTTAAATGAAGAAAAGTCGGAGATGTATGTCAAGGGATTTGCCTCCCCTTTGCTCTGCAGTAGTGGTCCACCTGTGGCCAAAACTCAAGAGTATCTAAAGTGGGTCTTCAAAGATGTCTACCTTCGCACGAGATTACTCTTGGCAGAGTTGTAGATACAAGGATAATGATGCTTCTATCTCAAGGGAGTTTTCACAAGATAATTCAGAAGTCAAGAACAATGCTGCATAGGGCAGAGCACTATTAACTTATATCTGATCCGGCACCTTTTGTGAAGTTTTAAGCAATGGTGTGGCTTGTTCGAGCCCCCAGCTGGTTTAATCCAGCGAAATTCCTGTTATAAGTATTTTTAGCTATATGGCTGTAACTATATGTATATGTATTAAAGATTTTAGATCATACATGCGCTCTCTTATCTATAAGAACTGAATCAACTATGGATTTATAAAATAACATGTAACAAATTTAATAATCAATTAGTCTTTAACAAATTTAAATAAATAGGGATGAAAGTGACTTAAGAGGGTTTTTAATTTGTCTTCACTGAGACTTAATTGGGGACTGATGATTATTGTCCGTTACTTGTGCCTGTTACAAAAAAACTGAACTGACTGAGTACTGCAGTGGGTCGTTGTCAGGTCTTTTGTGTTGAGGACTCTTCTCTAGAGGCGTCTAGATGAACTTCACTCTTAATGTCAAGGTGGGTGTCTTCACAATGTGTCCACTATAGGTAGTTGGTGTGGAACCCAGCGTCTTAGATCACAAGGTAGTGGCGAAGAGTCTTACTCCAGACTGGTCTGGCACTAAGAACCGCCTTGTAGCTTCGAACCACGAACTGTAGGAAAAATAAAAGAACAAATTCCTCTGCTAAGTACATTTGTGGACAAGATTAACAGGCGCATTGTCTCGCTGTCCACCCACCAATGTAAGCCTCTCTGAATAATTATTCTCCCTGGGTATACACAGCATAGCTGAGGGAATATGATTAGAAATCACATTATTCTTCTGGACACTTAAATCGGAAAATGTGTCTGGACAGCGTGAGTGCAATGATTTGCCTGAACTAACATTATAAAAGTACACATATCTCACAAAATGATACTATACACCCTAGGCACATGTGAGGTAATCATCTCACTGCTCTGTTCAGAGTCTGGTGTCGCTTCTACTTTCGCTTTCCTGAGCGAACTAGCAAAAAGCAAACACCAGTGCTTGCTGTAGTGGTTTATGAACATACTATTTTCATATGTTGAGGTTGTCAGCCTCCCATGACTTGTATAACCACTTAGCAAGTAACATGTCACATTCACTTTGTAAAGTATATGTTCACAACTTACCCCAAATGGGATATACAATCTCCTGGCACAGTAGAATGGACACATCAGCTGTGATTTGATGCTTCGAACACTTGGTCTGGTGTAGTTTCAGAATCCCTCTTATGACTTGTGTTTTATGATTCCTTAAGTTTCCAGTCTTTGTATTTAAAATTTCGGGTTCTCTTTTAAGTTATAAAGACGCCCAAATACTTCCATCTGTCACTTTTAAGTTTGGAATTCTTTGTCCGATCTTTCTCTCTGGCTAATAGTTGTTACTTGACGTTTGTTGAAAATGCAGTCTAATTTGTGTCTCAGATTTCGCTAGATTATATTTCCATTTCTCAGTCCGAGTCCTAGATGGTATTTCCGACAAACTTTCCAATGAGAGCCAAAGTATATTCTGGCTCTGAAATTAAACCAATCCTGTCTCTTTAGAACTAAGTGAGTCGGGGTTTTAAATCATTACTATTCCCCGCGTGTTTTAAAATATCAATTTTAAAATATTAACGTGACCTCTTTCAGATATGGCAGTAATACTTCCGATTACACTTGTGCAAACTAACCAACACATCGGCGAACTTATTTCCTAGCTATTACCTTTCCCAACATAATCTCCCCCGACGGGTTATCTGTATTATTGATACAGAGATGGGCCATCGGAAGCGATTACATAGTATCACCTGTGTTTACGTACATCTCCCAGACGGATTTCCCAGATTAACAATCTGGCTTTCTCTCCGCCATCGTGCGATACTGCCTTGTGTCAACAATGACCGTCTCTATCAAAGGTGGCTAGACGACTTAAGTGATAAAAGTATTAGCCGCTGACCTGTCTAATTAGCCTTGTCATACTACGATTCACATGGTGAAACGTAAATAAGTCTGGGAGTGATTAGGCAAGAATGTAGGTGCATAAAATATGCCAAATAATAGGATGATGAGTGGAAAAAAAGAAATAAATCGGTAATGCAGGAGAGAATGAAGAATGTAGAAGGACGTACACAAGTATCGTCACACACCCCGTCACCTAAGATGTTTTGTTAAATACCCTGGTTTGGGTATGCACTTCTACATGGTTTGTGCCTTCCTCTACTACTGTTCTGGATGACAGTGTTCTTCTCCTCATTATGCCGTTGGCGAACGTTTGAATTGCTTGCTTGGCAATGTGTACTGTTTTGTACGTACTGACGAACGTCGTCCCATCGTTTGGGCCAAGGTAAACCTCTTTAAGATTATTCATTGTGGGTCCCACGGGAACACGTTCCCCCGATGAGGATATATGGGCTGATTTCATAACGGAGGGTCTTAAGGGGAGAGGCACCACGAGTTGCTTCCCCTGCCTCGCCCGTCGATAAATAATTCCATGTTCTTTGAAAAATGTTGCAACTGAAGCATGGGTTGCCTATACAGTAGAACTCCATTTATCCGAACCCCAATTATCCGAACATCCAATTATCCGAACACTTTGTCCAGAAAAAAAAAACCAGGTGCCACCAGTCACGTTAGACTACAATTCTGAATCTTTTGATGCGGCAAGCTTCAAATGTGTGCGAACAATTTGTAGAGGATGGGATGGGCTAATGGTCGGTCGCTTACATACAGGAAGTCAGTTAGATCATTATATCATAAAGTCAGTTAATATCTAGTTTACCAATCCAGTGTACGAGTGCGTTCTAGGCAGAACACTGGCTAAACAGACAGTTCAACTTAAAATAATTGTCTCTGCTACCACAGCAGAATAATTTTGGTGTACAAGTATTTCTCTGTGCGATAAGGCATCTTCCAGTAGGCCTAATGCATATAAAAGGAACCGCAATGTTTTGTCAATTGAAACGAAAACAGAAATTATCAAGAGACTAGGAAAAAGTGAAACTGTGTCTTCACTTGCCAGAATTTTCAATGTTGGGAAAGCTAAAGTCTCTGACATCAAAAGTAACAAGGATAAAATTATGAGTTTTGCATCGAAATTGGATAGTGAAAATGGGTCGAAGAAACGTAAAACCATGAGAAATGCGAAAGATTTGAAATTGGAAGAGGCTTTGTATATATGGTTTGTGCAAAGAAGAAGCAAAGGGGAACCTTTCTCTGGCTCTCTATTGTGTGAAAAGGCACTTCAGTTCAACAATCAACTTGACGGTCCTCCTGACTTTAAGGCTAGCCAGGAATGGTTAAGAAACTTTAAATCTCGTCATGGCATACGAGGATTGGAGATTCAAGGGGAATCTTTATCTAGCGATGCAACTGCCGCTGAAAATTTTAAAGAAACACTCTTGGCTTTTTTGGAAGAAGAAAGTTATTCACTCGATGATGTGTATAATGCCGATGAGACTGGCTTATACTGGAAATCAATGCCTCAAAAATCACTTGCATCTCAGCGCAAAGCAGCTGCCCCTGGGTTTAAAAAGTGCAAATAGAGAGTAACAATTTTGGTAGCCGCGAATGCCAGTGGAAGTCATCATTTACCGGTGCTAACGATCGGCAAAGTAAAAAAACCACGTTGTTTAAAGAATGTGACATGTCTCCCATTGTGCTACAAAACACAGAAGAGTGCTTGGATGAATAGTGAAATATTTCTTGATTGGTATACAAATCAGTTCATCCCAAATGTGAAGAGGTTGAGAGAACAAGAAAAGAAAACTGGAAAAGTAATTCTTCTACTGGACAATGCACCATCTCATCCAGAGACGGTGTCGCGAAATTGGTTTCAAGTCATTGCAAATGAGTTCAGTTAGATTTATAAACCCATCTACGATCGAGTGACCGCTTTCAAAATGGCGGCGTATCAGCGAAATGTGTATCGGACAGAGGAAATCGCCAACGATAAATAAAAACGAAGGGAATCCGTATGAAAAGGATTTTACATTTCAGTACAGGGAAGGATGGTGTATAACTGCATATAAGATGGAACGGTAGGAAGTTCTCATTTACGGAGATATATGCGTATTTCGGCTGCCCACAGTTACGCTAAAAGCATGTAAACCCACTTCTGTTCTAAATATTAAAATCAACAAATAACAGTTTGGGAATTTACATGGATAGGAAGATAGAGTTTTATCAGCTGTATAAAACTAGATAAGATGGAACAATATGGATATTATATATGCCGAGAATGATAAAGGCAAAATTTCAGTCGACGCACAGATCTGCCGAAATCACTGTTCGGGAAGGATTTTTCAGGTTAGGTTTAGGCTGTGACGTCGGTACTCTCCGATACGTCCGCGCTTTGCGTATAAGTAGCGGATTGGTAAACTGAGAGAGATACAGAACCATAACCGTTGTCAACCAGAACGGATACACACACCATTCGAACCACAAGACACCAACGTCCTTTTCAGGACGCCACTACTCGAGATAAGATCGCGTTATCGTCAAAATGCCCAGACATAGGCCACACGCTAAAAAGAGGAAGGTCTACACCAGCCCACCAGCGCAGAACAGCCAGGGTAATCGCAATATCACAATCAACAATGACAGACAGCCAGAGAGCAAGACTGCCCCAAGTACTCGTGCCGGGACCGGCCCTTCTATAACTCCGGACACGACTGAGTTAGCTGTGACATGCGTCGACCCGACTGAGAGTCAGAGTGGCCCGACCCCTTGCCTAGATAAAGAAGACCCAGAACATACAGAAATATGTAGAGCGTTACGACAGCTGGAGAAAAGAAAACAAGCGCTTCTATCCAGGCTGCACCCACCCGACTCGTCAGCAGTAACCCGGTCTATGACAGAGAAGCCGCACGATGCCGAGATGACAGCCGACCCACCTGCAAGCACTATGAAGGAAGTGATAGAGGCAGATCCTCAACACAGACAGGTACAAGAGGAAGATGTCGCAGAGACCATTTTAGATGCACTTCGAAGACTTGAAGACGGAGACGAGTCCCTTAGGCTCGCTCTTCAAGAAGCAACAGTAGAAGTAGCTCCAGACGTGCTGGACATCGAAACCACTGAGAAGCAAGCTACCATTCCTGATCCTGAGGAAAAAAAACAGCTGACAACTCAAAGGCTCAGACGCAAGATATCACACCGAATAACCAAGAACAAGATTCGAACCAAGCCTGTAGAAGGAAACAAAGACCAAACACTAAAAATACAAGCAACTCAGAAAACGATACAGGAGAGGATTGTTAAGATCACCCAGACGTCAGGAAGTGAGGTCTCACTCAGGGCCCTACCCGACAACAAAGTGATCAACATCCTCGAGGTGATAACTGGACGGAGAGGTATCGCCAAAGTAGGGAGGCACGAAAAGGGAGTAGTGCTTTCTCTCAACAACACAGACAAAACAACCTCGCTGATGATCGAACTGGAATCCGGTCCAAAGGAAATCCAGTTGCCCCACCAAATAAAAGTGGTGGTGGAAAAGTACAAGACAACAAAGAAGTTGGTCATCAGAGGGGTGGATACCAGATGTTCCGAAGGCGAGGTCCACAGACGCCTTCAAGCTGAAAACACAAATCTTAAAATCACGCAGGTCGAAAGGCTAAAAACCTGGGCCAAGAAAGATACCAATCTGATGATAGTCACGGTAGAAGGATCGACAAGACCCGAGAGACTGACGCTCGAAACCACAACCAAAAAGACAGAAGCCTATATCCCTCCGGTGATGCAGTGCTCCAACTGCCAGCAGTTCTCGCACACAAAAAAGACGTGCAGGAGAGATGCAGTTTGCCGGTATTGTGCGGGTAGTCACCAATATGGCGACTGCCCCAGGGCAAAGGAGGACCGCAACTACAAAGAAACTAACGAAAACCGTATCTGTGCAGACTGCCACGGAAACCACGGGGCAAGGTACAGAGGATGCCCTGTGTTCCAGGAAACTAAGAGCATCTTGAAGGAGGCCGTGTCTAAAAACATACCCTTCAAAGAGGCCAAACACAGAGTGAATGCGGATGCTACAGAAAAAAACAGCGCACGATTGACAGAAGACAGCTACACAAGCTGACCGCTGAAATCAACGAAATGAAAAGGAAACAGCAGAACGAAAGCAGAAACAAGCAGGATCCCGTAGACGACAAGGACAGCGGTGAAGACATAATAGATATGCAGAGCGCCAGAGAAATGTTACAGAGCGCCCAGGCAATGCTACAGGAAACAAAATCCATCAAACACGAGATAGAAGTTGACATCGCCAAACTCACAGAGCTAAAGGCAGAGAACGAACAAATACTCAAAAGAATTGAAACAACCATCAAACACGAGATAGAAGTTGACATCTCCAAACTCACAGAGCTAAAGGCAGAGAACGAACAAATACTCAAAAGAATTGAATCAGAGAGAAGGATCGTTGAGGATATCCTTACAAAAACTAGAGAACAAAACAAAGAAACGAAAGACAAAATGAAAATCGACATCGTACAGCAAATGTTACTCAATCAAGAAAGAGCATTAGCAGCCAGAAACGCTAGAACAGCTACTACCAACGATAATTGAAAAAGCACTGTCACAGATACAGGAGAGCAAGAAGACAAAAGCAACAGAAACTAGTAGCGTAGAAACACACAAAACTAAACGAGCCAGATAGTTGAGGCAGGACTTAAAAAACACCATGAGAGCGACACGGCACCACAAACGGACAAAGAGGAATCCAGACAGCCAGCAAGTGGTCCTTTTCAGGACCAGTCACCTCCAGGACTTCGAACGAGATACCAGTGAAGACGATAACACCCTATATACCCCAATTATAACCAAATTTCAGGTTGAACAGGGTATCACAGCAACATAGTAGAAGAAAACAACAACAACAACAACGAGAGAGATACACAACGAAAGAGGTTTGAGCCAGACTGGAGGCAGAGTTTCGCCACTATCCATGAATTGTGAGCGGATCGCCAGAAACATTTTTAAGTCCAGTATCTGAAGTCTGAGGGTAAGCGAAATTATGATAACTACCGTGTATAATATTTGTTATTTCAGGTTCATATAGAATTCACAAAATATGCCTGTATAATAGTCATTGATATAATGTATTGTATTTTTAATATGATCTAACATGTACATTGTGGATGATTGTTGCTTGTACAAAAATTAATCACAAATAGCCCCACAGCCTAATGAAGATATATTTATCATATTGCTTTATCGCTTACGAAGATAAAGGCAGTCCCATGGCAGAGATTGTCATAGGGAAATGAAGTGTTAGAAACTTCATCATGGAAGATCCCAGTTACGAGGCTAAGGTGACTAGTCCCCTTCCTCGCTGCCTTTGCCTTCCCTAGTTCGAGCGCACCACTTTGTACCCATTTACAGCTGGTAAACTGGAGTGTTCTATAGCCAGTTTCAGTAGAAAGCAACCTGATCACGTGGTCACTCACTTTCTTTATTTATGTATTACTTTTGTGTAGATGCTAAGGATAGCATCAGTATTTGAATTTGTACTTGATATGATTTGAAAGGATCAAGTTATAGCATATGAAGGGATGTATAGGAGCGGAATAAACCAGATGATGTTTATTACTGATATGTTAATATTAATTCGGTATCATTGAAATGATGTTACTTGCTATGACTGTATAACTTTGACACCTGATGACTGACTTGTCTGACTTATGTGCTAGTCAGTTACACTTAATTGACAGGTTAATATTAATGCTATATCACTGAAATGATGTCCTTGCTTACTATGATTGTATAACGGTGACATCTGATGACTGACTGGTCTGACATCTGTGCTAGTCAGCTACAAGTCTAGCCAGATACTAGCCAAGGCTGATATGTTGCAGGTTCCATGAAATAACTCAAACCAGACTGTCCAGTATCAGAAGCCGGTGCAGTTCATCCGAGGCAATCCCACAAAAGTGCAGGACCCCAAAGATGAACTTCAACTGGTCATTGGCATCCCTACTGTTGGGCCTACCAAGTCTGATATCAGCAAAGGACAGTTTCAGCAGTACCAAGTTGGAAAGATAAGTGTCCTGTTTGACACTGACCACCTATACATGTGAAACAGCCAATAGTTCAAAACAATAATTAACCATACAGAAACTCAGTCAACTGATGACAGTTATCCTTAAATTCAAAGGACTAATAACAGTGATTTCAGTAACTTTATTATTTAAGATCTTGAAGTCTAAACAGACAATAATAGTAATTGTGTGAATATTTTTATATATATGTGTATACTCTTTTCCAACTAGTAGAAATAGAATATTAGTGTAATTATTAAACTATTTTAACTGTACCTGAGGATTTATTCACTTCTTCCATTTTGTGGGTTCAGTGAATGTACATTTTACTTATCCCCTAGCATATAAGTAATCATAAGATAGTCACAGGGAGGAGACACCTTAAATCCTGGTACTACTTCTTACCAACTGGGCCAGGGTTTTCACAGTCTGACTTTTTATGATAACAATACACCAGTGCTTATTTCTAAGACTGGGGTATTACTTGTAAGGTCAGAACTCTTTACTGGCATACTCTTACATAACCTCCCGCTACAGACGGATACATTGAATGCAGTTGATGCAAATTTTAAAGTAATTTTTCTGCCTCCTAATGTAACAGCACTGATTCAACCAATGGATCAGGGTGTTATAGCAAAACTTAAAAAGATGTACAAGAAGGAAGTCCTGCGTCGTTTATTGTTGGCTGAAGATGAAGAAAGTGTGGTGGCGTTTTCCAAGAAGCTTAATCTCAAAGACTGCTGCTATATGTTAGCTGATGCTTGGACCACCCTGTCACAAGATAATCTCAACAAGGCTTGGAATAGATTGCTTGGGAAAAAAGAAGGAAATGAAACTACTGCAGTGGACACAAATGATGATTGTATAAATGAAGTTGTGGAACTGTTTCAAGCAATGCCCGGATTTTCGGACTGTGACAAAGATGATGCACACACGTGGCTAGAAGATGATAATGATTCTGGTTTTCACTTTTTGAATGACGAAGAAATTTTGTCTTTTGTGCAAGAAGAAAACCAAATACATGTAGTGACCGATGATGAAGACTCCTCAGAAGTACATGATGTACTTGTAGATTATGAAGAAAACCCAAAACGTCGACCAAGTCCTGAAGAGGCCTTTATAGCACTAGAAACAGCGATGGCTTGGTACGAGCAAGAAGATGACAGCTGTCCTACACAGCTTCTGCTGTTGAAGAGAATGCGGGACTTAGCAGCCAAAAGGAGACTATCCAGTTTGGTGCAAAAGAGGATTCCTCATTATTTTAAATAGTGGGCTACATCTGTGCAAGTACATGTATACGTAAGTTGCGCATGGTTTTGAATCGTTTGTAATGTTATTTTGAAAACATTTCTCTTTCTTAAAAAAACATAATTAATACAAGTAGTACATGCACTGCTGTGTAATCAAAGATTTTGGTGATACGGTGATCTAATACAGTGTGGGTATTATTATTACAGTACAAGTAAATATGTTTTAATGTGTATTTCCCTTGTGATGGTTAATTATTTTTAGAAATACGAGCGTATGTGTACATGTACTCGATACATTATGTAATCCAATTATCCGAACATTTGATTATCCGAACGATGCTCGGTCCCAAGGGGTTCGGATAAATGGAGTTCTACTGTATATGACTGTGTACAAGAGTACATCGCTAGGGTAATGTCATTCTTCTGTGCTTGTCTTAACTCTGCTTTGCTAAATAGAAATGATGAGTTGAGGTACGAGATATCCAATGTTGGGTGTTGGATGCTCTCCTCTAACTCTTTCTTGGTAGTTTCATGGTTTTCACCATTCTGGTTGTCCAGGTTATGGCGAACAGAGCAATCTTTCACAAACTGTCAAATTTCCTGTCTGTCACGAATTGCCTCCCCTGCTTTGCAGTAGTGGTCCAACAGTGGCCAAAACTCAAGAGTATCTAAATGGGTCGTCAAAGGTGTCTACCTTCGTACAAGACTACTCTTTTGCAGAGATGTAAATAGAAGCGTAATGACGCTTCTACCTTACGGGATAATTCACAAGATAATTCAGAAGTCAAGAAACATGCTGCTTAGTGCTGAACATTTGTTAACTTATATGTCCGTCGCCTTATGTGAAGGATTTAAGCAATGGTTTTTAACCCGTTAAAGCCCCCAGCTGAGTTAATTTAGCAAATTTCCTCTTATGATGGCATAGCTCTGTTTAGAGGTAAATATATGTCTATTTTATATATATATATATATATATATATATATATATATATATATATATATATATATATATATATATATATATATATATATATATTATATATATATATATATATATTATATATATATATATAATAGTAATGCTGAAACGTTTGCTTTCATACATGTAATAACTGAATCAACTATGTTTGTTTAGTTTTAAAATAACATGTAACAAATTTAGTAGTGAATTAGTCTTTAACAGGTTAAAATAAATATGGAAAGATTGATGAAATTTTCGATGAAAGCTTTCGTCATCGAGCCAGTGTAGAGAAATTTTTTTAAGACTATTGTCCGTTTTGCTGGCGCCTGTTAATCAGAACTTAACTTTTAGGTGAGTCCTGCAGCTGTGTTTTTCGTCACTTCTTGGTGATGAGGGCACTTCTTCACACAACTTGTCCGATTTAGGCGGTTGCTGTGGATTCCCTGCTTTTCACTAACAACTAGTTTCGTTTCACGAACTTTTTAGACAAAATAGAAAAACAAATGCCTCTGCTAAGTACATTTATGGGCTGCCAATTAACAGACGCATTTTCGCTGTCCACCCATCAATGTTAATCTCTCCGAAGAATTAAATTCCCGAGTATACAGTGTAGCTCAGGGAAGATGATTAAAATCACCAATATTCTTCTGGGTATTAAACTGGGAAAATGTGCCTGGACGGCGCGAATAATGAGTTGCCTGAGTTACAATTAACAAAATGCATATATCTCACAAAATATTATACACTTTAGGCACATGTGATGCTTGCAGGTGTGGTTTGTGTCGCAATTTGTTGAACATGATGAGTTTGCCAGCCAATGCACAGCTTCGTTTAGTCACCTTGTCCGACATGCCTGAAGGTACAGTGGGCCTATTCTATGTTTGTCTCTTCAGAGGCCCCCCGGGAACTAGACGGGGCAGGTTATATACAGTACACGATGATTGAAAGGTCACTCACTATTTTTAAATTGTTTTTTCTTTAATCCTATCCAACTAATTTATATCAAACAAACGTAAAAATAAAGAAATTTTACTGGCGTTTTATTATATAAATTGCTGTATCACGTTAACTAAGCGTGAGATCAGGTCTATTCGACGCATAATTTCTCTTAGCGGGCAACAGGTTTTTCTGTCTCTTGTAACGTCGGTTCATTGGCCATTTTGGATTGTATTGTGTTTCAGCGGAAAACAAAGAAAAAGAAATTAAACGTATCTGTCAAATGGCAGTTATGGCTCATTGTTTGACATTTATTTCATGTATAACCAATAAGTGCAGGCGGGGATATAAAAATTTAAAAATAGAAAATGTTTAACAGAGTTCAGCTATTGCCTTTGGGCAATCACCCTGTATAGGTGGTGTGTTTCTTCTCTTTTATTCTCCATGGCCGTGTATTAGCATCTATGGTTGGACACAACCTTCTAGGTTTGTCTAGTAATACTAGTATCTATGGTTGGAAACAACGGTGTAAGTTTGTCTAGCATCTATGGTTGGACACAACGGTCTATGTTTGTCTAGCATCTATGGTTGGACACAACGTTCTAGGTTTGTCTAGCATCTATGGTTGGACACAACGTTCTAGGTTTGTCTAGCATCTGTGGTTGGACACAACGTTCTAAGTCTGTCTAGTATCTTTGGTTGGACCCAACGGTCTAAGTTTGTCTAGCATCTATGGTTGGACACAACGTTCTAGATTTGTCTAGCATCTATGGTTGGACACAACGTTCTAGGTTTGTCTAGCATCTGTGGTTGGACACAACGTTCTAAGTCTGTCTAGTATCTATGGTTGGACCCAACGGTCTAAGTTTGTCTAGTATCTATGGTTGGACACAAAGTTCTAAGTTTGTCTAGCATCTATGGTGGGACACAACGGTCTCAGTTTGTCTAGCATCTATGGTTGGACACAATGTTCTAAGTTTGTGTAGCATATATGGTTGGACGCAACGTTCTAAGTTTGTCTAGCATCTATGGTTTGACACAACGTTCTGAGGTTGTCGCAAAAGTTTTCGTTTCTTCTTGATTAACTTTTTTTCTTCTTCTCAAGGGTGATTTAAACAGGAGTGAAGACAGGGCATCACCTTGCTTTCGTCATGTTTTGCGACAAAAGTGGGTCGATAATTTTTTTCCTTTGAAGGCCATTGTGTATGTTGCTCTTTACCCGCATGTTTTGTACAGTGTGACACAATTTTGGATGTAGTGCTAAAAGCGTGTAGGAAGTATCCACTATGTTTCTATGTGCGTGTATGCTGTTGTACGCTCTTTTGATTTATTGAGAGATTATGCACCTGGTGTCCATATTCCCGTATTTTATTCAGTCATTCATTCATTCAGCTCCCAAGTAACACAGGCCTTCAGCAAATATATATCAAGTCCTCTTATCACGTGCTATCAGCTCAAGGTCTGTCCATGTCTGCTTCATTTTCATGTCTGTATACAATTCTTTTCGCCATGTCTGCTTCATTTTCATGTCTGTATACAATTCTTTTCGCCATGTCTGCTTCATTTTCATGTCTGTATACAATTCTTTTCGCTATTTCTGCTTCATTTTCATGTCTGTATACGATTCTTTTCTTCATGGGTTTTTCTGTTTACCTCTGCTTCTCACACACTGGGGATTCCAGAACAACAACCGCCAGGCAATGCTATCAGCAGGTATCCGCAGTGTGCGTCCTTATCCATCTACAGCGTCTTCAGTTGTTCCACTGGCTTTTGTCTGGCTCTTGTTTGGCTTTTGTCTGCCTCTTGTCATCAGTTCCACATTGGTGACCTGGACGTACCATTTCATTACGCAGTCACCCGGTTATGAAAATGTATAGCTTCTTGATTGTTTTTTTTTTTTTTTTTTTTTACTTCTCCACGTCTGAGAGCAACACAATACAACACAATTTTCTCAATTCAACATAATCATTACCACTTATCTCCTTATGAAGCTGCCTAATTGATTACGTATAAAACGCGTCAGTATCGTTCCTATTTATTTAAATATCCCTGTGGGGCATAGTAAATTATCGCCTAGCCAGCAGTCCCGTGCCATCTGTTCAGGGTCTTTTCTTGTCATTTTTATCCCTTGCGTGTCTGCCTCCAGTTCCTTCTTCATTTGTTGTCAGGTCTCCTTGGTTGGTGTCGCGAGAGGGTTGAGATGTTATTTAAATATAAGATATCCTGGACAAAAAGTTTTATCAGGTGATACCAGGATAGTGCCAGATAAGAGTCTGGTCGTATAAGTAATACCCCCTTCTCTGAAAAGAGTAAGGGTGTATGGATATCAAAGGTAGGGTCAAGCGGTATAAGTTTCCAGGTATGATGTTATTGTATTATCCTGGATCCCTATGGGCTCCCTCTCAAGATCCTCCCGTGATTATTATATTATTTTTATTATTGTTGACTCTGCTAGGGGATATTAACAAAATTATTTCCAACAAGAACATAAACTCAACTTTAATAAGTAAGTAAGTCTGCTGGTAAATATTTACAATTTATTAAGCCTATACCGTTTCTCTTTTTGGTCTATAAAGTTTGAAATGAAATCAAATTTATTTACAACAATAAATCAATAAACATTGAAAATAATTAACAATCTTAAAAAGTCATTCACTTGGTGAAGGTTATGACCTGGGTTAATTATCTCCTTTTAAAGAACATTTATATGATACTAATGTCACTATTTCTTGACTGTGAAGCTAGTAATGGGTAAATTTATGTCCACATTTTTCATCATACACTGTAGGCTGTCTTTATTAGTATCTTGTTTGTTAATGTCGGGGTATAATCTGGATACGATGACTAGTGGCTTTGTTTTGCCACTTATCTGGTGTTTAGAGATCGTTCACACTCCTGCCATGGATGGACAAGTATTATTAATTCCTCCAGGCAGTGGAAGCTGGGTATCTGGCTCTGTTGACCACAAGAGCACTCGCACCACAGAGTCCAACATAGGTAGATGACTCTTTAAAGTTGGTGTAGTTTTCAGGATAAAACCTGAAACAAAAATAAATGTAACCACTATATGGTCCATCACTATTCCCTTATTACACAAGATGGAGATGATAGACAGTGTCAGACAATGTGCTAGCAGATGCACAGGACAATTTATACTAGTATAACCCACAGCCAGTTCACCGTGACTACACTTTCCTTCTAAATCCTTAGTTAGATCCATTTGTCCATGCTACGCCTCCATACAATGATTTGGTCTAATATAAAATACTAAGTAATACCTTGATAAATACATTAAAACAATTTCTGTCATCCTTCCTTATGTTCCTGGTATGTGTCCCATTCCAACAAGAAATAATTCTTTAAATGCTTTTCCAAACCTACAGACACACTTTTGCCATCATTCGCAATTCATTTTGAATATACACAGTCTAGTAAGTCCTTCAGAAATTACACAATGGTTGCAGAAACACGTCTACACACTCCCTATCGCACACTGTAGTGAATTAATAGAAATACATTATATATATATATATATATATATATATATATATATATATATATATATATATATATATATATATATATATATATATATATATATATATATTCTTTCTTACCCTCAGGCACACACAGACGAGCTGTTAATGGGCATCTATGGTCTGCTCTTCAGATGCAGTTGGCAAAGGCACACTTCATTAACAATTTTACTGCTTCTTCTGCTCGCTGTGCTTTTCAAATCTTATGGCCTCAATTTAGCAAGGGCAAGGTCTATTTATACTAGCACATCCGGCGTTTCGGAATGCAGGGGGCTAAAGTGGT
Source organism: Oreohelix idahoensis (assembly GCA_024509875.1). Taxonomy (NCBI): domain Eukaryota; kingdom Metazoa; phylum Mollusca; class Gastropoda; order Stylommatophora; family Oreohelicidae; genus Oreohelix; species Oreohelix idahoensis. The sequence continues at coordinate 243,244 of JAMPIV010012903.1, forward strand.
ATTGCGAATCTCAAAATGAGGCATAATTTGTCTCTGTTCAATTATGAAAAACTATTTTCCCAATTATCTTTCTTATTTCTAGAGCGATTTTATTCATCCAAAGCTTAAATTATACCCTGAATTATTCTTTATCTATCTATCTAATAATCTTTTAGTCTCCTAAGTGCATTTTATTTTATGCATACTTTAAACAGCTAAATTAGGGACTAACCTGATGTGTCGAGGCTGTTCCACTCGATTTTTCTCTCTTAATAAACTACTTTTCGAGGAAGTCTTTACACCTACCTCTAAAGTAACATTCCTGTTGTTGAATTATAAACCTCTTCCCGGTGGTACTTCTTTCCTACTTATGTAATTAAATGGCATCCTTCGCTCGGTTGCACGGATTGAGACTCCATGTTAAGGGGAGGTTAAACCCCCAAAATGAAAAACACAGAATTATAAGTTAATATCTATATCTGGTCATTTATACTAGCAAAATGACTGAAAAAAATACAAAACATTGAGGTATATACTAAAAACTTGCAATCTATGTCGGAAAAACAGTGAAAAAAAAGGCAAATTTTAGCTTTTTTGGGTATTTTGTTGCCCAAGATATCTCAAATGTGAGTACAACTTGAGTTATGAAATTTGGCTGTTTCATTTGTTAATATATGATAATGATTGTATACTAAAATAATTTTGATTGGTTTGATATCTGAGTTTTTTTGGATTTTAACATACCAATCGAAAAAAGTTGAAATTTTAAAGGGGGGTATCTTAGCTATTTCTCAACAGTTTTGTAGTTTGTTTACATATATCCTTTATTTTAGTTCTGGTACAGAAGAGTTATGGAATTATTATCATTTCACCTTTTTAGTGTGCGCATCATAATGTTTTAAAAAAGTGGTTAGTAACCAGAGGTAAACAATGCGTTGTCAAGGAAAATTAAGATCACCCCCTGGTCACTTATCCTTTAAAAAGTAAAAAACTATGCATCACTGGACAATATAAACCTATGTATTGTGGAGAGAAATGGTTTGGCTTCATAAAAACATTAAAAAACAAAAATGCAGTATTTCATGAAATTTGATTAAATTCTGGGACACAGCTACCTTAATGAGCATTATGTGTACAGCATGTGGCCCAAAATTTACTGCTGTATCACTAATAGTTTTTGAAAAATCATGGGCAACGTGCCCACATTTGTGTGAAAAATGAGGTTTTGAGAAAATTAAGAAAAAAGGGAGGAATTACACTTTTACACAAAATTTACTCACCTCAGTATCCCCCTGCTATGTAGGAATCATTTCTGGTATTTTTCTTTATTGATTCCATGTTCTGTGTCATACTTTGCAGCTTACTTTTCATTAAATTCTTCATTTCAGCAGACTGTATGCGCTTTTTGTCAGTTTCCGAAAAAATACATCCTTTCCCTGGTAGACATGTACTATGTGGGGGGAAAGCGATTGCTCTACCCTCAGCAGACTCAGTACATGTAGGAGAGGCTTTGCTCTCAATATTCACAAGATTAGGATACCCTTATCAGATATTAACTGACAATGGTTCACAATTCAGAGGGAAACTGATAGAGGAAGTTTTTAGGATTTTTCAAAATATTCTCGTCCGCACATTTTATCATCCACAATCGATTGGACAAGTGGAAAGATATAACGGGACTCTACTTACAAATTTATGTAAGCTCGCACAGGAGAAACCAGAATCCTGTGATTTGTTCTTACCTGCAGCTTTATTTGCGTATAAGGAGGTACCCTACCACTCTACTGGAATACCTCCAGCCACGTTATTATTTCGATGACCCATCAAAGGACCCCATGGTTAATAAAAATTAGCCAGTCAAAATTATTTTTACACATGAAACTATGTTTGAAAAACTTGAATTCTGTTTGCTTCAGGGAAATGAATATGGTACTGGTACCGAAAATTAAAATCCACTAGAAGCAATATAGCATCACAAATATACTTACTTACTTAGTCGTTCCCCTTCTACCGTGAGGTGTAGAGGTTCGGAAGAGAGAGCGCCAAACTATTCTATCAGCTGTTTTCTTCCTGGCCTGGTTCCATTCTAGTCCTCGGTCCTTCAAAGATTGTCTAATGTTGTCCTCCCAGCGGACTCTGGGTCGTCCTGGAGGTCTGGATCCCTGGCTCTTTGTTTCCCATGCTTGTCGTGGTAGCCGATCTTCTCCCATTCTGCAGACATGGCCAAACCATCTTAGTTGGGACTGTTCTATTTGGGTCTGCAGCGGGTGGGATTTTAGGCCTTGACGTATCGTCTGGTTGCGGACCATGTCTCTTCTTGTTACTTCAACCACCTTCCTCAGATACCTCATTTCTGAGGTTTGGATCTGGCTTTTGTGGGTTGTAGTCATTGCCCATGACTCGCATCCATATGTCAAGACTGGGACATAGGTGGAGCGGTATACAGCCATCTTCGTTTTCTTACCAACCTCTTTCTTGCTGAGGAATCCTCGATTTATGGCCTGATAAAGTCTCCCAGCCTCTGCTTTTCGAGTGGCCATCTCTTCTTTGATGCCCCCCTTTCGGTCTATAATAGCTCCGAGATATTTAAAGTGGTCGACCTGCTCCAGGACCTGTTCTCCCACCTTAATCTGATGTTTTCTTTCTTCTCGTGATATCACCATGGATTTTGTTTTAGAGCTGCTTATGACCATCCCTCTCTTCTCCAGCTCTTCCTTCCAGACTTGCAGGTTGGATTGGAGATGTGTCTCTGATTTAGCAATCAGGACAACATCATCAGCAAATGCTAGCTCTGAAATACAGACCTGTCTCATCTTCCAGTACCCCACTGAATACTTTCTTGCTCTCTCCTTACATGCCTTGATGACATCGTCCATGAGGAGTATGAAAAGATAAGGTGACAGGATACACAAATATATCGTACCAATTTGTATATTTTACATATATAATTAGGTAAAAATACACTTACCTGACATACTTTAAAAATTTATATAAAACCATCCACAAAGGTTTTAGTGAAAATAAACATACAGAAATGTGGACAAATTAATGTACTTTCCATTGCAATATGTATCTAAAATTTGATATTTTCAATGAAATTCTTCATTTTTGGGGGTTAAACCTCCCCTTAAAACCGTTTGCCTCGGGTAGTCCCGGCCATTTCTGAAGAGACAAAGAAAGAATAAACTGCTGGACCTTCAGGCATGTCGTACAAGGCGACTAATATGAGGTTGTGAATATGTTCTGGCAACATCATCACATACAACTACAACTAATTGCCACAGAAACAACCGCTGCAAGAGTATGTGAATGTTTGCTTCCTGCTTGGGGACCAGCTACAATGGTGGCTTAATGCCCCGTTTACGACAATTATAATTAAAGTTGTTTGACAAGGACAGTTTTCCTTACTGACTATATATAACTTTGAAGCTGTTTGAGCAGAATGCTTAAATACGCGTGATTTATCGTACCACCAGTGAAAAGGTGATAAGAAGCCTTCGACGAGAGGCGAGGTCGTAAAATACCATTCAACTAACGGTTCAGAGCGACAAGCCAAATACGAAATGAGGTTATGCCTGCGGGTGACCAGAAGAGTTTGTCGTCTGCCACTGTCCGGTGTTTGTTAAAGACCAGTTGTTTACAGCAGTGTCAAACTTCCCACCTCGGTTTCCTTACAGGTTTCTGACTTCCGTACTGATTATTCGCTGCGGCATGGATTATTATTCGCCTTTCTCATCTCTGAGATTTTTGGATTCCGTTACCTTTTTTTTTTTTCACGGAAATTACCACGAATTCGTTTAGTGACATCAAATCCTGTTAACGATGAGTAGACTTCTCACGTTTCTACTACAGACAAATGAGCTAGTCTTGTCATTTTTCGGACCTAATCTTGGCCTTCGGGTTAAAATTACCATATTGTTTTTGTGGTTCAGAATCGACTTCATTGCACATCGGAAAAAGTCATCGATGCTTAGTCTCCCTCAGCAAATGTCGAAGGGTGTTAATGTTGATTGTTCCTATAACGCTCTGGTTGTATACACGCCTGACCCATCCTCGCATGAGTCCATCCCTGCTGGTTTTTACGTGTAATGTCCAATTTTTACGGTCAATGTCAAATTTTTAGTCTGAGTCGGAAATTACTGAAAAATAACCAAATAGGTAAGATGTATGCACTGGCAAATACTGATCTGCTACCAGGATTGCTATCAGACCCACTACTGCCACCATCGCCAGTTCAACTGTCACTACTCCTACTGCTGCTACCCAATATACTTCCAGTTTAAAACTACATCTGTTAGTGCTGCTATCCAATATTCCTCCGTCTATAATTCTACAATTGCTATTAATTCACAGTCTCGCTCTGAACATTTCATTCATAAAGTTCCCATCCCATACTGAGCCTTCTTTCCGATACTGAAAGGTAAAAGTAGTCCCCAAAGAAGATACTGCTGTAGGAGAGTGGAGTGTTAGAGACTTCACTGTACAATGTCTAGCTCTATGAGGTGGGGTGAATAATTCCATTCATTGCTGCCTTTGCCTTCCATAGCTCAAGAGCAGTGCCAGGTACCAATTTACAGCTGGGTATACTGGAGCATGATGGTACCGGGTGTCGATCCTGGAACCCGGTAACTTTGAGCGAGAGGCAAGTGCTCTAACCACTCTGCCAATCGGACCTTTTCCTGCATTACATATTTTATTTATATAAAAAAATAATTAGACAACATTTTATATATATATATATATATATATATATATATATATATATATAAAATTTTATTTTCTCTCAGATTGGGCATGTGATGAATTTGACTTGTGTTTAATTTGATACTTGATTAATTGGGCTTGGCAAGGAATTGTTTGTCAGCAGAATTTGACTTGTGAAGAATTGGCGTTGTACAAGCGATTGTAGAGTTCATAATGAAACAAATACATACTATCCAGCACAAGAAGGAAAGAAGCACATACCAGATATAAATGTTTAACTGTGTCTTCCATTGAACCACCTGGACTACAACAATGGGCACATCTGTTACTGACATGAATTTTCCCAAATCCTAGTAAATACAGTCTCTCTCAACTCCTTAGCCGGTACGTGATAGGTCATCAGTGATCAGTATTGGTGATTCTGATATAATCTCCTGGTCCGGACATATTATGTTTATGATCGAATTAATTGGGAAAAAAAGAAATTTAAAATGTGGTTGTGCACTGGTTGGTAACACATGAAGTTAAAACATCTTTAGGAGTTAAGTATCACTTGTCATGTAAGGCCCAGTGGATTCACATTTGTGAACAAAGTGAAGAATTACTGATTAATCATAACTGGCCATCACTTTGTTTCCCTATGGAATATAATGTATGGGCAGTTTATTTATTGCTTTTTGTGCATTTGAAAACAACAGTAAAAGTGGTCCCTAAAGCTTGTTTTTTCCTTGACTGTTGACTTTCTAGTTACATGTTCTAGTTGGAGCTTTGAACAGCAACATATGAGTGTCTACCTTGTTGTCGTAGATTTTTGATAGGGGAATTAAGACTTGGGTTGGTCCCTTCTGAATAGATTAGAATAAGTGATAGTCACAGTGAGAAGTAGTAATAGCAATTGATTCCCACGAGTGAGATGGTAGAATGTGATCAAGAGGCTGTCTCTGAGATCGAGAAATCTTCTCACTCTCTCACCTATCTTTTACGACAGCTTTCGAGGAGTCAGACAGTCTAAACACACACACACACACGCACACACATATATATATATCTCTAACCACTCACGTGCATGCACATATATGATGACAGTTGGACGTACAGACGTGGGAAAACTATAACGAATGATTATAGAAATATTCTCGAACGAGCTGACCAACACGCTGCTTAATTTCAAGAGAAATTTTAATTATCATCTAAAATTTCTTCACAACACCTAGAAATTACATCAAAACATATACAAATAGTCATAAAAAATTCAAGGAATTGCTACTGGCATGATAGACCCACAGTTAGATCTTATCCCTCGAGGTATGCCCACAGTCCTGTTGGAAGAAAGTGATAGCCCCAAGGAAACAAGGATACAAAGGATTAGGTCTAATATTTCCCCTTCTTAAGGTATGGACAGACTTGATATCTCTGCTCTATTTTAAGGGAAATATGATTAGCAATACTTGCATACAGAAAGTTAAGATAGCAAAATGGGTGCCCAATTACAACAATAAAAAAATCACTCCGTCCTGCATTCACTTTATTCATTCAGCCGAGCACACGTGCACATGTTCATACTCACAGCTTAGATAGCCACTTCTGGTAATACAATTTTTAGGACATTCACCTACAGACTCGTCAAGGGCAGTCTTTGACCAAGAAATCCCCAGTTCCAAAAAACCAGGATGAATTCTCTGCTTCCGGGAATGACTCCTTGGGTGTTCTTATTTTTCGGATGTCTGCTTAGGTCACATTAAAATTGTCCAGGCACGAAACATTAACAACGAGCACAGTGTCAATATCTTAGGTTTCTAGAATTGAGGAATGTCAGATCTGTGTCTACTTTCAGGAAAGGACTATATTTGGTCACCACACCACTAGTCGAAACTCTGTCGGAATGTTACTGACGTTAATATGTTACTTGCCACAACGGCTAAATTTGTACATAGAGTTTGTGCAGAAAATCTGATCTGGCTCAAAGGTCCAGTATAAACAGTTAGTCTTTAATAAAACCCGTTTGTGAGAGTTATACTCTGTCTATTTATGAAGACACACGCACTGTCAGACAGGTGTTAACTTGTAAACCCACGTGGTTAAAAGATAAAATGTTTGTTTCTCACAGGTATGTCTCTGTACTAAACGCCGGCAAAGTTTTGGGTTACCCCAGTATTCACTGAATAGGGAAGAAAAACCACATATGAAATATTTTACATATTATGTACTCATAAAATTTAATTCCGTAATAGCCGACTGAGTTTAAGCTAGAAATATAATTTCTGTTTTCCACTGTAACTCATCACTATAAAACAATACAGACTATATAAATTAAGCGCTCTGCACCAAATCTAACTAGTGAAATAAAATAAGCGATTTAACACTTTAAATACTTCACAAAATACTAGAATATAATATATATAATATATACCTCAACACAGAACTACTAGGAACTTAAACCACTTCGACCAAACTAAATGCCATCTCTATTAACAGAGATTCTTAGGAATCGAACGAAGGCTTGTTCTAGTCTTGACTGCGAAGTTACTGAGTGAAAATGAAATCTCACTCCCTCCAGTATATATGAAACACCAGACAAAGATGTACACTATTTCCATAAACTATGCAATAGCCTCCCCTTTCCTTAACACCTTACGTTTAACACCTAAACGCATGCCGTAACTGCCACCTACTGACCGAGAGGGCGCGTGTCAGTTGCGAATCTCAGACAACTCGTCTCCAGTGCAGAAGCAGTTTTTCACACCTCCCCGAGAAACTCATCCTGAGAACCACAACTGACACTTTGCTTTCTCGCACCTTACACCAAAACTGGCCTTGGAGTGTGAGTGTCATATCACCTGACACTGAGAATCTACCTCAGGGGAAGGAAGAGATATGGTATGTGAGGGGAGAAGAAAAAGGAGGAAAGGAGAGAGGGGAGAGAGAGTGAGTTTATTTAATTAATTAATTTTGAAACATGCAACAAAAATGGGGAAATTGTAGACACCCATAAGAAAGAAAGAACAAAAAAAAAGGAAAGAAAGTATGAAAGGAAAAAAAAAGGAAATGAAGAATGAAAGAAAAAAAGGAAAGAAAAAAAAAAGGATGGGAATTAAAGGATAAAGCGAGTAAAGTATTGAATTGTTATTGTTATACAGAATTGACATCATTGCACTCCGGGCAAACCCATAGGCTCAATCTCCATCAGTATATGTCGAAGAGTGTGAATGCTAACTGTTCCTGTAGCTCGCTGGTTGTAAACACGACAGATGCATCCTCTCATACGTCCATCTCTACTAGCCTTACGTTTGATGCCAAATTCAAACAGTCTTAACCTTGATGATTCATCTATTGCAGTGTCATTCTCTAACAGGCGATCATTAATTGTTCTCAGTATATCTCCTTTGATAGCCTGGCGCTCTTTCTTCCAAACCTCTACACCTCACGGTAGAAGGGGAACGACTAAGTAAGTAAGTATATCTCCTTTATCCATATCTAGTATTGAATTATAATATCATAGTCATCGATGACTGAAGTGGTTGAAACTATGTCAATGTTGTTGGTGGTGGTGATGATGAGGACGCGGACCAGGAATGTTCTGGTTGATGTTGAGAGGGGCTGTATTGTATAAATGTACAGTGTTTGGCGAAGGAGGAAGCAGCATTAGGCGCCCAGTAGATCTTATTCACTTCAGCTTTGACAGGAGCCTTCATTACGTTACGTTTGAGAAACACTTTGAAAGTTGTGTCTGCTTCAAAACATATTCATTCTGCTGTGCCCTTTTGATATCCAGGAAAGAAGTGAGGGATAAAGAAGTATTAATGTAGGATAATGAAGCTGTAGGCTTGTGCATGAAGAGGGCCACACTGCAGAATTTATTAGGAATAAAAGGGTTTAGTTACCTGGGCCCTGAAAGGGGAGCAAAGAATAGTAATACTGTAACCTACTATGCATGTCTTAAAAGGCGACTAAGGATGGTTGGGCTACCCCGTCCTGTAGAAACTTGAAGCCACAAAAACCAATTTAAAAAAAACAAGATTAGTTAGTTGAAGGCCTGTTCTCCTAGGGGAGCTGGAGAGGACAGAAGAATGCAGATAGGCTTAAGTATATTACCATTAACTGATTTACAGCTCAGTACTCATTTCTGGAAGTTATCAGGTTAACAACTTGATAGACATTCACAAGTACCATCTAACCTGTCGGTGGCCTCCTTACTTTAAGACCTGATGTTTTATTTAACATGTTTTCCTGATCCACAATATAAACGGCTTGAGGATTGTTAAGAAGTGAGACTGTTTATGTATGCAGTTATAAAAATAGGCAAATACAGTGTATACAGAAGTACTTTGTGGTCTTTAAAAAACAAAAATGCGCAGTGCACCCAAGCATATCAGCGTTCATAAGTAGGGTGTGTCCCCAAATCCTGTTGAGTGGCCATTCAGGTTATGCATAATAATGTAGGGAATTCCATTCAGGACCGAGGAGTAGAATGTTTTTGTATATGTGCACATTTATGTGTCTGTTATCATTTGTAAACAAGAGTGCAGGGAAGGGGGTGTTTATGAATGAAACATATTAGAGAATATCACTGAGAAGTTAAAGAAGGACTAAAGAAGGCGGTTACCACCAACTCTATCTTGCTTTTAGATTCATTTTTGTACCAGTCAGAAGTGATAGGGTGGTGGGGACATTATTTGAAGTTAGCTGTAAACAGATGGAGTACTGGAATCTGGAGACTATAGGGGGGTGGTGACATTATTTGATGTTAGCTGTAAACAGATGGAGTACTGGAATCTGGAGACTATCTGCTGATGTTCTTCTTCTGGGTTCGTCCTGAAAAGGACGTTTGTTACGTTGTGTCGCCGTTTACTGCAAAGCTGCGATATTTGCGCCTTTCGGCCAGACACATCCGGTTTCAGCATGGCATCTTTGGGACCGGGTTAGCCTTCCTTCTTCAATCCCTAACTCTGTCAGCCAGACTGCAATGATGCAGCCTGTTTCCAGGACCACCACTTGGAGGTGGAGTAGGGTCTTGGTCAGCTCTGGTTCGCTGACCCTGACGCAAGCTGTGGGTCGCTGACTGCATTTATCACTGTTGCTGCATCTTCGGTACATTAGAAAGTAGAAATATTGGGACATTAGAAAGTGGAAATATTGGAACATTAGAAAATGGAAATATTGGAACATTAGAAAGTGGAAATATTGGAACATTAGAAAGTAGAAATATTGGGACATATTAGAAAGTAGAAATATTGGAACATTAGAAAGTGGAAATATTGGAACATTGGAAAGTGGAAATATTGGAACATTAGAAATATTGGAACATTAGAAAGTAGAAATATTGGAACATTAGAAAGTAGAAATATTGGAACATTAGAAAGTGGAAATATTGGAACATTAGAAAGTGGAAATATTGGAACATTAGAAAGTGGAAATATTGGAACATTAGAAAGTGGAAATATTGGAACTTTAGAAAGTGGAAATATTGGAACATTAGAAAGTAGAAATATTGGAACATAAGAAAGTGGAAATATTGGAACATTAGAAAGTGGAAATATTGGAACATTAGAAAGTGGAAATATTGGAACATTAGAAAGTGGAAATATTGGAACATTAGAAAGTGGAAATATTGGAACATTAGAAACTAGAAATATTGGAACATTAGAAACTAGAAATATTGGAACATTATGGAACATTAGAAAGTAGAAATATTGGAACATTACAAAGTAGAAATATTGGAACATTACAAAGTAGAAATATTGAAGCATTAGAAAGTAGAAATATTGGAACATTAGAAAGTAGAAATATTCGAACATTAGAAAGTAGAAACATGGGACCATTAGAACATGGAAACATGGAACATTAGAAAGTGGAAATATTGGAACATTGGAAAGTAGAAATATTGGAACATTAGAAAGTAGAAATGTTGGAACATTAGAAAGTGGAAATGTTGGAACATTAGAAAGTGGAAATGTTGGAACATTAGAAAGTGGAAATGTTAGAACATTAGAAAGTAGAAATATTGGTACATTAGAAAATAGAAATATTGGGACATTAGAAAGTAGAAATATTGGGACATTAGAAAGTAGAAATATTGGGACATTAGAAAGTAGAAATATTGGGACATTAGAAAGTAGAAACATTGGAACATTAGAAAGTAGAAATATTGGAACATTAGAAAGTAGAAATATTGGGACATTAGAAAGTAGAAATATTGGGACATTAGAAAGTAGAAACATTGGAACATTAGAAAGTAGAAACATTGGAACATTAGAAAGTAGAAATATTTGAATATTAGAAAGTGGAAATATTGGAACATTAGAAAGTAGAAATATTGGAACATTAGAAAGTAGAAATATTGGAACATTAGAAAGTAGAAACATTGGAACATTAGAAATAGAAATATTGGAACATTAGAAATTAACATTTTTGCTTATAGTGAATGGTCAAACGTTCCAGAACTGATTTTAAAAAAAAAATTTTTTAACGAACATTCCATTCCAGAGGAGATATTTTCATTCAAGAACAGTATTTTTTTTTTTTTTTTTAATGAAAGGAGAATAACTACAGTCACAGCTGGGGTAGAGCAGTGGTTAGTGCACTGGCTTCCCAGCCCGGTGGTCCATGGTTCAATCCCCAGTTGAGGTGGAATTTTTAAACCCGCAAACAGCTCCGGGGTCGACCCAGCCACATGAATTGGGTACCAGAGCAACTCTGGGAAGGTTAAAGGTGGCCGATGTGATGCTAAACATCATCCCTAGTATGCCGTATGGTCAAGAAAGTATGGGCCTAATACCATATTCTCAATGGGCATGTGACGGGATCCTTTACCTAACTACAGTCAGTCTACAAATGACACCACAAACATGTTTTTAAACGTTTAGAAAGATTACAGAAAATATCTAATACAGTAAGCTTGCAGATGGCTAGGCTTTGAGTGTTTTTAATTCCTTCTCTCCCACCCCCCTCACCCTACTGTTTTGGGTAAATCACACAAGGAGCATGTTTATTTGGGGTGTCCAGTATATAATTTGAATCTAATATCTGCACAGCCACTAAAAATAATGGCTTAATAGATTTAATGTTTCATGTTGGTTCTCCTTAGAAGGTTAAAAAGACGAAACAAGTATAAATCTTCAGGACTTGAAGACTTTACATTGGTCGCTTGTATTTCATTTGATAGTCAGAATCTTGAAGAAGTGCTCCAGTATCTCACTTGATGATTGTTAGAATCTTGAAGAAGTGCTGTTGGTCACCAGTAAGTCACTTGATAGTCGTTAGAATCTTGAAGAAGTGCTGTTGGTCACCAGTATCTCACTTGATAGTCGTTAGAATCTTGAAGTGCTGTTGACCACCAGTATTTCACTTGATAGTTGTTAGAATCTTGAAGAAGTGCTGTAGGTCACCAATATTTTACTTGATAGTTGTTAATGTCTTGAAGAAGTGTGTAAGTCACCAGTATCTCACTTGATAGTTGTTAGAATCTTTAAGAAGTACTGTAGGTCACCACATCTCATCTGATAATCATAATAATCATGTCATCAGTATCTTGAATATATGTCACCATTATCTCATGTGATAGTTTTCGAAATCTTATAGAAGTGACATGATCATCATTATCTTATGTGATAGCTTTTTGAATCTTAAAGAAGTGATATAATCAGCTGTATCTAATTAAGAAATGTTGATGAATTGAAATGCACCAGTCATTAGCACCACATACTTTATTCCCCAGGTGGCATGAGATTCTAGGGGAGTTTCCCAAGGCACTCAAAGCTATCAAGCCAAGAAGGAAGCAGCCCAATCTTATACTCAGTAACAAGGAGAATCAGGTGCATGTCTTATTATTATTGTACATCCTTCAATAAGAAGGAATAAAATCATTACTTCCACCAGGCATGTGAAAGGCAACACATGTTTTAGGCTGGTAGTTTCTCTATTAAAACAGACTGCTTCAGGAACAACCACTGGAAGAGCACTTCAATTGTCTTGGCGCAGGCTTTTGCATGAGTGCCAACTGCAAAATGGGGATATGCATTTGTTCATTCACTGCATTCTGAATTTAACAAACTGTTTGGAACTAGTGCTGATCATTCTTTTCCTATTGGCTGTTAAAATTTCACTGGAATGTAAATGGCTGCCTGCTGGGGCTAATTTTATTTATTTTTTTAAAACCAGTGTTGCATACACATGACATTAACATAATAAATCACTGCAGTGAGTGAGTAGGATTACGCATGCACATTAGAAAGTAAAAAATGAAGACACGCAATCATATATTGGTGTGCAAGTAAACTGATATCAGCATTTGATTATGCATAAACTTCACAGCACTCTCTATATACAAATGTACTGGAGCAGCAAAGATGTTGAATGAAAATGTATTTGGAGAAATTTGACATCATCTAATCTGTCTTTCTGCTTGTCATTATATCTACTGCTTATGCTTTCTGCACATCAAAGATTGGAGGCAATCAGTCGCCACTTTTTCTCCTGTCTTGTTTAATACATTTCCTAAGGCCACTTCCCATCAGTCTCTTGATGTTTATTCCTGCTTATGTCACATTATGTCTTTAACCTTCAGCTGTAATCTGCATTGTTATATTAAATAGATTTAGCTTTTTGATATCACTGACAAACAACATTTTTCTTTCTTATATAAGAATAAGTGTTCTTAGGTCAGTTTCTTGCGCTGATTTCAAATTTGAAATCCGTTTATCTCTATCACGTCGGGTTCTTAAGATATTTGTGAATAAATATATTTTTGGGAAACCGTTATTTGCTCTGCTTCATTTTTACTATATAACTTTTTAAAAATTAATAAAATGCAAAATAATTCTACTTTTTATACTGCTAAAAGATGCATGACATGTTACGTTATATTTCAAATAGTTACTGTATTTTGAAATAATTCTGAGCGAAATATGGCTTCTAGAAGTTGTAGAAATTCGGCTGATCTGTTCTGTTACGTGTGCGGATATTTTACCGATCGTGTTCACCAGAAAAACTTTACTTACTTACTTAGTCGTTCCCCTTCTACCGTGAGGTGTAGAGGTTTGGAAGAGAGAGCGCCAGACTATTCTATCAGCTGTCTTCTTCCTGGCCTGGTTCCATTCTAGTCCTCGGTCCTTCAAAGATTGTCTAATGTTGTCCTCCCAGCGGACTCTGGGTCGTCCTGGAGGTCTGGATCCCTGGCTCTTCGTTTAAAAAAAAAACTTTACACCATTGCTAAAGAAAGCATATGAACTTTATTTCGATTCGAAAGTTGATGATGCAAATAAATCTTGGAAGCCAAATGCAGTTTGTTCGACTTGTGCAAATACATTGGCAGGTTCGTTACGAAAATCGCCGAAGCATAAGTCGATGCCTTTTGGAGTGCCAGTAATATGGCGTGAACCGACAAATCACGCTACTGATTGTTACTTCTGCTTGACAAATATCTATGGTTTCACTTTTAAAACTAGAAAGTCTGTGGTTTATCCAAATATTGAATCGGTTTCGAAACCAGTGCCTCATGATCCAATCACGTGTCCGATCCCAGTTCCACCAGAACAATATCCGTTGGACGTGAATGAACCATCAGAAAGTGATAGTTTACCTGCTTTAGAAACTAATTCTGACTCGGATTATGTACCGGTAAATGATGGTGTTCACTTACTTAACCATTCAGAACTTTCAGATCTAATACGTGATCTCGCTCTCACCAAAGGACACGCGGAATTACTCGGTTCGCGACTCAAAGAATGGAATCTTTTAGCGCCCAATACTCCGATATCTAAATTTCTTCATAAACACAGAGAACTTGTTCAATACTTTGAGATGGATGATGACATTTGCTATTGCAAAGATGTAAAAGGTCTAATGGTGCACCTCGGTCATGAGCACATAGTCAACGAATGGCGACTTTTCATCGACTCTTCCAAGACTAGTCTAAAAGCCGTGTTATTGCATAATGGAAATTTATTTTCATCAATTCCAGTCGCCTACTCTGTTCATATGAAAGAAACTTATGACAATATGGCTATACTTTTGGCAAAAATAAAGTACAATGACTACCAATGGCGGATTTGTGGAGACCTAAAGGTCATTGCAATTCTCACGGGCATGCAGACTGGGTAAACTAAATTTTGTTGCTTCCTATGTGAATGGGACAGCCGCAACAGACAGGAACATTATGCAAGAAAGGTGTGGCCTATCAGGGATCGTATGCAGCTCGGGCATAAAAATGTAATACACGAGCCATTAGTTAACAAAGACAGCATCATTTTACCACCGTTACATATAAAGTTGGGGCTCATGAAGAATTTCGTAAAAGCGTTAGATAAAATGAGCAAAGCTTTCACTTATCTTCGAGAAAAGTCTCCGCAAATTAGCGATGCAAAGATAAAGGAAGGTATCTTTGTAGGACCTCAGATTAGGAAAGTTATTGCAGACAAACAATTCGAAAACTTGTTACATGGTAATGAACTTCGCGCATGGATGGCATTCAAATCGATCGTCGATAACTTTCTGGGAAATCACAAATCTGTCGACTATGTGCATATTGTTAAGCAGTGCAAAGATGCATACAGAATTATGGACTGTAACATGTCCCTCAAAATCCATTTGCTCGATTCGCATCTTGACTTTTTCCCTGACAACCTTGGCGAAGTCAGCGATGAACATGAAGAACGAGTCCATCAAGATATTGCCATAATGGAGTCACGTTATCAAGGACGGTGGAGTGTGACCATGCTTGCCGATTTCTGTTGGATGCTTTATCGCGATGTACCACATGCCATTCACCGACGAAAGTCGACTGCAAAGAAACTCAAGCCTACATAACTGTTATACTTCTTGTACAAATGATGTTGTAATACTGTATGCGGTTGTTAAAAAACTTCAATTGCGTATTTCTCGAGATCCCGACCTGATAGAGAAAAACGGTTTGCAGATTTAAAAACAGCGCATTAAAATTGACCAGAAAAACATAGAAATGTTAGAGAAAGAAAAAAAAATTTTTTTTTGTTAGTCAGTGTATTTTAGATACATTATAGTTATCTAATTTTGATCCATGTTATTGTCCTTCTAATTGTTTTTTGTTGCCTCCAAAAATAGATTTGTTTCTGTGCCCATAAAATAAAGAATTATTCTTTGATAGAACTGCATGTCTTGTGCTCGTTGTATTATTTCTGTCTTCCTATTGTTTGTACATGATGTACAAAGCGCTATAAATGTGGCAACTTCATGAGGTAACAGTAATTGCTACAGACATCACTGCTGCATGAGCATGTGAAGGCTTGATGCAGGCTACCTGCGAATGAACCAGCTGTAGTTGTGGCTCCATGCTGCATAAGGAGCAAAAAGGAAAGTATGATTATATATGTACTTCCATCTGTGTCACTACTACACTACATGAGGTCACATTTGGAGGGGATCATGTGAAGTTACAGCCAAGCCTGTAAATATCCTGTCTACACATACATTCATTTGTCATAGTCATCATCATACGAAGGTCATTTTCTGTTAGGGACTTAATGTCTCTCTTCTTACAGCTCATGTTGAACTTTCAGTAACACGGTAAATTATGGTCCATTAAAGCGAGGGCGTGACTGTTATCTGTTTTTTCTTTATTATGAAATTAGAAAATAAATGTATGCCGTACATATTTTTGCAAGAAGATGCTTAAGGTTAGCATTTCAAGTCATGATTAGCTTACAAAATGACAAAAACTACTATGAAAGCTACATTCAAGTCCAAATGGGAAAGAGAGCACCCAGGTCATTGTTACGGGCTTCTCGGGATCCCAGTATGTCTGGGTGCTTCGATGACTTCTATAGAGTATTTGAGGATGACCAAGTTATTATATTCGTATTCAGTTTATAGAGTCAAAGTCCCTCGGGTTCTTATCATTTTTGTAGGATTCCGTAATACTGTTCGTTGGTATCGATAATGTCTGCTTTAACCCTTGTGATTCATTATGTGCTGAATGTGTTTCATATTAAATTCGACCCTTGACTGACCTGTATTAGTCTCTTGTCTTATTAATTATATTGGCAGTGTGAGATGCAGCGTGTTAAGACATTAATCATCACTGGTCATGATCAGTTGAGGATGAATAGCATTTAACTCAACTCCGAATACTATAGTTGATAACACTGTGATTTTGACGACTCAAAATATTTAATTAGTTATTTCATACCATGAGCAGACACCAACTACATGGGAACAAAAGTCACATCACATTCATGTACGATCTGTAAGAGTTCTCATTATTTCATAAGCACATGTTCACAATCTCTATCTAGAGTCCTGGTTAGAGGTCAGTTCCTTTTTAACGGCCAATGTCCTTTGGCATAAATTCAGAGGCTAACTAGACTTAACTATCCTGCTAGTCAGCAATACACTTATTATGCTAGGCTTACGTCTACTGCTAGTCGTTTAATATCCGTTACACTAGGCTTACGCTTGCCGCTAGCTGTACAATATCCATCTATACTAGTCTTACGCTATTGCTAGTAACATAATGTTCCTTTGGCATACCACGCCAGGCTAATCTGCCATAATTATGCAAACTGCGTTATTCCTACTACGACTTACGTTTGGTTCAAGAAATACGCTGCTCAAATGGCTTCCCAGCCACACAATTCAAAAGTGGACTACGCCACACACTTTCCAGTGGTTATACCACACAATATAAGTGGCAATGGCCACACATGCCATACGCTGCCGTTGGGGCCGAAGCCCACGCGTCGAATGTCCTTACAAAGACATACGCGTCATGCATAGTGATATGCATACCTATCGTTAATATATATTCAATTGCGATGTTCCATGGTGCAGCAATCCGAGTTGGCCAAACTCAAATGCTTGCACACATGCAACAATCATCGACATCGGTCGCGGAGATATAATCATTTGAGGAATGCGCCATACTGCATACATGAAGCAATCCTCAACATCATCCCCCTCACTTCCAAACGTGACACTTGTGGCACGGATGATAGTGATGGAGAAGACGCCCGTCTCCCAAACATATCAATATTAGTACTACCTACTTATAAGTATGATAATCATTAAGTAGACACATTAAATTTTATGACATTAATAATAGCACTTGTCAACATGGTGACTAAAGAGTTAATTTAATTTCTTCTCAAAGACGTTGCGCGATAAAAGATCTGCCAAGTTATTGTCTGAGCCAGCAATAGGCAGAATTGTAAATGAAAATTCTTGAATTAACAAATACCATCGGTGTATTCTAGCGTTACGCATTGTTCTAGCTGTTATGTAAGTAAGAGGACTATGGTCTGTCATAATGTAAAAGTGCGTGCCGATGAGATATCTTGACAGCTTCTCCAGGCACCAGACCATAGACAGGAGCTCACGTTCCCCTGTCGCATACTTCTGTTCAGCTGGAGTCAGTTTCCTCGACACATAGAAACATGGATGGAGTGTTTCCTTGTAACATTGTAGCAAACAACCACCCATGGAGTAGCTCGAGACATCTGATTGGAGTATGAATGGAATACGTATATTCGGTAATAACAAAATAGGTGCATTACTAAATAATTTCTTAATTGTTACCAAAGCGCTTTCGCAATCTTTGTCCCAACGTACCTTATTAGGACTACCTTTGGTCAACAGTGCGGACAAAGGTGTAGATAGTTGTGCGAAATGCGGGATGAACTTATGGTAATAGTTTATTAGGCCTAAAAGGCTTCTAACTTGTTTCTTAGTAGAAGGGGTAGAAATCTCAAGAATTCTTTTGACTGTATTGTCGTCAGGATACAGTTTGTGGTTACCTATTCGGTGACCAAGAAAAGAAATTTCCTGACAACCTATTTGGACCTTTGAAGGTCGCACAGTCAAACCATGCATACGTAACGTATGTAGAAGGGAAGTTAAACCATCAATATGGTCTTCCCACGAGTCATGAAATAGGCAGATGTCATCGATGTACGTGATGACATCTTTACGATCGCCAAGAAGGCGGCGCATCATGCGCACAAACGTCGCTGGCGCATTTACCAACCCAAAACACATATAATTCCATTGGTAGAGCCCAAAAGGAGTTGTGAAAGCTGTGTAAGGTTTGGCATTTTCGGCAAGAGGAATTTGCCAGTAGCCTTAGAGAGATCTAGTTTGCTAAAGAAAGTAGCATTAGATAATTCAGACAAAAGATCATCTAAAAGTGGCATAGGCTCACCGTCTGTGATTGTAATTTTGTTCAATCGCCTAAAATCAATACAAATGCGTAAAGAATCATCCTTCTTTTTAACAATCACCATTGGGAATGCATATGGTGATTCCGAAGGAGATATCACACCTAAACGTATCATCTGCTTTAACTCTTTTTCCACCCTATCTTTGTGGTGTAAAGATATAGGATAGGGTCTAAGTTTGATAGGTTTATAATCAGTAAGAGTAATATCATGGGATATAAGCGATGTCTGACCTGGAAGGTCGGTGAGAACATCATTGAAAGAAATGAGAATATCCCGAACTTGATCTTGTTGTGACGAAGATAGTGACGAAGAAATAGTCACGTCTTTCCAAGATTCCGATGATTGCAAAGAAGGTAGTTGGAATTGTAAAGGGATAGACGAAGTAGTATCTTCTTCATGAACAACTGCAAAAGAAGCAGTATGATGTGAAGAATCATCAATAGAGTTAATGACAGGAATTAATTCCTGTGGTCTTTCAACTGCTAATTTTAGCATGTTGACGTGGAAGGTTTTGATTTTTCCTCTAACGTTTACCGAGTAGTCAACATCTGTGACTTGTTTGATAATATCAAATGGACCTTGCCATGATATCAGTAATTTGTTATCGTTATGAGGTAGCAACAACCAAACTTTTTCCCCTGGTTTGAATGATCTTAATATTCTCTTTTGATTATGTAATAATCGTGATCGTTGAGTGGCTGATTTAATACTGTGGGATGCATAAGTGCACGCATCGATGATTCGTTGTCGGAGATCAATCACTAACTCGTAGCTGTTTCGAGTGGCTGTATCAATTGACGCTCCAATCAACAAATCTTTGAGTATCATCATTGGTCCGCGCGGATTCGAACCATAAACCAATTCGAACGGAGACCACCCCGTGCTCTCGTGGGGCACTTCACGAAAAGCAAACAGGGCCGCCGGCAGAAGCCGATCCCATTCACGAGGGCATTCTTCAGTTATCTTAGATAACATCTGTTTTAGAGTGCTATTGTAGCGCTCGCACACACCGTTTGATTGAGGCCTATACGCACTACAAAACGAGTGGTGAACAGATAGCATGGATTCTAAATCCCTCATAATGTTGGAAGTAAATTGTGATCCTTGATCTGACAAAATCTCTTCCGGAAAACCGATTCGACAAAATATCGAAAATAATGCATCAGACACAGATGCAGTTGTGATGGTTTTCAACGGTATGGCCTCTGGCCAACGCGTGCAAAGATCTACGCAAGTTAAAATATAACGAAATCCATTATTTGAAACAATTGATAACGGACCCACTATATCTACTGCTATCTTTTTGAAAGGTCTCTCAGGCACGTCCGTAATCTGTAAGGGTGCCGTATGGAACCTGCCCTTACGTGCTATACCTTGGCATGTTGTACATGATTTGCAGTATAACTTTGTATCCTTATTAACCCCAGGCCAATAAAATTGTGACGTAACACGAAACAATGTTCTTTTGATCCCCATATGCCCTGCCATAGGGGAGTCATGACCTGTTTGTAGGACCAATGGTCTGTATTCTTTAGGTACTATCACTTGATGTATAATTGTTTTGCCATCATCATAATATCTAGTGAGTATTGATTTCTTTATCTTGAACCATTGTTTAGCCCCTCTTGTGTATTTAATAGTTTTTTTGTTCTGCTCGGCTAAACAATCCTTGTAAAGTTGGGTCACTCTTCTGTTTTTCTGCAAAAACAGAAGGTGAAACAGTGCCAACTTGAGACATAATTGTATCTATTATAGGAAGAGGTGGTGTAGCCATATCCGTAGCTAACTGTTGTGCTCTCGTTACAACAGCATTTGCCACCTGTGGGTGAGATTCAACCCACATTGCAATCTCCTCAGGAGTGCAATCTTTAACTCCTGGTATGTTTCCTATTATAATTTCAGTTATGGGTGCTCTCAAGCCGCAGGCATAGACAGTGCCTGTGTAAAAAGGAGTATCAATGTATACTCGTGCCACAGGGAAAGTTTCTATATTCCCACCAAATGTGACACACTTAACTGATTTGCCTGTAAAAGCAGAGGGCTCGATAAGCGAGTGCTTTATGCCTATGGTTGAAGACCCTGTGTCCCGTAAAACTCTCACTACCTTACCATCCAATATTCCGGGATGAAATGTAAGATAACCGACATTTACACATGCCGACATTGTTGGCATACAATGACCACAATCAAGTGTAATTGTAGATTTTAATCTGTTTTTCGACTGACACTCATAACATGTATCATTCATTACCATACATGCGTTCGCATGATCATTATCATCATTACCTTTTTCCTTTTTAACACTGCAACTATTTGCATGTCTGTGTTTATTTTTGTCTCTAGACGGAGATCTGGCATTACCTTTGTTATTATTGACTGACTTTTTATTGCTATAATAAAAATCAGTAGAGTCATCCTTCCTGGCATCTCTACCATAAGATGATCTCTGCTTATAGTATCCTTTTTGATGTGAACCATCATAATCCCTGCCTCTGTGATACCCACGATCATGAGGTGAATATCCTCTATAACCTCGTCGATATGAATTCGAAGGAGAGCGATGACGACGGAAGTTATAAAAACCTCTGTCGGATTGATAATAATCTGAACGACAACGTCCATCAAAGCTCTTCGATCGAGGTCTGTGATCATGTTGTACCGCGCATACAGGCATAGGATCTCGAATAGTCGATCTATGAAGATCTTTATTCTGATGTGCGGTTTGATACTGTCTTCCGAGTTTTTCATACTCATCAATAGAATTAGGATGTCTTTCCTGTAAAAATGCTTCTAATTCAGTGCTGCATGCGGATAAAACTTTATCTCGCAGCATGAGATCTATAACACCTTCATATGTTTTATTTATACCTGACAAATCAATCCATCTGCTAAGGAAATGTTTAATAGATGCAATGAATTCACCAAAATCTGCATCCTTGCTTGGTTTTGCAGCATGAAAGCGATCTCTGAATCCAGACTCAGTTAACTGGAAACGTCTTAGTAATACCTCTTTTACGACATCGAAATCGCTTCTGCTCTTCTCATCAAGACTCATGAAACATTTAAGTGAGTCACCAGTCAAAAAATCAAGTAAAAGACTGCTCCATCTTTCTTTGGGTATGTTCAGAGCTGTGACTTTCATGATGAATCTAGATATGAAAGAGTCAACACAATCGCGAGTCTGGTCAAAATGTGGCATTTTTAACTTAGGATAAAAAATATTTGTAGCAGCCGCAGTCTTAGTCTGTTCAGACTGCACTTTAGCTAATTCTAAAGCTTTTTCTTTTTCTGCATGAAGTTTTAATGTTTCCATTTCCATGGCATTTTTATGTGCTTGATCCAGTTGCATAAGTTCCATTCTCCTTAATTCCTTCTTTTTCGTTGAGCCATTCTTTTCTCTAGTTGTCTGTCTTTCTCTTGTTGAGCTAATTCTTTATCTCATTGTGCCATTCTTTCCTTTTCAAATTCTCTGTCTTTTTCTTGTTGAGCTAATTCTTTATCTTTCTGCTCTCTGTCTTTTTCTTGTTGAGCTAAAGTCAGTCGTTCTAATTCCAATTTCATGGATATTTCTTTTTCCTTCAATTCCCTTTCTTGGGTTAATTCAAACCTCCTAAGCTCATCAGCTCGTTTAGTCATTTCGCGCTGTTCCATTCTTTCCAGACGCGATAAATATTCATCATATTTTGTATCTGCAAAACTTTGTAGTTCCGCCCCTGATTTTCCATAACTTTTTCCAATATCAATGAATTCCTGTAGTGTAGACATGATAATAGGTTTCTGAGTACCTTCAATAGTCTATAATATACACCAGGATTATAGAACTCGATATAATATGTACATGAATATATTAATCAATAACAAACAAGTTACAAGAACATGTGACAAAGACAGTGAAAACAATCAAATGATTTACAATGAAATGATTTTTCAATTATACAACAACACTTTACACTTATAAAGTAAATAAAGGAGACTTATAAACAGTAATGAGTAAAAGAAAGAAAAGGATTTACATCACAAAAATATAACAAGACAAGTCGTCTTAGACAAACGTGTAGACAAAGAAGTTTTAGATCACACACGACAACGATTGTCAACAGTACTGAAAGTAGGTTATGTAAATAAAGAGGACGTAACTCAATTGACGAAACTGCTAATCACACAAAATATGGTTATAATACTAACTGAAGAAACATTTATTCCCTGACTCAAAAGAAAAAATATAATCAGTCAGATCCTCAGTTAGTAAAATAAGCATGTAAATCTAATAGAAGTTAACATTCACTGAAGCTTTCCTGGGAAAATTCCAGTCAATATTAAACAATACGAATATACGAATATACGAAAAACATGAATGGGGAAACACAGATGATAGTAAAAAAGTAAGTCAAGTGATGATGAACTGTAGACCAAAGATAATACAAGGACAATATGATAATGTTCAAGCGCTCTAGTAAAATCAAGAACTTATCTGTTTAGTTGTCCCTCTGAGAAATACATGAATGCATGTAATTCTAATCCTAGTTCCGCAACTTGTCTTCAACAGCTGAGGTCCATTGATGGTAGACCTTGACCTTCGCAGCAGGGTAACCGTTTGAAAGTCTTGCTTCGGTCTTCGAACGTAGTTTCTTCAAACGATCTGCGTCGCAGCTTCAGATGACTTTGATGAAGAGATACATTCTCCACTGGTTCAGGTTCTTGAGTGGAAGATTACCGTTCTATCTGCGTGAATCAGTCTCTTTGATGGAAGAAAAATTTCAGATTCTCAAGCAATGTTGTCTGCTAGAGTTGACGGCATCGATGTAGTGACGTCACTTTCTGTCCTGCGCATTTCAGTTGCCGGTTAGGCTTGAAAGAATGATTTTGCCTTCATAACGTTCATCATCAGTTTGACTTTATTCGATACTTGAAGGGGGGAATCCAGTATTCACGAAATCCAGACACTTTCTGACACCAGAATGTTACGGGCTTCTCGGGATCCCAGTATGTTCTGGGTGCTTCGATGACTTCTAGTATTTGAGGATGACCAAGTTATTATATTCGTATTCAGTTTATAGAGTCAAAGTCCCTCGGGTTCTTATCACTTTTGTAGGATTCCGTAATACTGTTCGTTGGTATCGATAATGTCTGCTTTAACCCTTGTGATTCATTATGTGCTGAATGTGTTTCATATTAAATTCGACCCTTGACTGACCTGTATTAGTCTCTTGTCTTATTAATTATATTGGCAGTGTGAGATGCAGCGTGTTAAGACATTAATCATCACTGGTCATGATCAGTTGAGGATGAATAGCATTTAACTCAACTCCGAATACGATAGTTGATAACACTGTGATTTTGACGACTCAAAATATTTAATTAGTTATTTCATACCATGAGCAGACACCAACTACATGGGAACAAAAGTCACATCACATTCATGTACGATCTGTAAGAGTTCTCATTATTTCATAAGCACATGTTCACAATCTCTATCTAGAGTCCTGGTTAGAGGTCAGTTCCTTTTTAACGGCCAATGTCCTTTGGCATAAATTCAGAGGCTAACTAGACTTAACTATCCTGCTAGTCAGCAATACACTTATTATGCTAGGCTTACGTCTACTGCTAGTCGTTTAATATCCGTTACACTAGGCTTACGCTTGCCGCTAGCTGTACAATATCCATCTATACTAGTCTTACGCTATTGCTAGTAACATAATGTTCCTTTGGCATACCACGCCAGGCTAATCTGCCATAATTATGCAAACTGCGTTATTCCTACTACGACTTACGTTTGGTTCAAGAAATACGCTGCTCAAATGGCTTCCCAGCCACACAATTCAAAAGTGGACTACGCCACACACTTTCCAGTGGTTATACCACACAATATAAGTGGCAATGGCCACACATGCCATACACTGCCGTTGGGGCCGAAGCCCACGCGTCGAATGTCCTTACAAAGACATACGCGTCATGCATAGTGATATGCATACCTATCGTTAATATATATTCAATTGCGATGTTCCATGGTGCAGCAATCCGAGTTGGCCAAACTCAAATGCTTGCACACATGCAACAATCATCGACATCGGTCGCGGAGATATAATCATTTGAGGAATGCGCCATGCTGCATACATGAAGCAATCCTCAACAGTCATTTAAAAAATGATGCAGATCATCAGCTATCTAGGAGAGAACAGGTCACCATTTTTCGGCTACGCACTGGACACAACAGGTTGAGAAACCATCTATACCACAAGTACAAAATATTTGCAACAGATCTCTGCATCTGTTGCACAAGGAAGAAGGAGAAGTCATGATTATTTTATTTTTGAAACAGGACCAAACTTAACGAACTGAAACAGCACAATAGACTGCAAATTTTTTTTTTTTTTTTTTTTTTTTTTTTTTTTTTTTTTTAAAACCAATTTCTTATTTTATAACTATATAGATAATCAGTGAGAAAGAAAAACATATTAGTTGTTTGATACTCGTATGTTTCAGTGTTCACAATTTTCTATTTTTTTAGAGTTCAGAATTATGAACTATATGATCATGGCATGAAAACGTGATTATATTATTTATTTTATGTGAATAATTATTATTATAGAAGTTTATACTATGTGTACTGTTGTTACTCCATTCTCTGCAGCATGGGTGATTTCACATTACCAAACTGTGGAGGTAATAATAGTCTTTAGGCTAGTGCAGTTTACAAGGGGATGTAGATTTTATAGCTTTCTTATTGTTTGAAATGTTCATCTTTCTTTTTTCTTTCTCTCTTTCTTTCTCTCTATCTTTCTTTCTTTCTTCAGCTCACTCTCTCTCTCTCTCTCTCCCTCCCATTCTTTCTTTCTTTCCTCTCCTTTTCTTTTTTCTTTTCCTTCAGCTTCTCCTTACTTGTTTACTAATTTTTCTTTTGTAAACTCTCCAATTCACCAAACCATTATGAACTTAGGTAAGTTAAAATATCACTGTTTTCTTTATTTGCTGCTTTCTCCAGAATGGCGAGGGT
Organism: Oreohelix idahoensis; assembly: GCA_024509875.1. Lineage (NCBI taxonomy): Eukaryota > Metazoa > Mollusca > Gastropoda > Stylommatophora > Oreohelicidae > Oreohelix > Oreohelix idahoensis. Next base: position 269,107 of record JAMPIV010012903.1, read on the forward strand.
ACTGAAGCAGTCGCTGGAGGGATTGATCATAAACAGGCCAAATTTGATAATCGGGGTCAAATTGATGCTCCAGCTTATGCCACCTTCAGAGGAGTACGCAGTCTCAAGCATAGGTATGATTCTTCCTATCAGGATGGACTTCGCAAGAGCAGCAGTCTTCATGATTTGTCATCTGAGGATAAGGAAATGACAGTTGGGCTGGAATCCTCAAGGTTTTTAAGTAGATCTGGAGATAGACTAGACACATTGAACAGAGCCAACACTTTCTCTCTGTCTAAAATCTACCCAGATAATCAACCTTCAGTCAATCCTCCTTTCACCATGCCTCGTAGCACATGGACTCGTACTGGTCAGCCTGTCCCGCAGGCATTCCTTACTCCAAAGAAACAAGTGTCTTCCCTATCTTCTACATCTTCGGCTTCCTCAGCTACCTCAGGCACCACTCCAAGGCAAGGGTCTTCTGATGAACGACCACCAGGGAGCAGCTGCAAAAAGACCAGTGAAAAACAATTCAGAGAGCGGTCATCCAGCCTCAAAGAATTCTCCACCACTTTCAGCCTGCCACAAGAGAGTGGTGGTGGTGGTGGTGAGGTGACCCAGTCTAGCTTGAGTGTTGATGAGACTGATGGTAATGAAACAGATGAATTGAAGGTGAGTTTATTGATTGTATTGAAGTTTTGTTGAATTATTGTTAGCTTTCATTGAAATGATAATAGACTGAGAGCAGGTAACTGGCAATATGAGAATCTTAAAATTAAAACTGCAGATGAATTAATAACATATTCATATTACAGGTGAAGTTTAGACAAATTATGAATACAGTTTTACTTATTTTTATCAGTATGTTCAATAATCTTTGGAATCTGTGGAACACAAACCACATTTACTTTTTTCAGTTAAAAAACAAACAAACAAAAAAGAATTTAAATTTAATACTTATATTGTCTCATACTCTTTTAGATTTTAGATACAAAAAAACAAAACAACACAATATATAATCTAGAAAGAAAAAAGGAAACATCGATCAATCAATACCTTTTACTTTCCCTAGTAGCATAAGCCTTCAAGCACACACCAAATCCTGTTACGTGCCATCAGCTCAAGTAAAAGGAAACATGACAGCATCATAAACTGCACATAACAAAAACATTGAATTTACACTCAAAATAATGACTACACTAGAAATAATTTCACAAGACCAGTGTTGTTTTTTTTCTGAGGTCAGAAGAGAGCAGTAAAGATTTATTAATAGGAAAGAAATAATGAGCATATTGCTTCAAAAGGCATGCAGTTAATTAAATGTGTACTGTCTGTCTGTATGCTAGTTGAAAACAGCTCAGTATAAGAATTGTGGGAGTGCCTGAGAAAATCTATGAATTTATAAATTTATAAAAATTTATGTTTTACATTTTGTTTTTACAAATTCTATTTAAATTTCCACTGTTCCATTCTTGATTTCTCTGTATCCTGGAAGGTCATCACTGGGGCTTCTCCATCAGCTTTAGTTTGAACCCCTCTTTTTTTTTTCCCCCTTTCACTTTTCTTCAGCATATCGGTGGATTTTAGATAGAAAAATTACCAAGTTTATGTTCATTTAAAAAAAAATGTAATTTAAACAGTAACAAAACACTGTTCACATCATGTGTAAGTCTGGTCCAAGTTAGAGGGTGAAATATTAGGAATAGGAATATATATTCCAATACTGAAAGTGAGCAGAAGATACAGTATCATAGAGAAAAATATATATAATGATCTCAACAGAGACGGTGGCAGAACTAAAATACTAATATAGTAATTGTCTCTAATAACTCACTCAAAAAGTTGGTCATTTTAGCTGACTCACTTCAAGCAATTCAAGCTCTAAGAAACATATGAAAATTGTGTAGACTGAATATGTGAGGAAATATTTCTGTCTAATACATACTTAAATAGCAGGGGATTTTCACTTCTAGTATCATGGTTGCCTTCATGTGTTTGCATACAAGATGATGAAAAGGTAGATAAAGAACCAAAAAAATGTAAAAGTGCTACAAACCAGATAAATGTCAGTCTGAGCAGAACAAAGATCAAAAGCACAATTAAAAGAATAATAACAGAAGAATGGACAGTAGCTTTGGGATCAAAGCTTAATAGGAAGTCATGCTGTTCAAAGCAACAGTAAGAACAGGTCAAGTTTCTAGTGAAATAAAAATACACAGCTATAAGAAACTGTTCAGATTTTCAACTAGGAATATGCCATTTATTGTGTTGCAAATATGGAAGAAAATCTTACTCTGTAAGAGGCATGACCAACAAAAGACTCCACTATTAGAATATTTACAAGCATACAGCTCAGTCCTAACTGTAGAAGGGATATATAACAGTTAGTAAAGGTATTAAAGAAAGTAAAGGTGTAATTAATATCTTGTAATTCATATGTAGTACCAGTGGAACAAGAGCTGGGGAAAAGTGCAGTCCTGGAATCTTCAGGGTAAGACATTAAAAAAAAAACAAAAAAAATGTGAAGGAAATGTAGACAGACTTAAAAGGTATAAAGAGGACATGGAAAGATTTTGAATGGTTGGCTCCAGGATAGAAGGGCTTAGTGTGAACTTGTTGAAAGCCTGTACTCCACAGGGGGTTCAAGTGTATTGATTAAATGATTGATGAATTTATATTAACTAATAGATTAAGAGTATCAATAATATCAGCTTATTGTTCAGAATCAGCACCTAAAGAAAAAATATTTTAAAATTGCAATGTAGAAAAAGTAAATAAATTATGGAGCCACAAAAGGAATGAAATAATTATTCTCAGCTGAAATTATGACAGAAAGTGTGATTTGTTGTTAATATGAGATGGAAAAAAACATAACTAGAAAGTTTTGGTTGCGCAGTATACAATTTGAAATTGATGACGTTGAAGATTGTCTGAGGGCAGCAATTGTACACGCTATTTGGAAAAAAAAGACACTGTATATCGTAATTAATTAAAAGTTGAACGTGATATTTTCATCCATTAAATAAAATAAAAAACAAAATTATGTTAGCCAGAAATCACAGTAATAAACTTTATTGATCTGATCTATAACATAAATTAATGGTAAGTACCAGTGGTTTGTTTTCAGACATGCTGGGTATCTGATCACTAGAGGGTTTATACTGAATTTTTTTGGACCCGCGGAAGATAAATAATCTCTTCCCCCCCCCCCAAGCATTGTCAATTTTGGCCTCAGTTTCTGTGTTTGTCCAATAAGTTTGAACAAACTGGTGTCAGAAATTAAGCAGAGCCTTCAAGTATATCACTCTAGCCAAGCATGCTAGCTAGCATGGTTTGGTCCTTTATGGTCACAGTGCATGCAAACAACATTTTCATTTGAAAGGTTTAGGTGCCATAAATATAACATTAGTTTACCACAGGCAGAAGATTTATTATGTAGGCCATGTGCTCATAACTTAATGCATTTTATTTGGTCTTTGTCCCAGTATAGACACATGACCTATCTTTGTTCACCCTGCCTTATAATTTTTGAACGTGAGACATTACAAAAAATGGAATCATATTTTGAAAAAGTAATGAAAAGTTTAGGCAATTGTTTTTTTAATTTTGCACACCAGACATTGTTGTTTTTCCACAGTATCTTGAACTCTTGAGGTTTCTTGCTGCAAACTAAAAAAAACTAGTTTCCTCCTTTCTTTGTGATTATCATTATCTCCAGTTTTCTTTTCTCATGTGGCTCCTTATGGGTATTAGACAACAAAAATATGTTGGCCATATAAAAAGACAGAGCACCTGATTGAAGACCGCACTAGAAGGAAGAGTTGAAGGCAATTATGCAAGAAGAATACGGCACTATAAGTGGGAAGATAACATCAAGAGATGGATAGGAGAGTCTGTTAGAGTGCACCATCAGGACAAGAGACAGAAGACATTGCAACTGACCTTTGATGTGGAGGTGGCAGCTGATGATAATGATGATGGAGCATGTAGCCTTCACTGCCGCTGGTTCTCATGCATGAAGCCTGCATCAAAGCATTCCTGTGCTCTTGCAGCAGTGGCTTCTTTACCAATTTGTTTGATATGATCAGCCTGCCGGCACTATTCACAACCTTGCATAAGTTACTCAACGTGCCTTAGATAGCAGTAGGCCATTGTATTTCTTTGTCCCCTCTGAGACCTTCAAAGACTGGTGCTTACTTCTCATTCTCTAGACCAGTGTCTCTCAACCTTTTTGTGTTCACGGCACACTTTTCAATGTTCTAAACAATTGCAGCACACCTGTCTGACCCCGAACCAGAATAAAAAAATTACAGTGAAATATACTAAATACAATAATTTGTAGGTACTTTAGAATAAAGAAAACTCTGAGTTCGATTTTCTTTTAATTGTTAAAAATAATTAGAACATATAATTTACAAACAAAAAAAGAAATACAAAATTTAATTAGGTCCAAGTGGAAGTTCAATGCTTCTTCCATGGCCTTTGAATGTTGTTTATGTGCCTCTAGCGTTTTTGTAATATCATGAAATTTTGAAGTATATCTATTTTTGTTCAAACCAGTTAATAGCTCCAATCGTATTATTGATGAATTCAAGCTGTAAGATCAGTTTTATATTACATGATCACTAAAAATATACTTCATGTAGTAAATTTACAAAATATTTGCTGCACACTTTGATAGACGTGGCGGCACAGCGCTTGAGAAACACTGCTCTAGACTGTGAACAATTAAAGAAAATGTAGGTGGCATTCTTTCAGATAAAAACAATTTTAGTTTGATTTTGGCATGTCGAAAGGAATTGTCTTGAATTTCTTCGTGGTGATTGCGGATGATGCCACTCCATTGACTGTCTTTTTTGTCTCAGGTTCAAAATGATGTGCCCAGGTTTCGTCACCTGTAACGATCTTAGCCAAAAAGTTTTCTCCATCAGCATTGAAATGCTCCAACAATTCAGAAGAAATTGCTTTCCTTTGCAATCGGTGGTCATTTGTGAGACTTCGAGGAACCCATCTTGCGCAAACCTTAGAAAATCCGAGAGTTTTTATAACTGCATTTGCACTACCAATGCTGACTGACAGCTGTAAGGCCAATTGTTGAGTAGTGATTCGCCTATCAGTAAGAATAATGCCCTCAGCGCATTTCAACATTTCTGCGTTGGTGGCTGTGGCAGGACGTCCACAGCGCGGCCGATCAAGCAGCTCCGTATCTCCACTTCCTGGTTCTTTGATTCTCTGAACCCAGCGACTGACTGTACTCCTGTCGACTGCAAAACTTCCATACACATCACATAGACGCTTGTGAATGTTCACAACAGTTTCCTTCTCTGCAACGAGAAATTCCATCACAATTCGCTGCTTATAACGCAAGTTGCTAACACGCTCCATTTCAACGGTTTAGGGCAGCTGTATTATTTGACCAGTTGCGGTGCAATTTGGTGCACACAATTGGCACATGCCATATTTGAAGTGTGCAAACTTTCATGCTTCTATCTTCATTATTAGCTGAGAAAAACGATGTGGTGCATTACTTTCTGAACGTCCCTCGTATAATGATAGATCAATGTATGCAGTTCAAGTGTTTACCTGAGCAGTGTCTGGAATATATTTGTGCACAGTGAAATATGCTTTATATTCAGTGGGTTGTCTGGCATGATAATTGGCTGCAACAGCTACGGTTGTTTGTGCGATGAATGCATTGCCTTGCAATCTAACACTTAAATTATCTGTAGTGTATGCCTATTATAATTGTGTTAAGCAACTAAGAACAACACTTACTTTGGTTCATATGTGCGCTAAACAAGAACGAGGAACACTTTTATTGACTATTGCAAACATAATAGATGGACACATCATGTAGGTTGCCCCGTGTAGTTCCTTGTGGGTCTTTTTTAAAAGACACAGAAAAAATGGGACTACTGCATTATTCTCAGGCATATCAAACAAAGTGACTAATATGAGGTTGTGCATGCTGCTGGCAACCTCATCATGAAAAACAAATGTCTGCAGAACAACTACAAAAAGAGCATGTGAGTGTTTGGTGTAGGCTTCCTGTAGGAGAATCCTGTTGTAGTGGTGGCTCCATGCTCCACAAGGAAAATGATGGATGATGGTGATATCACGTAGGTCAGTAAATATGTATGTGTAAATGAAGAGATGGAAATTAGAATAGTCATGACTTTGACAAAAATAATATAATAGCACAAGTGTTATGGGAAAAATTCAGCTTTCAGATGCCACACGATGACTGTGACATGACTTAAAAAATGCTCATACTTAAAATACTTGACATAATCTGCAAGGGCTTGCTAATAAACGGAAAAATAATGCCTTGTATGTGACAAAAAAATATAGTCTGGTTCAGTTACATTGTGTTGTTATTTTGATCTTTCATTGACCAACACCATGAAAACAAAAGAGTGCTTATTAAGTTCTTATCCATAATTTGTTTTAAAAAAAAATTTTTTTAATTTAAAAAAAAAAAACACTAAGATAATTACTTATGACCGCCAACTTTTAAAATTGTTTTATAGTCTTTACTTCTAAATGAAGAATAGCAGTTAAATTGCTTTACATAATTTAAAAAAAAAAATGATTAGATAGCGTTAATGAGTTTGCATAGTAATGTTTGCATTATTGTTAATATGAAAGATGAGGTAACATTGCATTTTGTCATTCAGTGGTAATTAATGTGTGAGGTTATTTTTGTGAATGATTTGCAGATTGTCCATTTTTTTTTTTTGCTGGAGCATGAACCACCACTGCAGTTTGCCCCCCCCTAAGCAAAGGTGTTTTGTAGTGGTGGTCTTTGTAGCAGTTTGTATTAAATGATGAGGTAGCTGATGCCGTGCACAAGCTCATCATAGTCGCATCTTGCAGTATGCCTGTTGTTGTTGTTGTACATAATTCAAGAATTTATTATCTATGAACATCACTCATCAGTCATTCATTTTTAAAAGAATTACAATACTCATGAACATTGTTCTCACTCAACCCTCCCTGCTCTAGATGGCACGGAGTTCGGAGCTAAATGCCACTAGTAGAGCCCTTAGTCTTGCCCCTCCCTCACCCGCTGTTAACCCTGCACCTAAGTCAAGCAAATACGAGGCAAGTATAGAGAGATACTACAGCAGCTGCTACTTCATTAGCAGAAATACAAGCAGTAGTGATATAGACACGCTGTAGCACTGTAGTGGCTATTAACTCTGGGCAATTAAAAAAGTATAGTTCTGTAGCATCTTGTTTTTTTCAGTGCTTATTTCGTCAATTTGAGTCTTTGTTTAGTTTGCTTGGCTTTTACTTACAAGAAATATCAGCAGTCCAAAATTTTGGGACTTCTGAGTTTGCATCTGCAATTGAGCTGCTGAGATTGCGTGTGTTTTCCCAATTTGCATTGAAGTAATTTGGTTCTGTGGGTTGCTTGCTTAATGCTAAAAGAATTAACCTACCATTATATATTTTATGCTTTGTGAATTTGTTATGGTGCTCTAAATAAGTTGTGTTAATGAGCATAAGCATATTAAATAATACACAAAGGTATGTTTCAGGCACTCGTGAGAAATAAAGAAGTAGAAGACTAGACAACAGAAAAACAACAGAAGTGATGGGCTTCCTGGGAGTCGAACCCAGAACTTTCCAAACGACACCACTTCTGACAAAGATACATTCCGATTAGAACCTGTCTTCCAAGCCACATGTTAGGAAAAAAATTTCTGACTAAGGAGGAGAGGTAGACATGGTGTACTGGAAATTTTAGGATATCCTGCATAAAATGAAAAAAAAAAAATTTGATTAGGATAATCTACTACACCTTTCTTCATACATAAATTTTTGAAAGGGTAAGTGATTGATGGCTCACCTTGTAATATGTATGTGTCTGATTACTGTATAAAGTTTTATTGCATAAATGTTACAAAAATGTACTGTAAAAAGTTTTAATGCATAAATGCTATAAAACTGTACGGAAAGATGTTACATGCATCAGAATCTAGCTAATTCACAATTGGCTTTCTATTAATTCTTTTTGGAAACATTGATTACACTGGCTAACAAAAAAAAAATTTTTTTTTCTTTCTCTAACATTTCTATGTTTTTCTGGTCAATTTTAATGCGCTGTTTTTAAATCTGCAAACCGTTTTTCTCTATCAGGTCGGGATCTCGAGAAATACGCAATTGAAGTTTTTTTAACAACGCATACAGTATTATAACATCATTCGTACAAGAAGTATAACAGTTATGTAGGCTTGAATTTCTTTGCAGTCGACTTTCGTCGGTGAATGGCATGTGGTACATCGCGATGAAACATCCAACAATAATCGGCAAGCATGGTCACACTCCACCGTCCTTGATAACGTGACTCCATTACGGCGATATCTTGATGGAATCGTTCTCCATGTTCATCGCTGACTTCGCCAAGGTTGTCAGGGAAAAAGTCAAGATGCGAATCGAGCAAATGGATTTTGAGGGACGTGTTACAGCCCATAATTCTGTATGCATCTATGCACTGCTTAACAATATGCACATAGTCGACAGATTTGTGATTTCCCAGAAAGTTATCGACGATCGATTTGAATGCCATCCATGCGTGAAGTTCACTACCATGTAACAAGTTCTCGAATTGTTTGTCTGCAATAACTTTCCTAATATGAGGTCCTACAAAGATACCTTCCTTTATCTTTGCATCGCTAACTTGCGGAAACTTTTCTCGAAGATAAGTGAAAGCTTTGCTCATTTTATCTAATGCTTTTACGAAATTCTTCATGAGCCCCAACTTTATATGTAACGGTGTTAAAATGATGCTGTCTTTGTTAACTAATGGCTCGTGTATTACATTTTTATGCCCGAGCTGCATACGATCCCTGATAGGCCACACCTTTCTTGCATAATGTTCCTGTCTGTTGCGGCTGTCCCATTCACATAGGAAGCAACAAAATTTAGTATACCCAGTCTGCATGCCCGTGAGAATTGCAGTGACCTTTAGGTCTCCACAAATCCGCCATTGGTAGTCATTGTACTTTATTTTTGCCAAAAGTATAGCCATATTGTCATAAGTTTCTTTCATATGAACAGAGTAGGCGACTGGAATTTTGCAATAGCAAATGTCATCATCCATCTCAAAGTATTGAACAAGTTCTCTGTGTCTATGACGAAATTTAGATATCAAAGTATTGGGCGCTAAAAGATTCCATTCTTTGAGTCGCGAACCGAGTAATTCCACTTGTCCTTTGGTAAGAGCGAGATCACGTATTAGATCTGAAAGGTTAATTAAGTGAACACCATCATTCACCGGTATATAATCCGAGTCAGAATTAGTTTCTGAAGCAGGTAAACTATCACTTTCTGATGGTTCATTCACGTCCAACGGATATTGTTCTGGTGGAACTGGGATCGGACACGTGATTGGATCACGAGACACTGGTTTCGAAACCGATTCAATATTTGGATAAACCACAGACTTTCTAGTTTTAAAAGTGAAACCATGGATATTTGTCAAGCAGAAGTAACAATCAGTAGCGTGATTTGTCTTGTTCATGCCATATTACTGGCAATCCAAAAGGCATCGACTTATGCTTCGGCGATTTTCGTAACCAACCTGCCAATGTATTTGCACAAAGTCGAACAAACTGCATTTGGCTTCCAAGATTTATTTGCATCATCAACTTTCAAATCGAAATAAAGTTCATATGCTTTCTTTAGTAATGGTGTAAAGTTTTTCTGGTGAACACGATCGGTAAAATATCCGCACACGTAACAGAACAGATCAGCCGAATTTCTACAACTTCTAGAAGCCATATTTCGCTCAGAATTATTTCAAAATACAGTAACTATTGGAAAAATAGCGTAACATATGTCATGCATCTTTTAGCAGTATAAAAAGTGGAATTATTTTGCATTTTATTAATTTTTAATAAGTTATGTAGTAAAAATGAAACGGAGCACATAACGGTTTCCCAAAAATATATGTATTCACAAATATCTTTAAAACCTGACGTGATAGAGATAAACGGATTTCAAATTTGAAATCAGCGCAAAAAACTGACATAAGAACACTTATTCTTATATAAGAAAGAAAAATGTTGTTTGTCAGTGTTATTAAGACAGTGTATATGGATGTATACATGTGTATGTATACATATATATAAATGGAGCAGTGGCTTTCCTATTAATTTTAGTACCAATAATTTTTTAAAACTATAACGTAAAAATATATATTGCGCAAAAAAAACTGACATAAGAACACTTATTCTTATATAAGAAAGAAAAATGTTGTTTGTCAGTGTTATTAAGACAGTGTATATGGATGTATACATGTGTATGTATACATATATATAAATGGAGCAGTGGCTTTCCTATTAATTTTAGTACCAATAAATTTTTAAAACTATACTGTAAATATGTATTTTATTGAATTGTCATGACTAGCATATTACAATGTAATAGAAAACTATAAATAAATTTGGCAGCGGCACTGAATATTTAGCACTGTACTCACCTATTATTTTTGTATATTTTTGCTAACAAAAGTACACATACAATATTCACTTGACTGGCCTATTAATTTCCTTTTGCACCTCATTGTACATCGACCTTCATTCTTTGAGACTATTCATTCTGTGAAACTTATTCTTCTTTTCTTTTTTTTTAACTGATTGCACCAGAAATAGTAGCATGTAAAGTATAATTGTGTTGTATGTTTCATTTCTTATTGTTTCAGACATTAATATTTTCTTAATGTTGTTTCTGTGCTGATAGAGGTGTTGGAATGTTCAACATGGTTCTGGTATCATGTCCTATAAAGCTGATAGCCTATGTCAGTTTGATATATACTTTTCTGTTAACGAAAAGGATGTGAAAAGACAAAAAAATAGCAACTCTTAGGTGGATCATTACGAACATTTTTATTATTCCGTGAAAACAAGTCTCCAGCAAAATGGTGCTCTGAGGGTTAATACCAACAAGTCCTGTTGAAATTATACTGAAGCCACAACTATCTAGGAATCCACAACTGTCTAGGAATCCACAACTGTGTAGGAATCCACAACTGTTTAGGAATTCACAACTGTTTAGGAGTCCACAACTGTTTAGGAGTCCACAACTGTCTAGGAGTCCACAACTGTCTAGGAGTCCACAACTGTTTAGGAATCCACAACTGTCTAGCAATTATAAAAGAAGGGCTAGAGCATTGTAATTTACTTGAAAAAGAAGAGGACGAATGCCCTTGGCAGACTACATGGTGCTTTATAACTGTTATGTAAAAACAAGGACAAGGGGATAAATACTTCACTGTCGAGAGCAAAAGTTATGTTAACTTCCTTAAAGGACATAATTTTCAGCAACTGTGGCAGACAGAGCAAGGTATCGGTCACATCGCTTGTAACACAGAATACTCTATGCCCACTTGAGAAACATTAAAAGACATCATTGTTGTTTATTTTAGTTGTTGTTATCATCAGCCATGGAGTTGTTTGTAAAGTTGTTGCCTTTCCCTGATACTTTGTATCATTTTTATTACTTTTGTGTATCATTTTTATTACTTGTGTATATCATTTTTATTACTTGTGTGTATCATTTTTATTATTTGTGCATTCCTACTAGCCTTCAGAATTCCTAAATTCTTTCTGCCTGTAAGCTTTCTCTGTCCTACAGTTAAAATTCTTCTGCTTGCTTTTATAGCACTAGATTAAATAAATATGTGTACCAATTATATTAACTTATTTCATTTCCTTTTTCCATAAGCTATTTCTTACTTTTTTAAAATTATTTTGTTGTGTGTGTTTTGTTTTGTTCCCACTCCCCCTAGCACTGTGGCTTGCTTAGAGACATTGTTTTAATCGTATACCCATTTGCAAGAAAAATGTTTACATGATAGTGAAACATGTTGACTCAGTAAAGGGAACTTTGAATTTGTATACTATATTAGCTTTTAAATTTACAAAAAAAAATTAATGATTTGTTTCCCATAGAGGCATAAGAAAATTCAGATAATGTATGCAAATAAGTAATTTGGTAGAGATTTGACTCATTACACACTTTGTACCATGTAAGCTTTTCTCTTGTCCACGTTTATCCAAACTGGTTAAGTGTAAATATTGTGTGATTCCTAATTTCTTGTTGGTCTAAGCAATATAAGAATAGCAGCAACGGTTGTAAATGCTTTATCTGTATGATAAAGGCAGTCATCATGATGTGTGTGTGGTGTGTGAGAGGGAGCCATGATGACTAGTGTAAAATACAAGCAATTAAGAACTATGTATGTGTGATTCATATTATGTGTAATAAAGGCAGTCATCATGGTTTGTGTGCGTGTATGTGTGTGTGAGCAATGATGGCTTTTGAGTGTGTGTGTGTGTGTGTTGGGAGGAGAGAGAGAAAGAAAGATTACTTATGTTTAATAAATACAATCATCTTTCTTGCCTTGTGTGTGTGTCTGTGTGGGAGTAAAAGAGAGACAATACCATCATGGCTTGTCGGAGAAAGCCATCTAGGCTTATGTCTGTATGTAGAGACACAAAATCTTTATGTGTGCAAAAAAATAAGTCATGTGAGCACACATTTGTATGTTTTTGTGAATCAGTCTTTTTGTGTGTTATGGCACACACATCGGGGTAAAAGAAAGCCCTCTGGGTTTGTGTATTTGTATGCGTGAGAAGAGAAGAAGAAGAAAAGCCAGCATGGCTTGTGTGTGAGAATAGAAAAGAGACAAGACAGTCATAATTGCATGTTTGTGTGTATATGAACAAGATAGATAGATCACAGTGTTATATGTGCATGTGTGTGAGAACAAGAAATAGAGGTATGATTATCATTACTTGTGTATATCTTTGCATTTGTGTGTGTGTGAGAGAAAGATAGACTAAGCCATCAGCACCTAAATATGTATAAAGTATAACTTTACAGTTTTTAATATATATATAAGTTGTCTAAAAGATATCACTGATAATTATTTCAACACAGGTTTATCCAAATTAGTAACACAACAAATGATTTACTTGGAAATAAAACCTAATGCCAATAAAGGTGACTGAATCTATTTCATATAGGCCCCCTGTAATGTTCTGTACTCAACTCTTGTTTCAGGATTTAGTGTATATGAAAAAGGGTTGGCTTATCAAGCAGGCACCAACTGAGAAGGTATGTCATATCTGTTAAGCGCCAACTACTGTTAGTCCAACATAACATTTTTACTTTGTAGAGATCCCTTTTCCTGTTTTATGTATTTAAGCACTTACTGGGTTTCAGGATCAAAACTTGGTAGTGTCATGCTGCAGTTCACTCAGCCGAAAATTGGTACCAGACTTTGCTCTTGAGTTAAAGAAGGCAAAGGCAATGTGGCAGGGAACTGGTCACCCCTCCTCATAAAAGCTGGACCTTGTATAGTGAAGTCTGTAACACTTTACTCCCCTAGGGCAGCTTCTGCTGTGGGACTATCTTTACCTTTCTATTATTATTGGATACACTGACGTCTGATGCTGGATTTAAGAAATCAAATTGATTGAGTAAATTACTTTGAAGCAAGGAAGAAAATGTCATTCTTTTTGTTGTGGAATAAAAGGGTCCTAGATGTGCTAATCATAAATGTTATGATAAAACAAAGAAAATATATTGAGAGCAAAACTTATGTATGTGTGCAAACTACGTACTGTAGTATGTCGAGAAATTGTTTCCCTTTTAGGACATTAAAAAACGTGCCCCTGAGTTATATTCGAATAAAAAAAAAATGTTTTTATCAATATCTTGAGTAAAACACGTTGGAACTCCTATTAAGGCACAAATTTCAACTGGAATATGCCTTGTTGACCAGTCTCCTTCGTTTGATCTGTAAGCCCCTCATTCAGTATCCACATCTGATTCAACCGCACAGTGATCATCCTGATCAAATAAGTCACTTCTCAGATCCTAATGCAAATATTCGACCACCCGGAAAGCCATGGCTTTAAAATAAAAAAAATCACGAAATATCTTAATATCAATGGCCTCTTAAAATAAAAACATTCAGAAAAACGGAAGCATTTTAATGTACAGGAAATCTATGTCCCTAAATACTGAGATCTCATTGCTACTTGGCAATGACCAACAACAGTTACCAGACTTCCCGAACGATTCAAAGGTGTGAGAATTGGGCACCAGGCCTGTCTGACCTTTTGCCCTTCCTTTCTCTCTAAGCATTTTAAACAGGAAAAAGTTAAGCTAAAAGTGAAAAAATAATTGCTGAAAGCCAAGGAAATTTCAATGCAATGCAGGAATTCGGAATCAACAAAAAACTCATTTGACTTATAATCGGGTCTTTCATTTTGGATGGGTTTTAAGTGCTAAAGTCTAGGGGTCGACTTATAGTCGGATCGACTTATACTCAAGTATATATTGTATGTAAATACTCACCCCCACTATTTCCAGATTAATAATACAAAGTAGACTGATTTGGTTGATGATATTGATTTTTGTAAAGTAACAAATCTGTCAATTAAGTATACTGTAAGCAAGATGAAAGTTGTCCTACACAAAAATAAAAATCCTCAACTTAAATCTTAAGTTAGTCCTGTTGTATGGCTCTGAAACATAGAGAACAACAAAAAGAACAGCCAAGAAGTTATAAACTTTGATTAATTGGTGCTTGAGTACAATAGAAAGATTGAAATGAAATGACAAGTACCAGACAGGCGCCAGTGGATCAAGAGATGAGAAAAAGATACGCATGGAAGAAACCTATTAATAGCATTACCAGGCTATTGTTCCAGAATCCCCAGGTAAAAGAAGTAGAGGGAGAACATGGAGAAGAGAGCTAGAGACAGAAGTGAAATGGATAAAGAAGACATTGAGTGGATGGCACAGGACAGGAGAACTATCATTTGTTGATGGCACTAGACAGGAGGATTATCATTTGTTGATGGCACTGGACAGGAGGACTATCATTTGTTGATGGCACAGGACAGGAGGACTATTATTTGTTGATGGCACAGGACAGGAGGACTATCATTTGTTGATGGCACTGGACAGGAGGACTATCATTTGTTGATGGCACTGGACAGGAGGATTATCATTTGTTGATGGCACTGGACAGGAGGATTATCATTTGCTGATGGCACAGGACAGGAGGACTATCATTTGTTGATGGCACAGGACAGGAGGACTATCATTTGTTGATGGCACTGGACAGGAGGATTATCATTTGTTGATGGCACTGGACAGGAGGATTATCATTTGCTGATGGCACAGGACAGGAGGACTATCATTTGTTGATGGCACAGGACAGGAGGACTATCATTTGTTGATGGCACTGGACAGGAGGATTATCATTTGTTGATGGCACTGGACAGGAGGATTATCATTTGCTGATGGCACAGGACAGGAGGACTATCATTTGTTGATGGCACAGGACAGGAGGACTATCATTTGTTGATGGCACTGGACAGGAGGACTATCATTTGTTGATGGCACTGGACAGGAGGACTATCATTTGTTGATGGCACTGGACAGGAGGATTATCATTTGTTGATGGCACTGGACAGGAGGACTATCATTTGTTGATGGCACAGGACAGGAGGACTATCATTTGTTGATGGCACAGGACAGGAGGACTATCATTTGTTGATGGCACTGGACAGGAGGACTATCATTTGTTGATGGCACTGGACAGGAGGATTATCATTTGTTGATGGCACTGGACAGGAGGATTATCATTTGCTGATGGCACAGGACAGGAGGACTATCATTTGTTGATGGCACAGGACAGGAGGACTATCATTTGTTGATGGCACTGGACAGGAGGATTATCATTTGTTGATGGCACTGGACAGGAGGATTATCATTTGCTGATGGCACAGGACAGGAGGACTATCATTTGTTGATGGCACAGGACAGGAGGACTATTATTTGTTGATGGCACTGGACAGGAGGATTATCATTTGTTGATGGCACAGGACAGGAGGACTATTATTTGTTGATGGCACAGGACAGGAGGACTATCATTTGCTGATGGCACAGGACAGGAGGACTATCATTTGTTGATGGCACAGGACAGGAGGACTATTATTTGTTGATGGCACTGGACAGGAGGATTATCATTTGTTGATGGCACAGGACAGGAGGACTATTATTTGTTGATGGCACAGAACAGGAGGACTATTATTTGTTGATGGCACAGGACAGGAGGACTATCATTTGTTGATGGCACTGGACAGGAGGATTATCATTTGTTGATGGCACAGGACAGGAGGACTATTATTTGTTGATGGCACAGGACAGGAGGACTATCATTTGCTGATGGCACAGGACAGGAGGACTATCATTTGTTGATGGCACAGGACAGGAGGACTATTATTTGTTGATGGCACAGGACAGGAGGACTATCATTTGTTGATGGCACAGGACAGGAGGACTATTATTTGTTGATGGCACAGGACAGGAGGACTATCATTTGCTGATGGCACAGGACAGGAGGACTATCATTTGTTGATGGCACAGGACAGGAGGACTATTATTTGTTGATGGCACAGGACAGGAGGACTATCATTTGTTGATGGCACTGGACAGGAGGATTATCATTTGTTGATGGCACAGGACAGGAGGACTATCATTTGTTGATGGCACAGGACAGGAGGACTATTATTTGTTGATGGCACTGGACAGGAGAACTATCATTTGTTGATGGCACTGGACAGGAGGACTATTATTTGTTGATGGCACAGGACAGGAGGACTATCATTTGTTGATGGCACTGGACAGGAGGACTATTATTTGTTGATGGCACAGGACAGGAGGACTATCATTTGTTGATGGCACTGGACAGGAGGACTATTATTTGTTGATGGCACAGGACAGGAGGACTATTATTTGTTGATGGCACAGGACAGGAGGACTATTATTTGTTGATGGCACAGGACAGGAGGACTATCATTTGTTGATGGCACTGGACAGGAGGACTATTATTTGTTGATGGCACAGGACAGGAGGACTATCATTTGTTGATGGCACTGGACAGGAGGATTATCATTTGTTGATGGCACTGGACAGGAGGACTATCATTTGTTGATGGCACAGAACAGGAGGACTATTATTTGTTGATGGCACAGGACAGGAGGACTATCATTTGTTGATGGCACTGGACAGGAGGATTATCATTTGTTGATGGCACAGGACAGGAGGACTATCATTTGTTGATGGCACAGGACAGGAGGACTATCATTTGTTGATGGCACTGGACAGGAGGATTATCATTTGTTGATGGCACAGAACAGGAGGACTATCATTTGTTGATGGCACAGGACAGGAGGACTATCATTTGTTGATGGCACAGGACAGGAGGACTATCATTTGTTGATGGCACAGGACAGGAGGACTATCATTTGTTGATGGCACAGGACAGGAGGACTATCATTTGTTGATGGCACAGAACAGGAGGACTATCATTTGTTGATGGCACAGGACAGGAGGACTATTATTTGTTGATGGCACAGGACAGGAGGACTATCATTTGTTGATGGCACTGGACAGGAGGATTATCATTTGCTGATGGCACAGGACAGGAGGACTATCATTTGTTGATGGCACTGGACAGGAGGATTATCATTTGTTGATGGCGCAGGACAGGAGGACTATCATTTGTTGATGGCACTGGACAGGAGGATTATCATTTGTTGATGGCACAGGACAGGAGGACTATCATTTGTTGATGGCACAGGACAGGAGGACTATCATTTGTTGATGGCACAGGACAGGAGGACTATCATTTGTTAAGTCCTAAGCTCCATAGGAAGCTGAAGAGTAATGAATGAAATGTGTTTGACCAACGAGTCAGCTGTGAAGGAGATGGACAGACATCCAGAACTCATACCTGTCAACCTCCAAAGATAAAACCTGTCCGGCAGAATGAAAGATGTTTGACCAAAGGGTCAGCTGTGAAGGAGATGGACAGACATCCAGAGACTGGACTTAAGATATGGGAAGAAACAGGTAGAGACATGAATTAAATGCAAGGCTGGAAATGGAATATATTTACAGAATCTTAATAGCTAGAACTACTGTGGAAGATGTGAAGGAGAATCAGTAGAAAAACATAAACTGGACTCACTGTAGGATCGAAGTGGTAATATAAGATCACTAATATGGAACTGATGACAAGAACCAGACAAGTGCCAGTGGAACAAGCGATGAGAAGAAGGTATTGGAGATGGATTGGACACACATTGAGAAAACGTTACCAAGCAGTCCTTGTTCTGGAATCCTCAGTGGAGAAGAGAAGTAGAGACAGACATGAAAGGAATGAAGAAGGCATAGAAAGACTGAGCTGATTTAACGGAAGTAGACAACTTGGCGTACATTTGTTGGATGGCTTATGCTCCTTGGGTAGAAAGTTGATCATTGAATGAATTGTAGGTTGGTATTTGTTTCTGTAGGTAGTGAGATTTATATTTGCTCAGTGTTGCTAGATTTAGCTGCTTGTGTTAGGAGGGAGAATTGTATGGGAGAGTTTCCTCACAAGAAGGCTCATTTTAAAGACAGTCAGTGCAATTCTAGGAATCCCGCAAACATTGGTTTGTGCTGGCTGGCAATTCTCTGAGATACTACAAAGACGCCAAAGCTGAGGAGTCAAATGTACTTGATGGAAGGATTGACCTGTCTTCATGTTATGAAGTGTCAGAAATGCCCACTCACCGAAACTACGGTTTTAAGATTAAGGTAAATTTTGATTTAATGTGGGCCAGCTTCACCAACTGTGAAACTTGGGTCGTGGTTGTAAAAATTTTGAGAACTACTGGTATAGAGCATTTGACTTGGCGGAACTGCTCTTGACTAGTTTTTATTTCTCAAGAGTAAATTGCTGGTATTTTTGTAATCTTTTATTAATTATTTTTTACATTGAATGAAATGCTGTCAGGTTGTTGTTTTTTTATCCTCACTTCTTGATCTTATGCAAGCTGCTGGCAGGTTAGCCCCAAATACCAACATGAAATTTTTGTTGTGAAATAAAAATACCCATTACATTAGTTGAGGGCTAGTTAAACCCCAAAAATGACAGAACTATATGATAATAGTCAGATCTAGTTATTCATACAAGCACAGTGGTTGAACTAAACAATTGAAGTATATTCCCCAAATTCAAAGGTTATGGAGGAAAAATAGTAGAAAAAAGAAAAAAAAAAGCACATTTTAGCAATTTTTGTTTTTTAACGTTTTTTTAAAAAAAAGTAACGTCAAAAATTTGATATTTTCAGTGAAAACCTTTATTTTGGAGTGTTCAACCTTCCCTTAGAATAAGACAAAATCATAACTAATAATATATTGAAAATGCTGATAATTTGTATTAGGAAATATAATGAGCATAGTAAAGTTTAATCTTGTGACGCTGTGGTCAACAATAACAAGATGAAGTGGGAATTACCAAGTCATGGGATAAATGCTGTGGGTTATTCCTCAAGGATGATGTTGTAGCTGTAAAGGCTGACTTTCAACACCCCAAAAAGTGTTGGCTAATGGGGCAGCTGTGAAGCTACAATTGTCCCTGCATACCGAATGTTGATAATCTGTTTCTTATGAAAAACTAAGGATAATGAAATGACCTGGAAACTTCCAAGCACAATGAGCAAGACAAGCAGTTAGAGAATTGTTGTTATTGTTTATCAGAATCGACATCATTGCACTCTGGGCAAACCCATAAGTGCTCAGTCTCCCTCAGCAAATGTCAAAGGGTATAAATGTTGTACACTGGTTGTATATATGCCAGAGGCATCCTCTCATTTGTCCATCCCTGCTAGTCTTACGTTTGATGCCTAATTCCAGCAGTCTTAGTAGCCTTGTTGATTCATCTATTTCAATGTCATTCTCTAATAGGCAATCATTAATTGTCCTTAGTATTTCTCCCTTATCCATATCCAACGTCCCAACTATGGGTGCTCAGATAGAAAAGCTGCATGGAACAGAATAATAAACATGGCTGTATAGAACCGTGAGAACAAGACATCAGGCTTATCATTCAGTAGAAATGCTAAAAAAAGCAAATCTGGAAAAACTAGTGCATGATAACGCCCATGTGTTACCGGAGTCTGAAAAGGGAGCAAAGAATAGTAACACAGCGTCTTACCAGGCATATCATAGTGACTAAAGAGGTCGGGCAGGTGGTCAGCAACCCATCCTGTAGAAACTTTAAGCAAAATAAAAAACAAAATATATAACAACATGAACAAATCATCCAAGGCAAGTATTTATTTAAATAGTTCAACTCAGCCATTTAAGATGAAAGAAGGTCCTAAGTTAAGAAGGTTAATGGTGCAGCCCAGAGAGATCTAAAAGGAGTCTGGGGCTGCAGACTCACTTTTCTTTTAGTTTAGGAAAATCTCCAGATACGGTACCAGGAATGTTGGAACACTAAACATACTGAGTAAACCAGCTGATAGCATTACAAGGCAGCTCTTGTTCTGGAATCTCCAGGGTATGAGAAATAGAGGGAGCCTTAAGAACACATGGAGACAATAATTGGAGACAGACATGGAAAATGATAAATGAAACATGGAAAGATCTTGAGCTGATGGCACAGGACAGGAAAGCTTGGCATGAAGATGTTAAAGGCCTGTGCTCCACTGGGACACTGAAGAATAACGAATGAATGGGTATATGGTAAGAAGAAGACCATAGAGAACATGACCAGAAGACTGGCAGTTGTTCATGTGTTTGTTGAAGACTTGCGCTTCATAGGGGCTGAAGGGTATTGCTGATGATAGTCATCATCACGATGATGAGGATGACAATGATGGTCTTTTTTAGATCAGTATGATGATGATGATGATCATTATGATGGTGATCACGATGACAATGATGATCATGATGATCAGTATGATGATCATAATGGCAATGATGGTGATGATGATGATGATTATATTGGTGATCATAATGGCAATGATGATGATGCTAATGATACTGCAGTAGTGCCAGACCTGGATGCTAACCTTGGCCCATAAACCAGAAAGACAAATCACAGCAGTCAAAATCATATATCTGAGAGAAGTGGCTAGTAAAACATTAAAAAGAAAAAAAAATCCTACTGAGAAATAAAGATACCGAAGCCATTGATAGATAGCACAGTAAAGGAATATATCGAGAAACAATAAATTGGTTTGAACATCTACTGAGAATGAATCCGTCAACCAACAACGTGATAGCACTTAAACAGCCATCTGATTAGAAAGCAGTTGTGTTATCTGAGGCACTTTACGGCATATGTAATAGATAAAATAAGAAGAAAAAGAATAATCTTGCTGTATGGCTTCTTCTTTGTACACTCTCAAACGTCAACTTGAATATGTTCATAGAAAGCAGTGGTCAGCTTGAGGCTATTTCTATCGCCAAAGAGCTTTTCCAGGAATAGTATTGGTACTCATGTTGGGCGGCATCTTTGAAGCAGACGTTCAGCAGTCATTTTATCAGTGCCACAGTCACACTCAACGGTAGATCCTATCTTTTATCTTGTTGAATAGGTGGTATCCCAATCTGTTGTGGCCTGTGCAGACTGTGAAGATTACCACTTGGTCTCATCTGCTGAGATGATAATATGCATCATTTTTTGTGTGGCCTGGATGCTCTGCTTCCCATTTGTTCCTGTATCCACTTCTGATAAAACTCTTTGCCTCTTCGAAAGTTGCTGTATGGTGTCAACATGCCCCGTTCCCCGTGGTCTCTACTGAGACAAAGAAAGAATGGGACTACTTCTTCGTTAGACATGTCATACACGGTGACTTATATGAGGTTATACATGTGGCTGGCAACCTCATCATGTGAAATAGAGTGCTACAGGAATCACCTCAGCATGAGCATATGAATGCTTGGTGCTGGCTTCCTGTAAGGCAAGGGTCAAGAACCCGCGGCTTCGCGAACCGCATGCTGCTCTTTGAGCCATCTCGTGCGGCTCTCTACTACTTAACTCTTAGTGAATGAGGGGATACCATGTGATTTCTTTTCATGCGGCTCTTCAATTTGTTAAAATGGAGACAAAATTAAACATTTGGCTCTTTGTCATGGAAAGGTTCCCGACCCCTGCTGTAAGGGAACAAGCTGTAGTGGTGGCTCCATGCTCTGTAAGGAGTGACAAGGAAAATTATGATGGTGATGAAAGTTCCAGGTTTCTTTCATTCAAAGTAGTTAGCAATATACAAAAGCCCATGTGTCATTCAGCAAGGTTAACTAGACACCCTATCTCAGTGAGAATTCATTGTTATAATGTGCTGCTGTTTTTCTGCATGATTATTGTCGATATTACTTGCCTAAAACGTGGCATTTATTATTTGCATCTAAAATGATGTTACTTTTCAGTTCTGTTGCACATTTCTGTTTAAAATACTTTTGATTGTGTTACACATTTCATTTTGCACATTTCTGTGTTAAATAATTTTGCTTGCACACAGTCATGAAAGTTTCGTTGCTGAATACAACCATTTAGGGAGCACTTATATTTTCCTTGTAATAAGTCGCCTTTCTGACAGAAAAGAGCTTTCATGTTTAGGATTATATGCACCGTTAGTAACCACCAAAGACAAAAAAAAAAATCAGAACACTAGACCTAGATGTAATGTTATGTATTATGTAAAAGTTAAACAGGCTTACATAAAGATACAGATTTATCCAGTCGTGTGTACTCAATCCACTGAGTGATACCTCTTCCCTTATTACCTACGCAACCCACTCATCCTCCACAGACTGGCAATGGTGAGTACACTTTGGCAGCTATGACTTTGGGCATTCGTGACAACTGGATGAAGGCCATTCGCTTGTGCATGGAGCTGCACAGCACAGTCCCAAAATGGAAGCTTCCATCTTCTCATGCAGGGGCCAGTCAATCAGCTAAAAATCCACCAAGGACTGCATTTGATGATCTTGAGTTTAAATCAGGGGTGGTGGCAAGTTCAACAACAGCTGTTACTCGGGCTGGCGGTGAGACAGCATTTCAACTTGTGGGTCATAAGAATCCACAAAGGAGAGAAAGTCAGAAACCAGCAAGACGCCATCACTCAGATGTCAACCCTGGCAATGTTAGTAAAGCCCTGTCGATCAAAGAGTTCTCTGCTAGTTTGGAACCAGCAGAAGATGCCATTACTGCACAGACACACAGCACCAGCAGTAGCTCTATACCTACTGGTGGAACTCGAGAGAGACGTGATGTCTCTCCACGGGCTTCCAAGATACCAAGACATCATAGTCCTTCAAAAGAAAATTTAGTCTGGCCTTCTCGGTCAAACGTCACGGGAAACATCAGAGATGGAACGCCAAAGATGAGGAGATTTGTTGAAGGGAGTGATAATTTGCCCACTGCAGCAATCAATGCTGCAGCTGCACAAGGCCCAGAGCAGACAAAGCCCACTCCAAAACGCAACATCACCAGTGAGAGTACCAAAGAGGAGGTCAAAAGGGAGATGATGAGGAGGGCAAAATCACCCAGTGCCCGGGTGAAGGAAAAGTCTCGGGCTGCAAAAACTCCACGTTTGCACTCTCCAGTTAGTCCAGCTGATGATTCCTTCAGCTATCATGTGGGCAGTGCTACAGCCTCAGAATCCGACACAACTGATGATCCTGGTTACAGAGACCTGCCTATGTCAGAGGTACTTGTAGTTCTAACCTTCTTCTTACCATACCCACCCCCACATTGCTGTTTGTGCATCGTAGTTTTGTTGCTAGAATAACTTTAGAGTTGATTTTGATCTGGTAGTGAAAAAATAAAATCAGCTGAAGGTAGAAACTATATTAAATTTGTCAAGCTTAAGATGGTTAGGCATGTTTCACATTGATGAAAATGGGGCAAGGATTCTGGGGAAGAATGCTAACCTAACTGTCATACCAGTCCCATTTCATGGCTTGTAATGTTCATGCATACATTTGGGAGGGCAGGGAGGTTGTTTTTGCTGTTTGTTAACTTCCAGTAATTGGTCATAACATTTTCTGTTGCTTTATTTAATTTTGTTAATGTATCATTTGATTTCAGTCATGGGCTGCTTATATGGAGCTTTAATGATTTATTTCTTTACAAAGCCCCCCACCACAAGATCTTTCCTCTTGAAATATTGCAACAGCAGTTTTCTGTTTCAGGTAGCGCCCCCCCCCCCCGCCACCCCCCCCCCCCCCCCCCCCTCCCCCCCCCCCCCCCCCCCCCCCCCCCCCCCCCCCCCCCCCCCCCCCCTAGTTTGTTTGTAGTAACTAGTAAGCCTTACCAGCTCATGCTGTTTTGTCTGGTGTTATTAAAATAAAAGCTGTTCTATTACTAATGCTTTTGAGTCAGAATGTACAGTGAGAAAAGACAAACGTTTATGAGAACAATGTAGCAAATGATAGCCAGGTTGTAGTTAAACATCCCCTCTTACACATATCTTGGCAGCAAAATGGACAGAGTTGGAGGAACAAACAATGATATCAAAGTAAAAATACTGAAGGCAAGAGGGGCTTAAGGAAAATATGGAAATAAACAAATCAAGTCCAACACAAAAATAAGAATCGTCATCTCACATCAAGGCAGTTTCTGTTGTATGGCTCTTAAACATGAAGAACAACAAAAAATGACAACCACAAAGGTACAGACTTTCATAAATGGGTGGTTGTGCAAAAATTGAAGGTTTGAAATCGTATGACAAGATTGCCGATGTGGAACTGATGGAAAGGACAAAATAAATATGACTGGAACAAGAGATGAGCAAATAGGAACATATTGAGGAAATCAGTTGATAGCATTACTGAACAGTCCTTGTTCTGGAATCCCCATGGTATTAGAAGTACAGGGATACATAAAAACATGGAGAAGGAAGTTGGAGACAGACATGAAAGGGATAGAAAAAAACATGAAAAGACTTTGAACAGATGGCACAAGACAAGAGGGACTTAGCATGAATTTATACATGATATGATTATTATTATTATATAATACTTTATTGACCTATAGATAAGTAGCTTACTTCTGTAACTAGAACCGGAGAATAAAGACCTATCCAAAAGATGTAGCAACAAATGAAAGATAATGTTCTTAACGACCTACAGCAAGATTTAGCAGTAGCCTGAAACAGAAGCCTCAATTAGCTGCTTTGGCTCTAACATTTGCTCTCTCATAAAGTAACAAAAAAAAATTTAATTACCTAAAATTATGTACCTTTTACACGTCACTTTTGGGGTAGACCTAGTCACTCCTGGTTATAATCTGGGCATGAATTTTTGTGCTACATTCATTGAGATTGCCATTCTCGCAGAGTAACATCTCTCCATTTCCTACAGTCCCTGCTGTTTTGATTAAGTTGTGTGTCTTCAGTCACTTCCTGTGTCATGTGGGATTTTCATTGAGGTATTTCTCTTACTGTCTTCCTCTTCTCTTTAAGTTGAATTTATCAGTTGTTTCTAGATTCTCCAATTGCTCTCTTCTGATGTGTCCAGAGTCTGTCTTCTGCTATACTATGTTGATTAATCGACAAGTTTCTTCTGTTTCTCTGAGAAATTTCTCATTGGATTTTCTGAATGTCCAAGGTTTCCTTTTTTGTGTCCTTAGGAGAAATCTTGCCTTTGTCATAAGTTGCATTTTGTTATTCTTCAGCAACCCAAGGAGCATAGGCCTTCAACAAACTTATGTCAAGTCCTGTTGTGTACCATAAACTCGAGGTCTTTTTTTCTATGTCTTCGATTATTTTTATTTTATATTGGTGAAGTTGTTGTGGCTTTTTTTTATGTGAAGTTTCCACTGGATGGGGTATTGGCCCCATGTCCAACCCTCCTTAGTCACTGTATTGGCATGCAAGGTATGTTACAGTGTTAGTACACCCTGTCAGGCCACTGCAACGCACAGGTATAGGTTGTAATTAGAAGACTAGTGACTTTGCCTACTCCAAACACATCTTAGCTTATAGATATTTCACTTGCAGTGTTATTCTGGTCCTGAAGCTTTTACTGCTTTCATGTGTTTAAGTGCTTTATACCTAGGTGATCAGTCAGTGTTGTTTCTAATTGTACAGTATTCATCTCTTTGATCATTGTACAATTCTTAATGTACTCTGACCATTGTTCCCTTATTTTCACGGGGGTGATCTTGCCTTCTGTGGTTTTTGAGTGACCTGTTAATGCATACAAATTCTTTTACCTGTGAGGTGTCAAATTCTTTTCCTATGACTTGTAGGTTGTCACAGTGGCATTCTGCTCCTGGTACTGTTTTTTTAGCCACAGTTTAGGCATTCTGAAATCTCCTATTAATAAGAATGTAGTCAATTTGTTTTCTCAGTTTGGTGTTCAGGCTACAGGTTATTAACCACATGGAAATTTATTAAAGCGTTCGTGAACTCTGGCTACAGACTTACAGCTGATAAAAATTATTGTGTAAAGGAATTCAGTTACTAGGAACCACATTTCAGCCTGTTCTGTAGTGTAAGGCATTTTAATTTATGCTTACCTGTTTCATGTAGAGTGGCTAATCTATTATACTCCTGCAATTTTTAATAAGTACGTAGGTTTAATTGCTCGGTTAGCTAAAAAAAACTAATCATGGTCAGAGTCAGGGTAAGGCTAAGTGTATGGACAAATACTACAGGGGATCCACTAAATATAACCCTTACCCTATCTACAATTTAATCTGAGCTGCTAAACCAGTATAACTAAAAACTTTGCTGCGGGGTAATAGTAGTTACCCCATTTTAGCATATGTACCTGGGGCGCTAATTTTCTTGTTTTTCTAGTGTTAATCAAAGTATATTTGATGTTTGTTGTATTTAACATGCGTCTGCTTCTGTTATTTAAATTTTTGTTTCCTTAGGTGTCAAATTTAGTTTTTGTCATAGTTTCACATGAATTCTGTTTTTAAACTCTAATGCTTTCTTGGGCTTTTATTAATTGCTTGCAAGTTATGGTGTGTGTATGTTTATTTCATGTAGTATGGGCTTTGGTTTTCATTATCATTCTCTTCTTGCATGACCAGCTTTTATAACGTACAAATGTTGCAGGTGGTGTGTAGACAACATCCATTGTTCATAATATTGCTAGTTTAGTCAAGCTTTTCATGCTTCCTTTGCCAGTTTTTCATTGGTTGTTTTTCAATTTGTATTTCTCTATAATTCACGTATTCTTCAAAACACAAAACGTAAGACTGTTTTTCAATTTCTTACTTACTTAGTCGTTCCCCTTCTACCGTGAGGTGTAGAGGTTTGGAAGAGAGAGCGCCAGACTATTCTATCGGCTGTCTTCCTCCTGGCCTGGTTCCATTCTAGTCCTCGGTCCTTCAAAGATTGTCTAATGTTGTCCTCCCAGCGGACTCTGGGTCGTCCTCGGGGTCTGGATCCTTGGCTCTTTGTTTCCCATGCTTGTCGTGGTAGCCGATCTTCTCCCATTCTGCAGACATGGCCAAACCATCTTAGTTGGGACTGTTCTACTTGGGTCTGTAGGGGGTGGCATTTTAGGCCTTGACGTATCGTCTGGTTGCGTACCATGTCTCTTCTTGTTACTTCAACCACCTTCCTCAGATACCTCATTTCTGAGGTTTGGATCTGGCTTTTATGGGTTGTAGTCATTGCCCATGACTCGCATCCATATGTCAAGACTGGGACATAGGTGGAGCGGTATACAGCCATCTTTGTTTTCTTACCAACCTCTCTCTTGCTGAGGAATCCTCGATTTATGGCCTGAAAAAGTCTCCCAGCTGCTGCTTTTCGAGTGGCCAACTCTTCTTTGATGCCTCCCTTTCGGTCTATAATAGCTCCAAGGTATTTAAAGTGGTCGACCTGCTCCAGGACCTGTTCTCCCAGCTTAATCTGATGTCTTCTTTCTTCTCGTGATATCACCATGGATTTTGTTTTAGAGCTGCTTATGACCATCCCTCTCTTCTCTAGCTCTTCCTTCCAGACTTGCAGGTTGGATTGGAGATGTGCCTCTGATTTAGCAATCAGGGCAACATCATCAGCAAATGCCAGCTCTGAAATATAGACCTGTCTCATCTTCCAGTACCCCACTGAATACTTTCTTGTTCTCTCCTTACATGCCTTGATGACATCGTCCATAAGGAGTATGAAGAGGTAAGGTGATAGGATATCACCTTGTCTTACACCAGTGGTGGTCCTGAACTCTTCTGATTTATGGTTTGCTGTCCTCACATAATTTCTGCAAGACTTGTAGAAGCTCTGTATAGCATGAATCAGAGGTGCTGGAATATTCTTCCTTGCCAAACAGTCCCAAAGTTTGCTCCAAGGGACCCTGTCAAACGCCTTTTCCAGATCTATGAAACAAAGATGGATCTCTCTCTTATACTCAAGGGCCTTTTCACTCAGCTGTCTGAGTGTGAAGATTAGGTCTTGAGTACTTCGGTTTGCTCGGAATCCGCACTGGACCTCATCCAATTGTGGCTCAGCTAGGCGTCGGAGTCTCTGCTCTAGGATTCTAGAGTAGATTTTTCCAGGGACACTGAGAAGGGATATGCCTCTATGGTTTCCACACTGTCGATTGTCACCCTTTTTGAAAATTGGTGTTATGATGGCGATCTCCCAATCCTTTGGTATGGTCTTGTTGCACCATGCTGCCTGTAGGACCCTTAGGAGTAACAGGTCGCCTGATGCTCCCATGTACTTAACCATTTCTGGTGTTATACCATCATGCCCTGCTGCTTTGCCCATCTTGATTTTCTCCAGTGCTGCCTTCAGTTCTTCCATCTTTATGTCATCTTCATCACCATTGGTTTCCTCTTCTGTGCTAGTGGTTATCATTTCTGATGTTTGACCTTGCTCACCATCAAGGAGTTCTGAGAAATATTCTTTCCATCTTTCCATTACTTCCTTCGGGGCAGTAAGCAATTTGCCTTGCTTGTCCTTTATAAATTTGAGAGGGCATTGTTTTTCCTTCCTCATGTTCTTTAGGGTCTTATAGAACAATTTCTGGTTTTCTTGTGCATCTTTTTCTAGCTTTTCTCCAAATTCTTCCCAGGACTTCTGTTTTGCTGCTAGCACTTTGTTCTTTACTTCTGTTCTGAGTGTCACATATTCTCTATATTTTTCCATTTGTCCTGTTGTGTTTTTAGCTCCTAAGTATTGTTTCCATGCCATTTTCTTCTCTCTTATTTTCTCTTTGACTTCCTCTGTCCACCAAGGTGTCCTCTTTCTCTGGTTCCCAAGTCGGACTTCACCACATGCTTCTGCAGCAGCTGTCTTTATGATATCCTTGAATTTAATCCAGAGGGTTTCCAAGTCATCAGGTTGTTCTTCTGTGTTGCTCACCGCTGCAGCAATAAGCCCCTGATATCTGGTCTTAATTTCTGGCTCTCTCAGCTTGTAGGTCCTAATGCTCATTTCTCCTGCTCGTTTACTTGATTTCTTGCGTGATGTTGAGCAGTTCCTAGGCTGAGCAACTCTTTCAGTTGTTCGTTTGATTGTTAGCAGGTAGTGATCACTTCCAATCTCTGGCCCCCTCCAGACTCTTGCATCTCGGACATATTTGAATGAGCTTCTCCGAACAATGGCATAGTCGATCACTGACTTCTCATTCTTTGTTGGTTCACATCTAGTGTATGCATGTATGCGCTTATGGGGGAACTTTGTGTTTGTAATGATCAGATTCTGCTCACTGCAGAATCTAAGGAGTCGCTTTCCATTGTCATTGAGAGTATCTTCTCCATATCTTCCGATAACTCCACTCCATCTAGCATGGTCATTTCCAACTCTGGCATTAAAATCTCCGAGCATGATAACTTCATCTAGGCAGTCATCCACTGTCCTTTGAAGCAGCTCGAAGAATTCCTCCTTGACCTCTGCTCTCTCATCCTCATTTGGCCCATACACTATGACCAGGTTGACTATGGTTTCTCCTTCTTTTAGTTTCACAACCATAATGCGCTCTGAGACAAAGTTCCACCCCTTGATACTATCTTTTTGATTTTGGGCCACAATGCAACCCACACCCCCTTTAGCTCTTTCGGATATGGGTACACCACTGTAGAGCAGCGTGTTGCCATTGAGATCCATGACTCCTTGTCCTTTTTTCTTTGTTTCCGTAATAGCCAGGATTTCTAGTTTTGCTTTCCTCATCTCTTCCACCAGCTCCTCTTCCTTCCCATTTATACTTCTTGTGTTCCATGTTCCATAAGTCGTAGTCCGTAGTCCGTTCCAGTTCGTCGCCTTTAGAATCAGTCCGGTTTTCTCTCTTTTGTTACTCGTAATCGTGGTTTAAAGCAAACAGGTGATTGGCCTGTTGTGCCTTTGCATGGTGGAGGGGCTGCCTCCTTACGGCCTCCATGCAGGCCGCCCTCCTCCTTTTTCATCCGGGCTTGGGACCGGCATTGGCGGAGTTTTTTCAATTTCTATTTCTCCATAATTCACGTATTCTTCAAAACACAGGAAGAGACTAAATGAGGAATAATACAAAAAAGCGGCAACAAGCAGAACCAAACCATACTTGGAAAATAAGCAGGCAGAATAAAATAGTCCAGCTACCTTACCAGAAAACAAACATATATTTTGTGCAAGAGTAATATAATGTTGAGAACGGGTAAATGAAGAAAAAAATAGATTGACTGAGTGGCAGAATCATAAGACAGGAGTACCAGAATAAACAATAGATAGGCTGAATGGGTACTAGAAAAAAAATAAATTGACTGAGTGGCAGAATCATAAGACAGGAGTACCAGAATAAACAATAGATAGGCTGAATGGGTACTAGAAAAAAAATAAATTGAGTGGCTGAATCATAAGACACGGGTACCACAAACAAAAAGAAAAAAGATCGACTTAATGGCTGAATCATAAGATAGGGGTAGCATAAAAAATAAATTGACTGAATGGTTGAATCATAAGGCAGGGGTAAGGTAAAGGTAAAGGATTCCGTTACACGCCCATTGAGGCATATTGGGAATATGGTGTTAGGCCCATATTATCTTGACCGTCGGCACACTAGGGGTGATGTGGTCAGCATCACGCCGGCCGCCTTAACCTTCCCAGAATTGTTCTGGTACCCATTTGGGGCTGGGTCGACCCAGGAGCTGTTTGTGGCCTAAAAAAATCCCACCTCATCTGGGGATCGAACCATAGACCACTGCACTAGGAAGCCAGTGCACTAACCACTATGCTACCGCAGCTCCTTTGACAAAGGACAGGGGTACCAGGAAAAAAAATAAATTGACTGAATGAATGAACAATAAGACAGGGGTACCAGAAAAAAAAAATTGACTGAATGGTTGAATCATAAGACAGGGGTACCAGAAAAAATAAATAAATTGACTGAATGGTTGAATCATAAGACAGGGGTACCAGAAAAAAAAAATTGACTGAATGGATCAACAATAAGACAGGGGTACCAGAAAAAAAAATTGACTGAATGAATGAACCATAAGACAGGTGTACCAGAAAAAAAAATTGACTGAATGAATGAACCATAAGACAGGGGTACCAGAAAGAAATAAATTGACTGAATGAATGAACCATAAGACAGGGGTACCAGAAAAAAAAAAATTGACTGAATGGTTGAATCATAAGACAGGGGTACCAGAAAAAAAAAATTGACTGAATGGATCAACAATAAGACAGGGGTACCAGAAAAAAAAATTGACTGAATGAATGAACCATAAGACAGGTGTACCAGAAAAAAAAATTGACTGAATGAATGAACCATAAGACAGGGGTACCAGAAAGAAATAAATTGACTGAATGAATGAACCATAAGACAGGGGTACCAGAAAAAAAAAAAAAATTGACTGAATGGTTGAATCATAAGACAGGCTTCCCAATGTTTTTAATCCCCCCAAGATCTTGCACAATGAACCATAAGACAGGTGTACCAGAAAAAAAAATTGACTGAATGAATGAACCATAAGACAGGGGTACCAGAAAGAAATAAATTGACTGAATGAATGAACCATAAGACAGGGGTACCAGAAAAAAAAAAAAAATTGACTGAATGGTTGAATCATAAGACAGGCTTCCCAATGTTTTTAATCCCCCCCCCCCCCCCCCCCCCCCCCCCCCCCCCCCCCCCCCCCCCCCCCCCCCCCCCCTTTACACCCGTTGCTAAACACCTATTCAGTGTGGGAGAAATTAATTCTACAGTTTACCGCGCATCTATGAATTAGTGAGACTTTTGATTCTGATTTTTATTGAATAGTTTTATTCTTGGTACAGTTTTTTTTTAAGAGGTACCCACATACCATGTTCAGCCTCCAATTTGATCTTGCCTTAGATTTTATTGAGAAGAGGACTCCCAGTTCCAAACCTCAGAAATGAGGTATCTGAGGAAGGTGGTCGAAGTAACAAGAAGAGACATGGTCTGCAACCAGACGATACATCATAACCTCAAAACCCAGCCTCTGCAGACCTGAGTAGAACAGTCCCAATTATGATGTTTTGGCCGTGTCTGCAGAATGAGAGAAGACCGGTTAAAACAACAATTATGGGACACTAAGAGCCAGGGATCCAGACCTCCAGGATGACCCAGAGCTCACTGGGAGGACAACATTGGACAATCTCTGAAGGACCAAAGACTAGACTGGAACCAGGCCAGGAGGAAGACAGCTGATAGGATAGTATGGCGCTCTCTCTGGCAAACCTCTACACCCGAGGGTTGAAGAGGAACAACTAAGTAAGTAAGTAAAAAACAGGATTCGCCGTTCTCTCTCCAGTCCTTAACATTTTTTTCCTTAACACAACTATTTTGGATATTTTAATAGGATAATGTAGCTATTTACCACATAATCCCTTTATCCCCTTGCCAAGCTTCTCGTACACCTTAGTGTACGCATAACATAGGTTGGGAACCTCTGAAACAAAAAAAAACATATTAACAACTGTACAAACTCTTATATGGCCCAGATCGCTTTTGTATCCTCCCTTGCTACCAAATTAAAAAGTGGAAGAACCAGATTATGAAATATAATACAAACCCCCATGACTAATTTGCTACAAATTAAGTCTGGACTTTTAAATTAGCATGTCAAGGGTGACAGTCATATAGTTGTTTCTGTACTGATGACAGGCAAGACAGTGGAGCAGAAGCTGACAATAATTAATTGCAGGGCTGTTTATGGAATCAGCTGTACGCAAGCATAAAAAAGCTTGAGTGGTCTCATACAGACAATATGTGGAACACCAAAGGAATAATTTAAAAATAAATAAATGAACATCTGTAACTTCAGTGCTGCAAGTCAAACTGAAACACTGAACAAGAGATAATTTAAAAAAACACCTGACCCTTATCAGCAGAAATAGTACTGGATATGAAACGATGAGTTAAATCATTTAAACCTTTAAAGTTATAATAACTTACTTTTATTGAAGTAAAATCAGCAGCATTTTTAAAATGTGGTAAGGGATCAAAACAAAAAACAAAACATGGTAATGAGGTAATCAGAAACAAATTTAATTCAGACTGGAAAAATTCCCGTTGGATACCCCTGGACAATCTTTTACACAGAACTCATAAAGAATAAAAAGTATCAAACATTCACAACTCACAGAGGTGGTTACATGAAGAATATGGGACCTTCTGGAAATATATCAGAACAACCTGCCCAAAGCAAGGCGTGCGGTGGAGAGATACAATAAATTAATGTTCACTACAAGGAACCAACATGAGATTATGATAATGTTGTCAATGTCTTTTACACAGAACTTGCAAAGAATAAAGTATCAAACATGTACAACTCATTGAGTGGGTTAAAGTTAGTTGCTTATCCTTTACAGGACGTGGCAATCAACCCCAGCTTTTATTGGCTGTTTGTGATTTTTCTAGGCAATTTTTTTCATTCAGTAGTTTGCCATTGCTTTTTGAACGGTACGGCGCTTATACCATTGTTAAAAATCCACACAAAGCGATCTGCTACCAAACCGCATGCAGCAGGTTTCGAACCTGGTATATCTGGATTATGAAACTGCGTTCATATCCATTAGGCCACAGACGCCGAGTGGGTTACATGAAGAATATAGGAACCTTCTAGAAATATATAAGAAAAACATGCCCAAAGCATAGAGAACAAGGAACCAACATGAGATTATGATAATGATGTCATTGTTAAGGTGCATTCATTGCCTTTATAACAGGTTTTATATACTGCAGTAACAGCGCTAATTTGTCCCATAGTGTAGAATGGCAGAAACAGTGGCAAAAAAGCAAATGGAGCTCCAGCCATGAGGTCATTGTAATCCTGATTAGGTTATTTTTGACCATAAAAGGATTGGAGTTACAAACACATATAAATACGTACATTTTCTAATTATTGTAAAAGGGTAACGGTAGACCCATAGCAGATACTGCCATAGGGGAGTGAAGTGTTAGAATCACTATAATAGGTCTCTGTGGGGGGGTTATGTGGTGGGGTGACTGGTTCACTTCCTCCCTGCATTTACCCTCCCCAGCTCATGATCAGAGTTAGGTACCCATTTACAGCTAGGTACTGAAACGTGATGGGGTGACTGGTTCATTTCCTCACTGCATCTGCTTTCCTCAGCTCACGATCAGAGTTACAGTACACATTTATAGCTAGGTAGACTGGAGCATGATGTTACCAGGTTTTGAACCCGGTAACTTTACTTATCTTGGGAGGCAAGCTCTTTAACCTCTTTACCACTCAGTGTTCAATTAATGTATTCAGTACATTGAACAGGTTGAAGAATAACAGTCTGTATCTGGGGTGAAAGGCCAAACTGTAGAGTCCTGCTCATATTTTGGCTGCTTCTATGCTTCCTTTAAATTGTCTCTCGCTGAAACAGTTTTCAGTACCAAGAAATCATGTTGATAACATCTTTGCTTGGCTGTTTTGTTCCCAGTGAGAATATTTGTTGTTGAACTGGTCAACGATTTGTGTGACCTTGGTGGTGCACTTGGGGGGAAATTATCTCTTCTGCCTCAAGGTCCTCATGGAAGTCAGCCTCACTTTGGTAATGTTGCTATGCTAATTTCCACTGTTTTTCAATGTAAAGACTTGCTTCATGAGACTGCAGTCCTGTACATCATTCACGATGACATCCCCCAAAACTGCTTCATTAGACAGATGAATGATCTTACTGAGGATTGCTGGGATTGCTTCAAACCCCAGGAAGCCATTTTATCTGGCTATAGCTTATTTCATATTTTTTTAAATTCATGCCGTTGTTGGCTACTTCATCCAAGGCTGCTCTGATATTCGTCTTCATTACTCTCATATGACCACATCAGTTTTTCTCTTAATGCTGATGGCCTGCCTCAGGCTTCTCTCATCATCATACAATTTCTCCTCAAAAAGGGTCTGTGAAGGCCATACCATCAGCCTGCTCCTCTCATGGAGCCAACATTCATGGAGGACATGTTTTGCTGTTATAGGTCTGTGATATGTCTGACTTTGGGTGTGCTCAGTGTCATTTTTCTTTGATGCTATTTTTGATTACTGCAATTATCTCTTCATATGTTCTGCTCTCAGTTTGAATTTTACTACTTCTTCTTTGGAAAGACTATCTACCTTGTTATTTTCAAATATCTTGCAGTGGGCAAGGAGCCATTGTAACTTTCACGTTGTTGATTATGTAGCTGGTATCCATTCTACTTCTGAGAGACTGTTTAATTCTTTCTTTGTATTGTTCCTTAGGGCCGTTTATGACTGATAGGGAATTAGTGAGGAAGAGTATCTTGGCTTAAGCATTATCCCTGTTTTCCACTGTGGTTAATGCAGCTCGACCTGAGTTTGAAAATGTTCCAGTAGATGCTGAGATATAAATTTCTTGTCAATTCTCCAACTTTGTGTATAGGCTGCCTCTTCCATTTTATGTAGCTCTTGTTGATTATCTGTTTGTGTGTGAGCATGTTGTTCTTGTTCTCCTTAGATGTTCTTTTTGTAAACTCTGGTGCTGTTGTTCTCCCCCATGATGAGAATTTGTTGCTTATCATTATGTGCTCTGCCACTCTTCAAGGTCTGTCATACGTCTTTCTTTTTTGTGCAAAGTAGCTTCTATGGAGTTTACCACAGCTATATTCTTTAAATTTGTCATTCATTGGGGAATATGTGAGCCTTTTAAAATTTTCTGCCTGTTGTAGGATACTGTAGTCTCTTCTGTCATTCATGGATTGTACTTCTATCATTTTCATAGCCTGGTTTCGTATTCTGACTGTTCACTTGAGTTAGATTTTGAAGCAGTTGCATAGGCTGGGATCCATAGTCCAGTGCAGATCTAACATTTCAGCAATTTCATTTCTGCTAGTTTTGCCATTCATGTCATTCACTGTCTAGCCTTTTGTTTGCACTTACAGGTCTGTATTCTTTTATCCGAAATCCTAAGGGACAGCGTTGTTTCGGAAACTGGATTTTTTCAGTGTTCAGAAGTCACCCAAATTACATTCAATAAATGGCCCAAGTCATCCAAAATGTGTTCGAAAAAATAGCCCAAAGAAACTTTGTTTTCAGAAATATTTTGGTTTTCAAGTGTACGGATAAAAGAATATAGACCTGCAACAGTTTAATTTTTCCACGTTATGT
The DNA here is from genome assembly GCA_024509875.1 of Oreohelix idahoensis. Taxonomy (NCBI): domain Eukaryota; kingdom Metazoa; phylum Mollusca; class Gastropoda; order Stylommatophora; family Oreohelicidae; genus Oreohelix; species Oreohelix idahoensis. The sequence goes on from JAMPIV010012903.1 coordinate 305,492, forward strand.
ACTGACCTGCCTAATATAATTACAAGACATGAGTAACTCTGATTCTGACATGTCCTATCCATTCAGTTTAGGTATGATGTTTCGTTTCTTGTTTGAGATTGTGGAAATGCTGTTTTCTTTCCATTTGTTTTTAGTGATCATTTTTGTGTGTGTTCATTTATATAGTGTTTGTAAAGCTTTCCGGATTCTGCGGTTTTCCATATTGGCATTTTCTTCTCCTACCCATGGTGCTAAGTTTCCACATGTAAACGACCTGTATACCGTCTTTGGGATCTTGTCCACTATGTCACTGATATAGAGCAGGGAAGATGTAAGTGATATCACACTGTGTCTGTTCTAGTTTTATTCTGTGGCTTAGATGTCCTTGTTTTTGCACTTCAGTTCTATTTAGGAGGAATTTGTTTACCCATTTATACAATTGCTCACAGATGCCATATTTGAGTAGTGTTTGCTTTATCCTAGCTCTCCACGCTACATCCAGTGCTTTATCCGTGTCTGCTCAGACTACCGGTATGAGTTTCTTTTCCTGGAAAACATCAGTCTCCTAGGTAGTATACATTATTTGATCCTCTGTTGACCAATGTTGTCTGAAACCATATTGTTGGGGGTGTAATCTGTTGCTTCCTTACTGAAGTGTTATAAGTCTGATATTGACGGATCTTTCTATCAGTTCACTTGGTGCAAGTAATTAACTAATGAGTCTGTAGCTGCTAGCTTTGGTTCTATCTTTCTCAACATTTAGGAATATAATCGTAGTTGCTGATTTCCATATTTGTGGCACAGTATCTTCTTTCCAGCTTACATGCACAACTTCCAAAAGTTTCTTTTTACTTTGTGTTCCAATGTGTTTTAACAAAGTGTTTGTGATTCCGCCCATTTCTTTTAAGTTGCCCAAGTGCATCTTCGAACTCTTGCAGTGTACATTTTCTCATCTTGTGTTCCTTAACTACATTTGGTTTTTGTTCCATGAATTTTGAATCAATTTTCATGACTTTTTTTTCTTCTGTCTTTGCTAACTATGCTATATTTTTCAGTGAACACATTTGCTGCACTCTGTCTATTATCAGTTGTTCATTTTCCTTAAATGTGTTGCTGGGTCTTCTTATATCTCCATTGTTAAATTAATTTGCAAGTTCTTTTCCATATTTTTTTTTCTAGATTGTCTATATTTTTTTTTTCTTTCTGTTTCTTGCTGTGTGTGGTTCATGGTTTACATAACAAGGAATAATGTACTAATCAGATTTGCCATAAAAAGGCCTCAACAAATACATGCATGGTCAAAATTCTAAGTACGTTTTACATAACTATGAATAACTTACTAACCAGATTTGTCATAAAAAATAATAAGATTGTATGCTTATGTAGTTGCATTTTCTTAACATTTTAATGCGGAGCATCATCATTTTTGGCACCACGTCTCTTCACCATCTTTATTCTTCAGTGTCATCAACACCATCTTTTGATAGCAGAATTGTGATCCTGCCATCTTTTCCCCTCTAAGATTAAACATTTTTATCTTGTTAAGTTTCTAATAAATGCTGTAAGGTCTTTGAGAATTTTCTCAAGAAAAAGATAGCAGTTTATGAACAGCAAGGCAGAAGTTACTAGTATTAATGTGGCGGTCAAGTTACAGATGTGTGCAAATGAACTGAAGTTATTGTGTTTGGCTCTAGGATGACTTCACAGCTCAAGAAGACACAGACCATGATGATGAGGTCGGTAGTGCCACCGCGTCTGACATTGTAGGTGGTGATGATGCTCTTGTTGAGATTTTGGAAACTGAGGTACTAGGCTTGTAGTATTTTCTCCTGTTGATGCTTGTTAATGTAGTATTAACATGTAATTTTTTTTTTTTTTTACACTGCTTACATATTTTGTACCTATTTTATTTGAATAACACATAATATCTTTTTTTTTTTTTTTTAAATCAGTTATAATTGCTGGTTTACTTCTGTCGTAATGTTTGATGTGGTGCATGAACAGATAAAGTATTTTTTTTTTGTTTTTTTTAGATGGAATGAGAACAAGTAAAACTTAATTATTATTTTTTTAAACAGTTGCAGGCAACAATAGGCTGGAGACCACCATGTTGATTAGATAGGTGGCATTTCGTTTCGAGATGGAATATTTAAAAAAATATATATATATATCCTCAGTGTTTTTCGTACATTATTATTTTTGACAAAACCCGAAACGGGGTTGGGGAGTTAGGTTAGGCTAGCTGGAGTGGGCATATGGCCAGCCACTCAGCCAACTTGGTGACACAGTCTACAGTGCCCAAGGTCTATCTTTTTTTTACCTTTAAGAGGGATGAAAATATAATGAGGGGAAATAGGAAAGAGTAAAATGTCAGAATGTTACAGCTTAATGATTTAAAGTTCAGTTACTTGACATTTATATTTTTGAAGTTGAGCTTCATTCAAGTCGTGAAACCTAATCAAGCTTTTGTTTGTTTACTTGTAAATAAATGATTTACGTCTTGGTTATGGCTGATGAAAGACTTGGAGAATAGCTTCCCTTCCTTAAAATGCATTTATCATCACCACAGTTCAGCTACCCAAGGAACAAGATAGGCCTTCAACAAACTCATGCCAAGCCTTTCTGTCTTGTGCCATCTATTCAAGTTCTTACCGCGTCTGCTTCATCCCTTTCACATACCTGTCAACCTCCTGAGACAAAAATCTGTACGCCGGACCCAAAAAATCCTTACAAACACCCAAAAATCCTTACGCAAAAAATATATTAATAAATTATACACAATACAGTTTTAAAACGAGAAATGACATACAAATCTATTAGCATTTGAATTAGTGTGATACAAAACATGCTAATAGTCTCATGCTGTTCTTTACATATAAAAAACTTAGTGATCATGAGGTACTATTCTTTCGATGTACAGTGTTTTGTATTATAATCAAAAATCCAGACCTAAAGGTCTTTTATATTTGGACATGCGCCCTAATATAACCGGCTAGGTTGAACGGGATGCGCCTCGCCAAAACGAGGCAAAATTTTATTTTAAAAAAAATATAATCAGCACATGTACTTTTAGCACTTTGCAGAATTGCATTTGTGGGCTTAATGCCTGCACATCATGTATCAATGTTAATCTTACACTGTAAAAATGAAGTGAGTCTGTCCGCATTCATGGACCTCCTGCAGTCTGTGTGGATTTTTTAAAATTGAAAAATAAAGCAGCGAAGTTTGCGCAAACAAACTTTTTTTCTAGTTATGTAGGGCCGACACAGAATATTATGACATTAATTTATTGGAAATATTTAAATGATCAAAATATAACTGGAAAGATTAAGAGAACGAAAAAAAAAATACAACGAAGCAAAGCAAACGGCTAACAGCAAAAAAAAGAAAAAAAATTACCAAATTATGAACAGAATATCAAATCTAGGAAGAAAAAACGTACCACCAAAAATTTACAAATTATTTAAGAGTTGGTAGCCTAGACCAGTGATAATAGATTGCCACTTTATTAAAAAATACAGCAGCGAATCTCGACCGCTAGAATAAAGCCTACTCAACGCAAATAAACTTTTTTTTTCTAGTTATGTAGGCCTACACAGAATATTATGACAATAATTCCCGGAATTAAAAATAATTAAAAAAAATGGTTTAAAAAAAAACTTGGGCTAGAAAATATTTTCTGATTTAAAAAAAACTTGGGGTGGAAAACATTTTTTATAATTTTTTTAATATAAAAAAAAAAAAAAAAATTAAAATAAAATTTTTTTTCAATTTTTTTTTTTTTTTGGGGAGGGGGATAAAAATCTGTACAACGAGTCTGTATGGCCGTACACTGCTAAAAGTATCAAAAATACATACATTGTACGAAAAATTCGTACAGGTTGACAGGTATGCTTTCATGTCTGTCTCCAGTTCCCTTCTCCATGCAGTTTTAGGTCTCTATACCTCTCTTACCCTGGGGATTCCCAGATCAGGGGCTACCAAATAATGCTATTAGCGTGTTTCTTCAGTACATGTTGTTTCCAACACCAGCATCTTCTTCTGTCCTCTTGTTCCACTGGTATTTGCCTAGTTCTTGTCAAACCATTTCTACATTAGTGATTGTGTCAAACCATTTCTACATTAGTGATTTTATCAAACCATTTCTACATTAGTGATTTTATCAAACCATTTCTACATTAGTGATTGTGTCAAACCATTTCTACATTAGTGATTTTATCAAACCATTTCTACATTAGTGATTTTGTCACACCATTTCTACATTAGTGATTTTGTCAAACCATTTCAAACCTTCTGTTCTAAGCAGGCACCCATTATGTGACATTCTGTAACTTCTTGTTTGTTGTTTTTGTTATCTTCCAACGCCATACAATAGGACTGCCTTCCTGGATGATTTAAGGTAGTAGGCTACCCACAAAAGATTTAAAAAAATAAAAATCCAACAATTTTCATTTTCATGCTTTAAATCATCGTCAACATGTTCTTGTACTAAAAATAATTCATAGAAGCTTAGAGATACTCTGGTATGATAGGAATCAGTGTTTTTCTACACACACCCCCTTGAGTGATTTGCATAGCAACCAATGTTTATAGTTGGTTACCTTGTGAATAATGACCCAACATGAAGGTGCGTAATTGTAAAACTGCGAAATTATAATTATACTGAGGCAACAGGAGAAAGATATTTATAACTTTTCCAAGAGGAATCACTCAATGATTTCTTATGAATTTTTCAAGAGTGTGTATCTAGAAAGCTTTGATCGTAAATTTCAGCATTTGTTACATGCATTGTGCATTTTCACCCACATCAACTCTATTTATTGCTAGACCTAGTTTTATACTGTATAATAGTAGTTAGCAGAGCTTCTTTTGTTCACAATGGGAAATAAGACAAAGTAAGTTCCTTGGAAATCGGTACACCAACAAACCGTTGCCTGAAAATGAGACACCTATTGTCGATAGTGGCGCTATAAAGCCTCTGTGCTCCTCAGCAAAGAAAATAAAGGTCCAAGAAAGTGAAGGACAAGCTAAAAATGACAACAGAGGAAATGTGTTTATCCTTATGGATGTAAAACTGCTGTTTGGGTTTTTATGCGCTAACTTTAGATGTGACAAATTTTATCAGTACTCACTGACCTGTGAGATCATCGAAGAGACTCGGGATGGCTTTTGTCATGAAATCAGTATCAAGTGCACAAACTGTGTCGAATGGAATGCCAATTTCAATACTTCTGATGTTTCATCTCCAGCTACTCACAAACACAAAGAAGTAAATGTGCGAATGGTGGCATTTGTGCATTCTATTGGGAAAGGCCACAGTGCATTGCAGAATTTTTCAATATACATGAACACAAGTCAACCCATGGCAAAGAAAGCATACAGGAGAACGCTGCACAGGATCTATTCAGCAAGTAAGGACATTGCAATGGAAAGACCCTAAGAGCACCGAAAAGGGGATTCATAGACACTGCAGCTGCAGTAGAAGGAGACCTTTATTCAACAGGAGCTCATTAAACTTCATTTTGTGAGTTCTTTTTCTGTTTTTCTTTGATTTCTCGGAATTGTCTTTTCAACATAATTGGTGATCTTTGAAACAAGATATCTCTGGATCTGTACATTCAATTGACATGAAAATTAACACAGTTGGTTGTCATATAATCTTACAGATTCTGACCTAAAATGGATACAATTGAATTCAAAGTTTTAGTTTTATGACCATCATGCATATATAATGAGGCACAAATATCAAACATTCCAGAAATATAAATTTTGAAAATTCATTAAAAATTAACCTTTCTGTTAATCTCTGTCATTTTAGGTCATAACCTCACGCTATATATAATGATTCAATTTGCCAAGTTTCAGTCAGATCCTTGTACAAATAACATAGTTATGATGTTTTGAAAAAGGTGTATAATTTATTCACTACGGCGGCCATATTGGATAGCTAATTTGCATAATTAATGAGGTCATTATGTGGACAAAAATTTTAAGTCCATACTAACACTATACCCATGGTTGTTTGATTCTGAAAGGAAAATTTGAGTTTTTTACCCTATCAAGGTAGCCTACTACCTTAAAGATTCTGATTTTTGTGTTGGACATTTTCTTTGATGTACATATATTTTTTCATGTAGTGAAAACTTCTCTCCCCCTGCATTTAGTGTTCTTTTATTTTGAAATCTCTAGTTATCAAGTTATTATCCACTTTGGTTTAATTGTTGGGGTTTACCAATGCTCTTAATGACCGTTTCAGGTAGAGTCTTTGAAGGACAGGTTAGAACTCACACAAACAGAGCTGGACAAGATGCATAAAGATAACATGGATCTGAAATCTCGCTTACACAAAGAATCTTCTCAGGTTGGTTTCATACATTTGCAGGTCAATAATGCAGAAAGTGACACTGAAAGCTTAAAGAAATTTTTTTAAAAGTTATCTTAACTAGGTAGTTGAAGCTAGAACCTTCTCCATCTACTGTAGAGACATTGTGCTGCTTAATTTACTAATCTGTGAAATATTGATGTTCCTCAGTCATATAAAACCAGCTAGTGACATACATGTATTCTGTTCTCTTCTGAAGACAAGAAGAGGGGGAAAAAATAATAATTTCCTGACCTTGCACTGCCCAGCACTGGTCATAAGATAGAAAAGATCCTGAATTTATCTACCTGGTTAAGAAGCAGTCTTTTGTCATGTTAAAGACTTACCTCTGGACTTGCATTGGATCTCCATCCAAAATTCTTGGCATATTAAGACTTACCTCTTGTATTAGATCTTCATATATTCTTGTCATATTAAGACTTACCTCTGGACTTGCATTAGATCTCCTTCCAATATTCTTGTCATATTAAGACTTACTTCTGGTATTGGATCTCCTTCAGATATTCTTGTCATATTAAAACATCTCTGGACATATTAACTTACCTCTTCACTTGTATTGGATCTCCTTCAAATATTCTTGACATAGTAAGACTTACCTCTTGACTTGCATTGGATCTCCTTCAAATATTCTTGTCATATTAAGACTTACCTCTGGTATTGGATCTCGTTCAGATATTCTTGTCCTATTAAGGCTTATCTCAGGAATTGTATTGGATCTCCTTCAGATATTCTTGTCATAGCAAGACTTACCTCTCGATTTGTAATTCAGTTTCCCAGATCCATGACGTGTGTACAAATAAGATATTTTGCTATTAATATAATGTCACACTATTTTTCTGATCTAGTTATCATTTTAGTGTGTGTCTGCTGAATTTTCAGTGCCTTGCTGCATTTCTTAACAAAATGTATACAATTTTGTGTCTCCTGAACTATAATTTCACTGTTTTATACAGAGCCAGGATAGTGGCTATGATGTTAGCAGCCGCTGGGGGTCACACAGTTCAAGTCAGAGTGATGCTGCCAGTGGTGGTCGTTGGAATCAAGGTGCTGGTCAGACAGAGGTGATCTTGCTTTCTTTCATCTTTCATAAACTGTTATGCCAGTTTTTCTGCTTGAACAAATTTTTTGTGTGTGTTCATCACTGTTCAGATATTCATTCACATTTAAAGGTATGGAAGACTCTTAGACATTCTTTTATGTTTGCAGCTCTGAGTAATTGTAAGGTATATACATATGTATATATACACACACACTCACACATATACACAATTATATACACATGTATATATATATACACACACACACACGTGTATACACACACACATGTGTATATACGAGGTAGCTTCAAAAAGTTCCCGGAATAGTCGACTCATGTTTGAATGAGTGATTATGTCATGGAGATAATAGTTTTATAAATGGGTAGTGACCTTGAGGAAACAACATGGCTGATGTAACCTTCACATGTACTCTCGAAAAGAAGTTACTAGAAGTTCGTTTGTGTGGTGTGCACGTAGCATCGTCGGAGTTGAAAGTATCCTTGATTGAATAATGTACATGTCAAATTTTGTGTTTTGCCTGAGAAGTCACCCTCAGAGACAGTAACCTTGCTTAATAAAACATGGTGATACCGCAATGAAGAAATCGCAAGTTTTTGAGTGGCACAAGCGTTCCATGAAGGTTGTGTTAGTGTCGATGATGATCCACGTAGCGGACGACCGCCTACCTCTATAAACAATGAAAACATTGAGCGTGTGCGGAACGTTGTTCGTGTTGACAGAAGACTTAGTGTAGAGAAAATAGCCTCAGAAGTTGGAATATCAGTTGGAAGTTGCCACAGTATTCTCCACAATGAACTGCACATGCACCGTGTTTGTCAACACATGGTTCCCAAAATGGAAATCGCTATTTTCGGGCACGCTTTTTCACCATTTTTTTTCTTCTCATTTGAATATATATCATGTTTGGTATTTTTTTTGAGTAGATAAATTAAATGGGTTCGTTTATGATGGTAGGTTTATTTTATTCTAGCATCAGTTTTACTTTCTTCTGATTTTTCGCGATTCCCGAAGATTTCATTGTTTACGAAAATCGTCATTTTCGGGCACTCCTGTATGACGCGTCAGAAACACGCGGCCATCACGTAATGTGACGCAATTTTCGGACACGCGCAGCTTGGGATATGCGTGGGAGAGGAATTCGCGTGGGTGTTTTCTCTTGTATATAATGAGGGAGGAAACCGCGGGCAATTGTCTCTGAAGAAATAATTGCCTGGCCGTAGGACGTCGTAATTATCGTTCTCCACTGTGGGAAAAACCAGCGATAATCGGTATGTAACTATTTTATTCATCGTTTTACTTATTAGTGGGTTTTTTAGAATTTCGCCCGTAGTTAATTTCTTCGGGGGACATTAACTTTTCAGTTTTAAAATAAACGATAGTGCCATCCATTATCATTTTTTTTGAAGAACGACGTAAATGCAACAGTGTGCTTATTCTTTCTATGATTTTGGCAGTAGTTAGGAGTGTGTGAAGTTGTGAGAAACACGTGTGCCCATATTTGTAGAATGTTATGTAAAACCACCATTTATTTCTGTGTATTTACTAATGTAATTTTATGGGGAAATCCCTGGTGCGTTCGATAATTTTACTGAGCCTTAAATGTGAGAAATATTGTCGGAGGGTTCAGATTTATGTTGTAAGTGAATTATACTGCTTAGAGGAGTAAACTATTCCTATAGCGAGATTTCATTTAAATTGGGGCTTAAGTAGGAAACCTCAATGGGTAATGTTAGAAAAAGGGAGACCCCGGAATTTCGGGCAAAAGAAGTTCCCGAGTTGAAAATGTTGACACGTGGGTAGCCATGTGTGACGGCCAAGTGGCCCGTCAGACAGGTTGTTTATTTGGCTGGCGGATTTTAGTTGAGAGAGAGAGAGAGAGGAGGAGGGAGATTTAAGTGCCACGTGGAATAGAAATATTTTATGTATCGTTTTCAGAACGAGAGAAGGGGAGAGGGAGGAGAGAGATTTAAGTGCCACGTGGGTAATATTAATTTTTGTATTGTTGTACATGACGAGTGAGCCACGTGGGCAATATTATTTTATGTATTGTTGTAAATGACGAGTGAAGGGGAGTTAGGTTAGAGATGCGTTAGGTTGGAATTGTTATACAATAGACGCATTTTATTTTAATTTCAGCGAGTTGCGGCAAGAACAGTGGGGAGCGTAAATTTGCCCATGTGCAAAATTACCCACGGCAACAGGACCTATCTTAAGGGTCAGACCTATGGTCTCTGGCAGTGAAGTCCCTATGCTTCAGCTGGACTGTGGTTTATTTATCATACAGCCGAGAGCATCGCTATTATAGTCTCTAGCAACGGCAGGTGGCCGTGAGACTGGTTTCAATTGCGTACAGCCGGAAATCAAGGCTGTGGGGTTTTTTTTTCCTCTAACTCCGGAGCGGGTTAAAAGAGGGAAGCTATTCAGCAGCAGAGAAGTTTTGTCGACAGTTCATCAAGTACCTCATGCTTGACGCCAGAACTTCATCATCATCATCGCAGAATTCAGGAACAGGTGACAGGGTTACCATACCTAGGTCCTGAAAGTAGAGAGAGAGAAGAGCGTAACGGAGATGCCGCATCATCAGTCGTCGAGTGTTAGAGAGACACTGAGACCAAGGGAGAGAGATAGAGATAGAGAGAGAGAAGGAGGGAGAATATAGACAGGACCAGTAGGGTCTGTTCAGTATCCACTTGACGGATAGATACTGAGCCATTGTGTTACTCCAAGTCTATTATTTTAGCAATTCTTGTGGGGTAGTTATCGGCGCATATCGCCTAACAAGTAGAAAGCTGTGTAGCCATTCGTTGAGGAAAAATCACCAGGACTGAGACAGTAGAAATTTATTAGTGTTAGAGAGTGGCGGCTAGAGTTGACAGCCCCACCATATTAGAGGTGTTTTAATCACTAACCATTTTATTGTTCCTCAGCAGGGTGACAGGAAGAGTGAATGTGATTGAGGTTTTTTTTTGAGGGTCTTACAATTTAATCGTTACTTGTTTTCAGGCCGTGCAACAGTGCACGCTATCGACTGACTTGATGACGTATGATGCCGTTTTTTTGTTTTTCTTGTATGTAAATAAATATATACATATATTATTTACTGGATCAGCTTCTATTCTATACTATACTTACATGTGGTCTGTATAGTGGTGTCTGTGGTCGTGTTATACACCTTATCGCCTTGTATTTAAAGGAAGTCAGAGGAGGGTGAGATTATAGCCAGTTTGACGTCACGAAGCGGCAAGGGCGAGTCAAAACCTGGTTCTATCCCTTGAGCAAATAGTCTCATCTGTCCACAGGCATGTCATTTTCCATCTAAATTCTATCTTCTCAGACTTTCTCATACTAGGGTCTTGTTTTCATTCAGGCAAACTCTATAAACCTAAATCCACTTCGTGACAAGTGGGCGGCAATCGTCCGGTGGATCATTCTGTGGAGATCAATTCTGTGATCTAGATTCATAGGTGTCTCTAGGAAGTTTTCTGAGAATAGAGTTTCTTTAAATATCCCCTAGACTTGAGCTACTAGAACTGATCCAGTTGTAAGTTTTTCCACAGGTTACAGTCTAGTAGATTTGGTGGTATTTTTGATTTATATGACTAAGAGGTAATTGATGGCATACCGACATATTTTTCTTTAACAGGAAGGTAATTTAGTTTTGGTAGCTCCTTAACTGAATTTTTTTCAGGTTATTATTCAGACTTGACGCTAGTCTGAGTTCGGGTTTTTGGGACATCGGTTATAGGAGGAATACTTTCTATTACATAACAGGTAGTTCCTTCCTTTTGTTCTCCTTTCTGTCATTTTCTGTCAGTTGTGAACTTACCGCAGTTTACAGGTACGATGGCGGATATGGCCAAGTTACGAGCTGCCTGGCGAGAATCTGCTCAGGACATGGGAATGGATAAAGAGGAGACGAAAGCCTACATGATCAGAGAAAATGATAGGCATAATCAACGGGAAATTGAGGAAAGGCAGAGGATAGCCGCCGCAGAAATTGAGGAAAGGCAAAGGATAGCCGCCGACGAAGCAGCGAAAGAGGAGAGGATAGCCGCTGCCGAAGCAGCGAAAGAAGAGAGGGCAGCTGCAGCACAGGAGAGGGAGAAGGCAGCAGAGATGGAACTTCGGAAATTGGAAGCACAGGAGAGGGAGAAGGCAGCAGAGATGGAATTTCGGAAATTGGAAGCTGAGAGACAAGCAGCAGAGAAGGCAGCGGAGAGACAGCACGAACTTGCCCTGCGTTCTCTGGAACTGCAGTACCGATCCTCAGAGGGCAGTTCAGCTAATGGAGATTCACCCGGAGCAGGAGCGACAGACACCTCAGGAAACGGAGGGCCCCAGATGGCAGCCATGAGCTTCCCATTTGACTCGTTCCCTAATGGGAATGAGAAGATTGACGTGTTCTTGGAGAAATTTCAAAGAATGGCAAAGGCATACGGATTGGATGAGAGTCTTTGGTGCCTAAAATTATCGCAATCACTCAAAGGTCATGCGTACGACGTCTATAATAAGCTGCTCATAGACGATCAGAACAACTTCGAGGCACTGCGAAACGCTTTATTGCAAAGGTTTCAGTGGACACCCCGAAAATGCCAAACCATGTTCAGGGAGAGCAGGCCGGAGAAGGGAGAGAGTTTCGCACAGTTTGCTGAGTGGGTGAGAAATTACCTAACCCGGTGGAGGGAACTGTCAGGACTGGCGAAAACTTTTGAAGGGTTGGAGGAGTTAGTTTTGTGTGAGCAAATTAAGGCAAACATGTCCCCCGACTTGAGGCGGTATCTGGCAGAGCAGGGGGCCCAGCAACTCAATCAGATTATTCTGTTTGCCGAAAGGTTCCAGACAGCACAGGCCGAAGTACTGGGCCAGAAAAGAAAACACCCAGACCTGCCAGCCCCAGACCAAGGAGCTTCATCATCGCAGTCGGCTACTTCACCAGCTCATCAGCAACCAGGGCCTTCTCGCATGGAGCCTCATTCTGGTTTTAACTTGCGCCCCCAGCAGCATAACAGAGCACAGCCAACAACCTCTCAGGAACCCGCTAGGAACAGAGGAGATAATGAGAGGTATTGTCAGAATTGTAGAACCACTTCCCACTGGACATCCCGGTGCATGAACAAACCACCAGCTCATCATGCAGCTTGTTTAAGGCCGGTGAGAGTGACCAAAGGGAATAAGTGGGAACCGGTCAAGGCAGAGAATTTGTTCTCTAACAGTGGACCAGCTGTAGTGAATGGGACGGCCACTACGTGTTTGTTTGACAGCGGGCTTACTTACCCCAGTATCATCGCTCGTCATTTGGTGAAACCAGGGCAGTGGACAGGAGAACTAGTCGATATTGGTGGCATTTTGAGAAGAGGTATCTCACAACGGTTGCCCGTAGCCAATATTGAGGTGAAATGCAAGTTTGTGTCTGGCACAATCAAGGCAGCTGTAATGGCACAGCCAGCACATGATTTCATCCCGGGAAGCCCATACTTAGTTTTGGGAAACCCCACCACACCGATCCCTGCTAATGCAAGGGGGCCTACTGCAGGCCAGAGAAGTGAAAGGGGAAAGCCCCAAATTCACGGAGCCCCACGGGAGCTCAAACATCCTTGTCTTGCGATGAGGAGGAGAGAAGCCTCTAAAGACAGTGGAATGTTATTTACAGAGGCGTATTCGCCTGTCAGCCCTGTTCCGCCTAAAGGTCAAACAGTGGTGACGCCTCTAATTTCGGAAGTATCTTCTTTGTCGTCGGGAATTAGGCCCCCGATGGTATTACATCTCTCAAGGGAGGGAAATACTGACAAGAAGGAACATGTGCATGGTTCTTCAGTCAACCGCAAACAGTTACGCCCTGTTACAGTGATGTCTGGCCAAGCCAGTCAGACTGTTTCCAAACAATGGGAGGCTGCACCATTTGGTAATCATTATTTACCACGCGCTGCCAGGAAAATTCGTGGGCGAAGGAAACACATGAGAAGGAGGAGGAAGGGCGACCAGTCAGGTTGTAGTCGCCAGGAGGAAATCACCAGGCGTGACCCTCACGATCCAGGGCTTGCCAAGATTCTCAAGGATATGGAGAGGGGCCTGTATGATAATGCTAATTATGACAGTGATTAGATCGGGATGTAGATCTAGATACGGGCCAGTATGAAACCCAGAGATTTCAGTGATTTAGCACGGTTCCCGTACTTGAAAGGGGGGACTTATGTGATGCTACACTGTAATTCTGACTTTTAACAGGCCCGATTCTGTGGTTCTATTTTGAATTTTCACCAGTTTTATTTTCTTCTGATCACGCGATTTTCCGTTGTTTACGGAAATCGCTATTTTCGGGCACGCTTTTTCACCATTTTTTTTCTTCTCATTTGAATATATATCGTGTTTGGTATTTTTTTTGAGTAGATAAATTAAATGGGTTCGTTTATGATGGTAGGTTTATTTTATTCTAGCATCAGTTTTACTTTCTTCTGATTTTTCGCGATTCCCGAAGTTTTTATTGTTTACGAAAATCGTCATTTTCGGGCACTCCTGTATGACGCGTCAGAAACACGCGGCCATCACGTAATGTGACGCAATTTTCGGACACGCGCAGCTTGGGATATGCGTGGGAGAGGAATTCGCGTGGGTGTTTTCTCTTGTATATAATGAGGGAGGAAACCGCGGGCAATTGTCTCTGAAGAAATAATTGCCTGGCCGTAGGACGTCGTAATTATCGTTCTCCACTGTGGGAAAAACCAGCGATAATCGGTATGTAACTATTTTATTCATCGTTTTACTTATTAGTGGGTTTTTTAGAATTTCGCCCGTAGTTAATTTCTTCGGGGGACATTAACTTTTCAGTTTTAAAATAAACGATAGTGCCATCCATTATCATTTTTTGAAGAACAACGTAAATGCAACAGTGTGCTTATTCTTTCTATTATTTTGGCAGTAGTTAGGAGTGTGTGAAGTTGTGAGAAACACGTGTGCCCATATTTGTAGAATGTTATGTAAAACCACCATTTATTTCTGTGTATTTACTAATGTAATTTTATGGGGAAATCCCTGGTGCGTTCGATAATTTTACTGAGCCTTAAATGTGAGAAATATTGTCGGAGGGTTCAGATTTATGTTGTAAGTGAATTATACTGCTTAGAGGAGTAAACTATTCCTATAGCGATATTTCATTTAAATTGGGGCTTAAGTAGGAAACCTCATGTGTAAATGTTAAAAAAAGGGAGACCCCGGAATTTCAGACAAAAGAAGTTCCCGAGTTGAAAATGTTGACACGTGGGTAGCCATGTGTGACGGCCAAGTGGCCCGTCAGACAGGTTGTTTATTTGGCTGGCGGATTTTAGTTGAGAGAGAGACGGGAGGAGAGAGATTTAAGTGCCACGTGGAATAGAAATATTTTATGTATCGTTTTCAGAACGAGAGAAGGGGAGAGGGAGGAGAGAGATTTAAGTGCCACGTGGGTAATATTAATGTTTGTATTGTTGTACATGACGAGTGAGCCACGTGGGCAATATTATTTTATGTATTGTTGTAAATGACGAGTGAAGGGGAGTTAGGTTAGAGATGCGTTAGGTTAGAATTGTTATACAATAGACGCATTTTATTTTAATTTCAGCGAGTCGCGGCAAGAACAGTGGGGAGCATAAATTTGCCCATGTGCAAAATTACCCACGGCAACAGGACCTATCTTAAGGGTCAGACCTATGGTCTCTGGCAGTGAAGTCCCTATGCTTCAGCTGGACTATGGTTTATTTATCATACAGCCGAGAGCATCGCTATTATAGTCTCTAGCAACGGCAGGTGGCCGTGAGACTGGTTTCAATTGCGTACAGCCGGAAATCAAGGCT
The DNA here is from genome assembly GCA_024509875.1 of Oreohelix idahoensis. Lineage (NCBI taxonomy): Eukaryota > Metazoa > Mollusca > Gastropoda > Stylommatophora > Oreohelicidae > Oreohelix > Oreohelix idahoensis. The sequence continues at coordinate 320,737 of JAMPIV010012903.1, forward strand.
GTGGGGTTTTTTTTCCCTCTAACTCCGGAGCGGGTTAAAAGAGGGAAGCTATTCAGCAGCAGAGAAGTTTTGTCGACAGTTCATCAAGTACCTCATGCTTGACGCCAGAACTTCATCATCATCATCGCAGAATTCAGGAACAGGTGACAGGGTTACCATACCTAGGTCCTGAAAGTAGAGAGAGAGAAGAGCGTAACGGAGATGCCGCATCATCAGTCGTCGAGTGTTAGAGAGACACTGAGACCAAGGGAGAGAGATAGAGAGAGAGAAGGAGGGAGAATATAGACAGGACCAGTAGGGTCTGTTCAGTATCCACTTGACGGATAGATACTGAGCCATTGTGTTACTCCAAGTCTATTATTTTAGCAATTCTTGTGGGGTAGTTATCGGCGCATATCGCCTAACAAGTAGAAAGCTGTGTAGCCATTCGTTGAGGAAAAATCACCAGGACTGAGACAGTAGAAATTTATTAGTGTTAGAGAGTGGCGGCTAGAGTTGACAGCCCCACCATATTAGAGGTGTTTTAATCACTAACCATTTTATTGTTCCTCAGCAGGGTGACAGGAAGAGTGAATGTGATTGAGGTTTTTTTTTTGAGGGTCTTACAATTTAATCGTTACTTGTTTTCAGGCCATGCAACAGTGCACGCTATCGACTGACTTGATGACGTATGATGCCGTTTTTTTGTTTTTCTTGTATGTAAATAAATATATACATATATTATTTACTGGATCAGCTTCTATTCTATACTATACTTACATGTGGTCTGTATAGTGGTGTCTGTGGTCGTGTTATACACCTTATCGCCTTGTATTTAAAGGAAGTCAGAGGAGGGTGAGATTATAGCCAGTTTGACGTCACGAAGCGGCAAGGGCGAGTCAAAACCTGGTTCTATCCCTTGAGCAAATAGTCTCATCTGTCCACAGGCATGTCATTTTCCATCTAAATTCTATCTTCTCAGACTTTCTCATACTAGGGTCTTGTTTTCATTCAGGCAAACTCTATAAACCTAAATCCACTTCGTGACAGAGAGGTGTCAAAGAATGGGTTCCAGGAATGTTTCCACCAGCTGTATGGACGTTGGCAAAAGTGTGTAGTTGCCAAAGGGAACTATTTTGAAGAAATATAGTTTAAATAATTGTATTGTTACTTATTTCTATACAATACACAAATTCCGGGAACTTTTTGAAGCTACCTCGTTTATATACATGTGTATATATATATATATATATATATATATATATATATATATATATATATATATATATATATATATATATATATATATATATATATATATATATATATATATATATATATATATATATATATATATATATATATATACACATGTATATACATGTATATACATGTATATACATATGTATATATATATATATACATATATATATATATATATATATATATATATATATAAATATATATATATATATATATATATATATATATATATATATATATATATATATATATATATACAGTACTTTGCAAAAAAAATGGCAGTCATATTGCTCAGCTAAATAAGCTGAAATCTAATTAAATATGCATGTTCTGCCCCAAATTTGCACTCCACTGAAGTGAGCAAACACTACCAAAAGTAAAAAAAAAATTAGCGTAGAGTAACGGCTCTTGATAATAGAGCAGACGACCATTTAAAATGCTAGTGGCAGAAAATGGATACAAAGACAAAGTGTATGTTAATTTCACAGATTTGGAATGAAGGAAATCAAACATGTTCCAACATTTCTAAAACCTTGAACATTCCTGAGCGGACTGTCTACAGAGTTGTGAGTAAATTAAAAGCAGGTAATGGAATCGAGCGAAAAGAAGGTAGTGGGAGGCCACGAATTTTGGACACAAAGGACCATCGGCGTCTCGCCCAAATCGTTCGGGCTGGGCCAATGAAGAGTGTAGAAAACATACGGCAGCGCATGATCGAGTTGGGAAGCCCAGAGGTATTTAATGCTACTGTCAACCGGGAGCTACACAGGATGAATTACACAAAAAAGTGGGTAGTTTCGTCACCATTGCTCACAGAGACTCACAAACAGATGCGCTTGAACTGGTGCCACGAACACCAAAATTTGTCATGGGACAATATGATTTTTACAGATGAATGTTCTGTTTGGTCTTATCCTGCTCAAATAAATATTTGGACGAAAGGCTCTGTAACGCCTGTGTACCAGCGACCTAAACATACCTAGAAATTCAATCTTTGGGGAGGGGTGTCAGCAAGAGGTGCCATCCCACTGTGTGTTTTCACAGGAATTCTCACGAAAGAAAGATACATCGACATACTAGAGGGACACCTTCTGCCATTTATGCAGGTCATATACCCCGATGGGTGCACATTTCAACATGACAATGACCCAAATCATACAGATCATACCCCCAAAGCATGGCTGCAAGAGAAGAATGTAATAGTGCTGAAGTGGCCCAGCAGCAGTCCCGATCTAAACCCAATTGAAAACGTTTGGGCACTACTCAAGAATCATTTAAAAAAGAGTGGACTCAGAGACGTTGAACAATTGAAGAAGGTAGCTGAAAAATACTGGGACAGTCTGACTCTCAATTACCTACAAACATTTGTGGGAAGTATGCCTCGCCGCATCCAGGCTTACCTTGCTGGGGAAGGAAACATCATATTGTACTGAAACCACAGTTAATAGATAAGGGAGATACCAATCTTCCTCTGGACATACAGTTTTTATTATTATTTGCTTCTATGAGTGTGCTGCGTTGCGAAAATATGACTGCCAATTTTTTTGCAAAGTACTGTATATACACATGTATATATACTGTTCAAAAAAAGAAATGCATAGCTATCCGAGGGCGCGTTTTTATGAGTTTGTAAGTAAAATTTGGTGCTAGGGTATATAAAAACCAGCCTCAAATGTTCTTTACAGTGTCAAATGCACGTGTTGACCTGAATTGCGTTCGTTTTTGTAATCATTACAACGCAGTGGTCAATAGTGTTTATGACGCAATTTTTGACCACAGCTCATGTTGCGCGCACGTGAAAGCAACAAAATTTGGGGTGAACACTATTCACTGACTACGCAACTGAAACCCTATAAAAGGATAACGCTACACACAAAAAATTCAGTTCATTTTCAAGCAGACATTTATGGCGTCTCTATCGATAAATTTAAGGAACATTGCTATTGGCCGACTGCATGCAGGCGAAAGTCAAAGTCAGGTTGCCAGGCATCTAAACGTGCATCAGAGTACCATCAGTCGACTTTGGCACCGGTTCCAAGCCATGGCTCAGTTGAAGACCGGCATCGCAGTGGACGACCCAGAGTGACAACAGCAGCGGAGGATCGCTTTATTCGGCTTCGTCACCTCAGAGACAGGTTTACAACAGCTTCCTCAACTGCCCAGTCATTGCCTGCAGGACATCATGTGTCTGATCAAACTGTCCGGAATAGACTGCATGACGCTGGACTTTGGGCACAACGACCTCACCGAGGACCTGTCCTTACGCGCCGCCATCGCCAAAATCAACTTCTTTGGGCCAACCAGCATCATCCCTGGGCAGCTGACAATCAATGGAGACGTGTCTGGTTTAGTGACGAATCTTTCTTTTTGTTGCAGCATCATGATAGATGGAGAAGGGTCTACCGTAGGTGAAATGAACGTTTTGCCCAAAATTGCGTTGATGAAGCTCCGCCGCACGGTGGTGGAGGTGCAGTGGTGTGGGGAATGATCAGTTACAATGGAAGGAGTCAATTGGTGCGCATTGAAGGAGGCTTGAATGCGCAACGATACGTCAATGAAATTCTTTGACCCCATGTCCTTCCACTTTTGGCTGCCCAAAGGTCTGTGTTTCAACAGGACAACGCCAGACCCCATTGTGCACGGTTGACCACGCAGTTCCTGACTGCCAACAACATTCTCACCCTTCCCTGGCCATCCCTGCCTCCAGACATGAGACCGATTGAGCACCTGTGGGATGAGCTGCATAGACGTGTTTGTCGCCGAGACGTTGCTCCAGCCAATCGTCGTGATCTGTTCCAGGCACTCCAGGAAGAATGGGCAGCCATCCCACTGGCCCACATCAGATGTCTAATCGCATCCATGCCCAGGAGATGCCAGTCGCTGATCGATGCAAGAGGAGGCCACACACCATACTAACGGGAAAGCCCATATGCCAAAAAACTCTCGTGACCCAGATGCAAAACAAATGTCAATTGATTGGTTGAACCCTAAGGTATTCTTGTGTGGAATTTGAACAATTAACTCATTAAATTAAAAAAGTTATTGAATGTCAAAATTATGGCTATGTGTGTGCCTTCAGTTCGCACAGTGGGCTGATCACCTGCTTGCCAACCAATCTGATTACGGAAACAATGATAGATTGTTTGGTCTGTTTTTGTTCCACAAAGACGCCACTAGGCGTGGTGGAAACAGCGATAGATTGATCAATTTGTTGTTGCCCTAAGACGCGTCTAGGCGTACTGGCCACATACTGCTTTGCCGGTTGATGGCTAAGGATGGAAGAAGAAGAAGAAGTGTGCCTTCAGTAACTATGCGTTTCTTTTTTTGAACAGTATATATAAACATATATATATATATATATGTGTATATATATATATATATGTATGTATGTGGTAACAGCCCTCATTAACGCTGTATGCATTTATGTAAATTTACTTTATGTAGATTCTAATGATTCTCCTATATGCAATGTTGTATTTTATTATATCATGTCAGTACATATCAATGTATTTTTTGGAGAATAAAGTCTGATATATATATATATATATATATATATATATATATATATATATATATATATATATATATATATATATATATATATATATATATATATATATATATATATATATATATATATATATAAATATATATATATATAAATATATATATATATATATATATATATATATATTGTCACACTCGCACCGACCCGAACAACAATAAAACTCTTGATTCTAGAGGCAGGGGCTATATTTATTTTTACAACCCATTCAGTGACAAAGCAAACATTAAACAAATAAACTAGCGAACATAACAAAACAAAACTAAACAGAACACCCAACAGTGCCCGATGCTAATCTGAAGAAGCAAACAAAGCACAGAATAGTTAAAATCATAATATAATACTGAATGAGAAACACCACGCTCTCACCTGTCAAACTGTCCTACGCCGCCACCTGACACACTCAACTATCACACACAAACACACTCATGTGTGTCGTCCAATGCGACTAGTATGGTGTTGTGCATGAGGCTGGCAACCTCACCATGTAACACATATTGCCACCGAAACCACTACTGCAAGGGCAAACTCTCAGCTATCACACACACACACACTCATGCATGTCGTCCAATGAGACTAGTATGGTGTTGTGCATGAGGCTGGCAACCTCATCGTGTAACACAGATTGCTACCGAAACCACTGCTGCCCTAGCATATGAATACTTAATATGGAGGCAAACCACACTGTTGGCCCCATGCTCCCTCAGGAGCGGAGAAGAGAAATATATACCTTGAAGTGAGCCCACGTGCTCTCACAACCATTCCTCACATAACCATAATTAAATAATCATAAAATGGACATAAAATAATATTCAACTATATGTACAACAAATACTTTCAATAACGAGAATAAACCACCACCTCGCAACTGATCTATCTCAATATTCGTTACTGCATTCGGAAGCATGTCGTATGTGACGACTGGTGCGCCTGGCAACAAGCGTGTCGTATATGACCACTGATGAGACTGGGAATCTCATCACATGAAACACATCATTACCGAAACAAATCACTGCCATAGCATATAAATGCTTCATGCAGGCTTCTGTAGGATTCAGTCGCACTGGTGTCGCCCTGCTCCGCAAGGAGCAAACAGCAACATTTATGTCTCAAATGCGCTTTACGCCCAAGGAGTGGCCTCGCGCTCTCCAGAAATCTAAATACATATTCTCACCTCACAGTAACCCATTAAATATATACAGTAGAATTATGATAAGTAGGCTATCGTGAAATACACTTAATTACTTTTACATTAAAGAAATAAAATAATTACTCTTGACTTTAACAACTAGAACTAGCCATCATATAAAGGAAAATTAACACGAAAACTCTTTCTTTCCTTTACTGGGGAAAATTATCTTAATCTGCTTCCCACCCACGTGTCAATTCACGCGATCTAAAACTGGCGTCTTCTTTATACACACGCATGGTGACGCGCCGCCTTTCATGACCACGTGGTCGCCATCCTGATAACAGTCAATATCATCTAAATTCAAGTAAAAAATCGCTTCTCTGTCCAGTTTCATGTATAAAACACTCTTACTAAATTTGCCCTTCTCTGATGAATGGAATACTTGATACTAAACTCTTACATATGTGATTTGGTCTTAACACTAGTGAAATATATCCACACATTATTTCCACTCAATTATATTTCAAGACTAAATTATCAGGTCCTGGAAACACATTCACTTTTTCCTTTAAACATTAGAACAGACACGCTGAATACTAATAATAAAACTACAGAATACTAAAGCTAATTTAAATTAACTCACGTGCTGAATCTAATTTCAGACTTATAGAACACGAATGCTAAATTCTACAAACTGCGCTTAAGAATTACAACTCACGTGCTCTAGTCCATCTGCTACCTACACTGGTCACCTCGTCGTTTGCTCTCTCGTGTGGGCTGAATCTTCAAATGTTCCTTTTGCCGATCGCTATTTCTTTATATAAACCGCGGTCGAATCACTCAATTCACCGCGCGCCATGCGTATCAATCTGGCTACTTAAATATCACACGCGATTATCGCTTTAGGAATAGCGAAAACACAGAAATATACACTATTTCTAGAGCAAAAACACAATTCTACACCACAACTCTATTTTTAAGGCTTTATTGTGGCCTCTTCCTTTAAGGCGATCTTTGTCCTCTCAAGGCTGTGCGTGGTCCCGGTTGCCGGGTCCTCCCAGCGCAGTAGAGGCAGTGAGTGGGAACTGTGTCTGTGCCAGACTGCCCTTTTTCGAGGACCTTCGGTCCCGAAAGGATATTGGCTGGACGGGCGTCTGGGAGACATGGCGAAATGGTTTTATAGCGACTGGAGTGGAGTACACATGAGGGCAAGTTCGGGGCACAGCGGATTGATCTACCGCTTGCTTGTCACACTGATCACAGAAACAACAATTAAAAGTCTGTTGTACCAATATACGCCGCTAGGTGTGACGGAACAACGGACGATTTCTTGTTGCCCTAATGACGCCGCAAGGTGTTATGGCCGAAGACTGCTTAGGCGGTCGGCGGTCAAAGGAATAATAATAAAATAATAATTGTGGCCTCATTACATATCTTCTACTTCAGACTTTTCACAACCCAGAATGCTTCGTGCACATCGAAAATAATCTGCCTAGAAACGGGTAGGGGGCGGGCGTCTCCTTTTCGGCCCCATCATATATATATATATATATATATATATATATATATATATATATATATATATATATATATATATATATATATATATATATATATATATATATATATATATATATATATATACTGAAGCACATTAAAAACGCACCACCTGTATAATCCATGAAGAGAGTGTGAAATGTAAATATAAGTGTTTACAAGTTTACATATTTGGAATCTTTATTCATTTTCCTATGAATCCATGCTGGTCATTAATTTGTACATTTGATTGTTATGAAATTAATTGCATTCTGTGCAGGCAAGGAAGAAAACCAAAAATACAAAAAAATGCACGTGCGTTATCCTGCTGGAGAAGCTGCAAGTCTGGATAAATTGTGAACGCAGGAGCAACCAGTGCATCCAGAACCTCATCTCGATATGTCACAGCATTAACATTTCCACGGAAGACGTGAAGAGGCAAGCGATGGTGAAAACTGAATCATCCCCAAATGTGAATACTGCCACCTCCAAATCAGTTGACACAGCAATCTGCAAAGCGCTCTCCACACCGTCGCCAAATCCGCATATGTCCATCAGCAAAGGATATGTTGAATCTGCTCTCGTCTGTGAATAGGACAGCATTCCACTGCAGTCTAGTCCATCTGACATGTTGCTCTGCCCATTGCAGGCGCTGCTGACGATGTCTGTGAGTCAAGTTTGGCCCAACATAAGGTCGTCTTGCAGTAAGGCCTGTATCTCTGAGTCGTTGTATGACTGTCATTCAAGAGACTTGCCCATGTCTACCCACTATTGCTCTTGCTGTTTGACTTGCCGGGAGAGTACGATTCCTTAGGTAACTCAGCACAATATGACGATCTTGCACAGGGGTAGTAACTCGTGGTTGGCCACTCCGAAGTCTATCCCGGGCACTGCCAGTGATTTCGTAACGTTCATTGAGACGTACAATAGTGCTGTCGTGGCAATTCATCCTTCTGGCAATGTCCCGCGAGCTCATTCCGGTCTCCAACATACCAATGGCTCGTTGGCGATCGTTTTCAGATAGTCGTGGCATTTCAAGCACATGTACTGGGTGTTTTGTCTCAACGGCCTTTTTATACCGAGTATACTGCCACAACGTGTACACATTTTCAGGGTCATAGCTGTTGGGAATCGTGTTGCACGTGTAACTTTCATCGTTTTCATGTAGTCTGTACACAAACCCGTGGGTTGAATCATGCACTTTCCATTCCAGCAGCCATTCGCTCTCTACCTCTTGGCAAACACGGGGAAAATCCATTCCCACACCTTTTTTTTTCCAGCTTCTCGGCATCAGTATATATAATAGTGGTGCGTTTTTAATGTGCTTCAGTATATATATACACACACACACACACATATATATATATATATATATATATATATATATATATATATATATATATATATATATATATATATATATACATATATATATATATACATATATATACATATATATACATATATATACATATATATATATATATATAATATATATATATATATATATATATATATATATATATATATATATATATATATATATATATATATATATATATATATATATATATATATATATATATATATATATATATATATATATATATATATATATATATATATACACATACACATATACATACACATATATATACACATATATATATACACATATACATATATATATACACACACACATGCGTGCCATTTTTCTATTTTGCAAGAATGGAGCGGAATAATGCGAAATACAAAAGAATAAGGGGCAGGACTATTACCTTCTTCATTTTCATCAACGTCCAGAGTTGAGTTTGTGACTTTCTATGCTCACGGAGGATTTCTGGGAAGCTCAGCACATTCCATAATTTTCCTCCTGAACATAAAGCTCCTGTCCATATTAGGATCATCATCTTCAAAGATCGAAGTTGGAACGCCTCCTTTAATCGTTTCACTGTAAGTTGTGCACCTGGTGGTTGTTGCTGGCTGGTGAAAGTTGCTGCATCTTCTTCTTCCGTGGTGATCTTCTCCAGCGCCAACAAATCTTCAGTGCTCAGTTCTATTTTCTGAGACTCAAACGAAATTACAATTTCATTTTCGTCAGCTCCATCTAAGCCAGCTCTTGAGGCCATTCTGACACCATTCTTAATAGCTGTGATACTATTGTCATAAACGCTAAAACCTCCAAAGACATGACAAAATTGAGGACACAGTTTTTTCTACACACCATTTACGCATTGCTGCGGAACTTCATTCCATGCTGTCTTGATTAGTGAAAGTACATCTTTAATAGTGAATGCCTTCCAAAAATCCCTCAAACATACATTCATACTGGCAAAATCTTGCTCTTTTTGGCGCGCAGATAAAATACTGTAAAAATGTCGTAAATATCGAGTCACGTAACTTTGAGTTTGGTGCGTAAATAAAACAAAATTGCTTTAAAATTTGTGCGTGTAAGTTCAAATTCGCGTAAATAAAACACGTATAAGCAGAGAACTACCTGTATTTAATTTAGGGCTTTTATTTTCTTTTTCTTTTTTTTATGTGTAACTGACAGTTTGGTAAATTTTGGTACAGGGGAAGTTAGCTGTAGTAGGTGTTTAACATCATCCATCTGTCTTGGAAAAATATGCACCTATGAACAGCCGTATGAGTACAAGGTTGTAATACACCGTTGCAAAATTACGATCTGTTGAAGAAACTTGGAACTTTTGAGTTGTTGAGGTTTTGTATGGCCAAGATATTTCATACCGAAAACTTACAGTTGGTGATCATTTGATTCTTATAATGCTTTATTGCTTTTAGGCTTTGAAACGTCAGCTCAAAGAAGCCAGGGACACTGTTCAGAAACAGAAGTTGGACATTGAGAGTTTGAAAAGTAAGCTGGACATGTCTATCTCCAAACTGACTGGCACAGAGAAAGCCTTGTCTGAGGCGCTCAGAGACTATAAACAAGAGAAAGATAAGGTACCATCTAGAATTAGTTATTATTGGTAACTGACAGTTTAGTTATTAGTAATTGGTAGCTAGGTATTAGAAAAGAGGGGAGTAATGGTATTAGACTATATAGGAGCGGCTGAGATAGTGTTTCTTGATGTTTCAGTAGTTTCTCCCTCAACTTTTTAAAATAACTTTAGATGTGAGTTTGAATATTTTAAAAAGCAGTGACCAGCCAGAAGTTGCTAACATCTCCATAGAGATGAACTGGTTCTGGTGACAGCATTCGTGCTTTCTCTGTACCTCATAAGAGGGGCATTCCTACAGCAGATACTGAAATTCCTATGCTATCTGTGACACAGGTACATTGCACTTAAGTGTTACCTCTGCCATATAGGGAAGCAAAGAATTGTAACAATGTATGTTATAAGAGGTGCTAATGAAGGTTGGGCATGGGGCTGGCCACCTCATCCTGTAGAAACTTGAGGCCACAGAAGCTTCATCAGGAACAAGAACAAGTCATCCAAGAGGAATAAAATAAGAATCCAACTCTTGCCGTCCCAGATGGGAAAAAGGTCCACCATCAAGGAGGATAATGACAAGATACAGGCAAAGCCGAAATGAGTCTTGATTGCTGACTCATTTTCTTTTACCTGGGAGCACCTACACATTAGGCACTTGGAATGTTCTAACACTAAACAGGCAGGAAGAACTGCACACGTGGCACAAGAAAAGGAAAGTTACAAAATTTACTTCCTGGGACTATGCAGAACAAGATGAAATAGAAAAGTGGTGACTGAACACTGGAGCAACAGTGCTATTCTCATGACATAAGGAAGAAAGCGCAAACCATAGTAAAGATGTGGCTCTAATGCCAAGGAAGCTCAGAAGACACAGAAATGGGAAGCAGTGGAATCCAGATTTTGAGACTACAAAAAAAAAAAAAAAAATAATTAAGTTGAATATCTTCCAAGTTAAGCACCAGCTAATGACAAACAAGAATCTGTGAAAGAAAAGACTTCAGATTATCATGGATTAAAAACAATAAACATTACAGTTTCTATGGGTGACTTAAATGCAAAGACTGGAACAGACAATATCAGTTTTGAAGAGATCAAGGGAAAACATGAACTTGGAACAATAAACCAAATTGGAGAAATATTAATAAATTTGTGTGCTTTAAATAACTGTTTATAGGAGGAAGCATGCTTCCACATAAAAGAATATACAGAGCAACATGGATATCACTAGGCCACAGGGTGCAGAATGTTGAACATCATGTGTGCATAAACAAAAAATTCAGATAATTACGTGGCACAAAGGTATACAGAGAAGCAGATCAACTAATTCTGGAATGCCAGCACAGAGTATGGGTAACAACAGAAACCATTGGTAGGATAAATGAAAGAAAAGAAAACAGATTTAAATGGTAGCAGAACCAGACGTTCCAGAGCTAAGGTTTATGAATTAGGCATAAAAGAAAAACAAAGAAGTAAGTATCAGAAGAGACCAGATGAAATTTAGTGAGGAGTTGGCAAGAGACACGGAGGAAGCTGCAGCCAAAGGAAGTGTGAGGAACCTGTATAACAGTACAAATACGCTAACATATATAAGGATTCAAATGGCGTTATTAAAGATAAAAATTGAAAAATTGCTTAGCAACGTGGAAGAATTAGATAGAACTGATTGAGGAAATTCTAAATAGACCAGTTCCACAAGATGGCCCAGACATCCAACTAGCTGAAAATGGCAGGGTAACTGAAATACCACCTAAGGAAGAAATTAAGAAAGCCATTTTTAAAAAATCTAAGGAATGAGAAAGCTGCAGACCGAGATGGGACTCAAGCAGAGACCATCAAGGCAGTTATACTGTTGAGCAAGTGAAGACATTGTTCTTCTGTTGGCCTGGATGTTCTATAGATTTCTTATTTGTTTCTGTAACTGCTTTTGATGAGTCTCCTGGCTTCTTCCTATATAATACTTGTGTCAGTTTAATGTTTTCCATCCTCCTATGCTCAAATGTCAGCCTCTTCATTCCCAGAGCTTTTACAGTGAGATTGAATTCACTCTATCCCAACTCTGTAGAATTGCCAACATGCTGTTCAGAATGTTGCTTTTAGGAGTGTCAGTTATTTATTTGTTTTGGAAGTGATGTTGTGTCAACAGCAACTAAATATTACCATTAAACTTAGTTATTACTAGTAACTAGGTCAAGAGGGAAGTAATGGTGTTAGAATATTTAGGAATGGCTGAAGTAGTGTTCCTTGAGGTTCCCTCCATCCAACCCATGTGACTTAGCCTCCTTGGTCTGTTGGATTTAGTTTTGGTTGTTATTGTTGAATGGGACAGGGTAGACCAAAAGACAGATGGATAGACAGTATTACAGATATCCCATGGCAACATGGGCTCACAACAGCCAAGGAGACGCACTTGGCTCAAGAATGAAAACTTCTGCTGCCCCGGAGACTTCACGACAAGAGTGGTCCAGTAAATTAACAAGTGAGAGGGTCCACCTGTGGCAAGAAAAGACAAAGGACATTGTTGAAAGCTAATTTGAATGATGCCCCATGTAGTTCCCGGGGGTCTCAGAAGAGACAAAGAAAGAACAGGACTACTGTACTGTCAGGCATATCATACACCATATGACTAATGTGAGGTTATGCATGGGAGACTTGTCATGTCAAATACATTGCTAGAGAAACCACCACTGCTAGAACGTGTCAATACTTGCTGCTGGCTTCCTGCAAGAACACCAGATTCATTGGTGACCCCATGCTCCATAAGGAGCACAAAGGAAAATGTTGGTAATGATGAAAATGAATTATGTAGTTCTTTACAGTTTAAAAAAAAATACGTCATTCATTTATAGTATAATCATTGTCACGTTATTAAAATGTTGGTTACTTCAGGAGAAGCTTGATGACAGAGAGCTTGAGTTGTCCAACCTGAAATCAGAATTGAAAGAGAAGGAACACTTAGTGAAAAAAATGAAGGAAGATTATGAGCGGCAGCTAGAAGATCTAGACAGAGAGTATGTACAGGAAAGAGACGACCTGGAAAACCACATGGAACGGCTCAAGTCAGAGCTGTATTCTGCCCATGACAGACAAACTTCCATGACAGACAATATGACTTCCAACCTGGCTGATATGTTGAAGGAGAAGGATGACATAATAGTACAGCTGGAAGAAAAGGTATGATTGTATGTTGTGCCAGAGATGGTTGTTTTGTGATGGGCATCCTAGCACCATTAAATGGATGTAGAAATTTTAAGCCACAAAAACATTTCAGCAAAACAGGAAGACTTGACATAAGTTTGTTGAAGGCCTATGCTCCTTGGTGAGTTGAAAGGTGATAATGTTGCCAGCTTTACAAGGTAGTCCTTGTTTTGAAATACCCAGGGTAAGAGAGGTAAAGGCATACTTAAGAGCACATTGAGAAGAGAACTGGAGACAGATTAGGAAATGATGAGGAAGAATGGTAAGACATTGTGCTGATGGTACATGACAGGAAGACTTGACATAAGTTTGTTGGTGGCCTATGCTCCCTCGGGGAATTGAAGGGTAATGAATGATGATGATGATACTAGCATCATTCCTTCAAATATTCAACTTACAACAAGCTTTATGTCACTTGTAGTACAGAGACAAGTGGGAAGTAGAGAATCCAGGTCACTAGAAAAACTGTGGCAATATACCAACTTAACGGAAGTGAACAAGTGGTAATCTTCAGACTCTGCAAAGACCACAGTAGATTGAGATCATCATCATCATTAGCGAAGATTGACTGCAATGGATCTCCAACGTCTTGTATCTCTTGTCTTGATAGTGCAGTCTGATAGACTCTTTCCTGCCAATCTCTTCATGTTATCTTCCCACTTATAGCTTTATCTTCCTCTTGCATGTTTGCCTTCAACTCTGCACTACATTATTGTCTTCAAGCAAGGTGTTATATCTTTTTTTAAAAGGCCAAAATATCATATTGAGATACCATCTGTTCAGCAAGCTAAAGATAGGCACTACTGATGAGTGTAACTGTGGCAAATGACAGCTGATCATTTGCTGAAAAAGTGCCCGACATTTGAAGAACATAGAAAGTGAATATATATATATATTAACAAATAAAATGGTATTGAATCAGTTTTACAAATTAACAGTACACAGGAAACACAGGACGTTTCGGGTTTCACCCTTCATCAGCCACAGTTACAAACAGGCAACAAGGAGAAGAAATACAGACAGGTTAAAGAAAAATACTATAGACACTACAAACACATAATATATATATGAAATATAACTACACAGGTGAAGAGCAATAATAAAGCAATGAAAATACTAAACCGAAAAAAATATAAAGACAATTAATTCAACTTCTTCTCTTCTCTTCTTCCGTCCTTAGCCACCGACCGTCAAAGCAGTCAGTGGCCATTACGCCTAGTGGCGTCTTAGGGCAACAGCAGATAGGTTTTCTTTGCCATTGTTTCCCATCACGCCTAGTGGCGTCTTTAGGGCAATGGCAAATCAATCCATCTGCCGTTGTTTCCATAATCGAAGTGACTGGCAAACGGGTGATCAGCCCGTTGGTAATTAATTCAACAATCAACGAAAATCAAAAGCAGAAAATGAAATAACACAACAAGAAGTCCTGCTGTGACACTCATCGATAAAAGATCTGGTGAATACAAAATGGCGTCAGGCAACGATAATGAAAGTGACATCATAAAAATACACAAATAGGACACGAAACGAAACACAATCTTCATAAAAGGAAGATTGTGAAAAAGCAATGGATGAAATAAAGAAGTCTGAAATAGAGGAAAGCCAATGAATAACAGAGTTAAGCAAAATGATGTTGGACATTTAGACCACGAGGAGAAAGGCAACCCATTTCGAAAATGAGATAGAAAGTGAATATGGCCATCCCCAGTACCATTCCTGGACAACCTCTTTGGAGATACTAACAACCTCAGGCTGATCACAGCTCTCATTGAACTTTTCAGGCTGACGTCTGAATGTGTACGAAGATATTACTTGTAGGCAGAACTTGGTAACTGACATGGAAATCGTTTTTGGAAGTGGATGTAAATGATTATGAAATGCATTACTAGGTTTTCTAATATAACAAGACCCCGCTTAGTGCTCAAGATATGTTCGTAGAAAATGGAGCATTAAACGGCACATTGCCCTATGGGGTAATTAAAACATAGCATAAATGGCGATGTGATCCTGATAGCTCAAGTTTAACCAAAGATAAAATACAGTATTACATACTACATTTATGTGGTATTTGATGAATAATTAACAGTAATTTAGTAATGTACTTCTAATAATAAACACATAATGCAGGATACTGAGCTGTGTGGTGATTATCACAAGTTTGAAGTATGATTAATACAACAGAATGAGAGATTAGAGGTGAGGGGTTAGAAGTAACATTAGCTCTTTTAGGGCATCTTTGATTGACATTGTAGCTGTACATGACATTCTTAATATTTTTCAAGAGTCACAATGATCTTGTTTGTTTATTGTTTGTCCATAATTTGCTTCCGTATGTTATTACCGACCGTCATATTGGCAGAGTGGTTAGAGCGTTGACCTCTTGCTGCAAAGGTACCGGGTTTGAAACACGGTGGTGTTAAGCTCCAGTCTGCCCAGCTATAACTGGGTACCTGACTCTGCTTCTGAGTTAGGGAAGGCAAAGGCAGCAAGGAAGGGAATTGGTCACCCCACCTCTCGAAACTGGACCTAGTATAATGAAGTCTCTTAACATTTCACTTGCCTGTGACAGTATCTGTTGTGGGACTACCTTTTACCGTTATGTTAGTATTACTTACTTAGTCATTCATCTTCTACCTTGGGGTGTAGAAGTTAGCCAGAGAAAGCCCCATGCTATCCTATGCTGACTTAATTTGCCCCCTGTAAGATCAGTCTGGTTTTCTCTCTGTGGTTTCTTATAATCAAATTTGAAGGTCAAACATGTGACTTACCTGTTGTGCCTTTGCGGGGTAGAGGGGCTGCCTCCTTATGGCCTCCATGCAAGCCATCTGGCTGGTTCACAGTTTTACCCGCTACTTCCTTAGACACATGAAGCACTCAGGTCCAGTCAGAATCTCTCCTCCTTTCACAGCATGAGCTTGGAACTGGTCTTTGTGCAGTTCCTGTATGTTAGTATCAGGATAAAGATTTGTGGCTTAGAATGTTGTTAATTGTCAAGAATGCAGTTTTAATCTTTATATATTCATCTTTTGATCTTTAGATGATTGAAGCTGACAAGAAACTTGTTGATTTGTCCAATGAGCTGCACATAGAGATGGGGGAAAATGCAGACCTTGCTCACACCATTGAGATGCTACAGAAGGACAAACTCCAGCTTGCTGCCACAATTGATCAATTGGAGAGTCAGCTGATGTCACTGAAAACCAAAGTTTCTGGGTTTGAATCTGAGAACTTCACCCTCCGGAAACAGCTGGAGGAACTTCGCAAGAATAATAAACAGCTGCTTGATAGTTTGAATGGTGTGAAACATGGGAAGGATGTAGGGGCAGCATCAGCAGCACAGGGTGATGAAGAAAAGGAAAGACTCAAGAAAACAATCACAGATTTGAACAAGCAGATAACAGATTTACAAGTATGGTTGGCCAATTAGTATTAATTGTCATTGTCAGTGCTTGTAGTTCCCGTCATCTGACAATATATTAGTCTCTCTCTTCAGTTTGTAAAAAAAAGGTTGATAGAAATAAAGATACATCAGAACAACTGTATGGAGGATTGATGTTAACATTTGAATGAGAAAGTAAAGCATTCAGAACACTCACTAGCTAATGCAGTTTATAAATTTGGCTAGAAGAAACAAATCTACACTGCAAGCAGTAAACAAAGTTTAGTATTAAAATTTGATACACAAATATTGTATTGGAATGCTATAACTGTTGTAGTGGAAATCAGGCTGTGCTGAACACTGTAAAAAGAATAATGGTAGTAATTTTATAAAGAAATACTACTGTGCCAGGAACATTTATTATTATTTGGTATTAAGATGTGATTTAAAAAAAAGAATGTATTGCAAACACTGACAAACTTTGCTGTCAACATTTGAATAGAAAAAAAAAATGCTGCACTTGAGGACAAAGAACAAACGGAGAGGAGAACTGGAGACAGACGTGAAGGGGATGAAGAAGACATGGCAAGACCTTGAGCTGATGGCACGGGACAGGAAGACTTGGCATATGTTTGTTGAAGGCCTATGCTCCTTGGGGAGCTGAAAGGTGTCATCATGTGACATATTCTTTCCAGAACGTTGTCTCCATTACAGCTGCTCTGAACGCATCACGATTCTGGGCAAGTCGACCTGCATCAGCCAAAGACAAGTTCAGACTCTCTGTGATGTCCTGGGTCCACCGTCGTCTAGGTCGACCCCTTCCCATTTTTCCAGGGACCATGCCTTCTATCACTGTTTTTTCCAGACTATTATGTCTTTTTATATGACCGAAAAATTTCAGTTTCCTTATTGCGATGGTATTTAGGAGCCAATGTTCCTATACGTTTAGTGAGTGCAGTACTTCTCTGTTGGTCTTTTTTTCTGTCCAGGGTATTCTCAGCATCCTTCTGTAGCATTTCATTTCGAATGATGTAATCTTTTTTTGCAACTGTTTTATTGAGTGTCCAAGTCTCGCAGCCGTATGTTGCTACTGGGAATATACATGCTCTGATCAGTTGTAACTTTGTTTCTTTGCTTGTGCCTTGCCATAGGTTTCTCATCTGTATTAGTTTATGTGAAGCAATTGCAAGTCTTCTTTTAATTTCTACTGCACAGTTGCCAGAGCTGTTGATGATTGATCCTAAGTATTCAAATTCATTAACACTTTCCAGTTCTTCGTTATCAATTTCAATTTCTGGTTTGGTCTTTACTTTGTCTCTTGTCAATACTTTGGTCTTCTTGGTGTTTAGGTATAGATTCTGGGCCTCGCTGTGTTTTTTGGTGGACAGAATTAATTGTTCAAGTCCTTCTGGGTTGGTCGATAGGAGGACTGTGTCGTCAGCATATCTGATTTCCGGGATCTGGTACCCGCCGATGTTAAATGAGTCAAACTCTGTGTGTTCTTGGTCATCTCTTACGTTTCTCATGATATTCTCGACATAAATGTTAAACAGGTAAGGGGAAAGGGTACAGCCTTGTCTTACTCCTTTCTGTACTTCAAACCATTTTGATGTTTCCCCCTCTATTCTTAAGGCTGCCTGTTGTTCTTGGTACAGCAGTGTGATGAGTTGTATAAGGTGGTTTGGAAATCCCATAATTTTCATAATAGCCCATAACTGCTGATGTTGTACACAATCGAAAGCTTTGGTGTAATCAATGAAACAAGTATGTAGGTCAACGTTGAATTCTCTACACTTTTCTATGATGATCCTCATGTTGAATATATGATCTCTAGTGCCTCTACCTGGTCGAAAACCCGCCTGTACTTCATTTATTTCTGTTTCTAGCTTTTGTTGCATCCTTTTCATTATGATTTGTAATAGTATTTTGCTGGCATGGCTTATAAGAGCTATAGTTTGTGCATAGTTTCAGGTTGCCGTTTTTTGGCAAGGGTATGTAAATTGATCTTTTCCATTCCTTGGGCCAAATTCCGCTTTGCCAGATCTTGCAGCATAATGCATGGTATATACAAGCGCTGCCTTCTCCTCCTGCCTGTATCATTTCAGCTGTTATTTCATCACAACCAGGAGATTTTCCACTTTTTAAGTGTTTGATTGCGTTCCGGACTTCCTCTATGGTAGGTTCTGGTTCACGTTCCGCTTCATTCATGACGTTGTTATCTGCCGCTTTGTTTATTTCCGTATACATTTCTTGACAGTACTCCTTCCATCTGTTCAGAATATCTTTACGTTCTGTTAGAGTGTCGCCTTTCTTGTTGTTTATTGCATGAGGTGATGATTTAAAGTTGCTGTTCTTCAATGTTCTTACTTCAGAAAACATATTCTTACTCAATCCCTGTTCGCGCATTTCCTCTATTTTCCTGCAGGTGTCGTTTATGTATTGTTGTTTGTCTTGTCTGACTCGTTTTTTAATCTGCTTTGTGTATTCCTTGTACAACTCCTGATTTTCTGTATCTTTTTTGGACTTCATTTTTCTTCTCTCTACCACCAACTTCAGTGTTTCGTCTGAGATGTATTCTCGTCTCTTTATACTTCTTTTAGGAATTAACCTCTGTGCATTTGTAATATAAGCTGAAAGGTGATGAATGAATAAAGACTGCAGCAGAGCTTACCTGTGAAGCCATTTATTTGTGGGCTTAATCATATACTGTAGTTCCCTGGGGGAACTTTGATGAGACAAAGAAAGAGTAGATTACTTCTCCATCAAGCCTGCTGTACAAGGAGACTAATATCAGGCTGGCAACCTCTTCAAGTAAAACAGATTGGTACAGAAATCCCCGCTGCAAGAGCACGTGAATGCTTCGTGCAGGCTTCTTGTAAAGGGATGGGCAGCAGCGATGGCTTTGTGCTGTGTAATGGAGGAAAAAGGAACATGATGATAATCATATAGATGATCCAGTCTCATTGAGAAAAGATGACAGCATAGTTTCATTCATGATATCTAGAAGGACCAGAAAAATCAACCTGTTTATTTTACTGTCCATCGTTTCACCTAACCATGAAGCTTTCATTAGAATACTTTCGAGTACGATGCTCTAATCTTTCATTTAGAATAGTTTTGCTAATTACATTTATAAATTAAAATATTAGTCTTATAATAATAATGTAATAGCCCCTTCAGTTATAACTGACTATGGGAATGCGCCCCTGAGGTGACAGCCCTCAGCTGCTTACTTTTCTGGTGTTTCTTTCGACGTTTTCTCCTCTCTTCTGCTTGTTATGTGAGCTTCTTTTCGCCCAATCTGAGGTGGTGCCGTCGATAGCAATGCCACTTGGTGCAATCTGCATCTTCATCCTCCCAGGTTGCTACTGTCTTACTGATAGCTAATATTTATTCCTTTTTTGTGATGTACATAGAGATTAGAAGTTTAATTGTGCTTAGTTAGCTTATATGAATTTGAGAACTGTATTTTTTTTTTTTTAATGGTGGCTTTCAGCTGCTGAGGTGGAGAATATCCCAGATTCATTTTCAAGCCACAAAGTTGTTTATTTGTTGGTTATATTTCAGCCCTAGTTATCGCTCCTTTTTTCGTCATTGTTGGTTATAAAGTAACTAATAAGTGTACCAATCTTGTTGACAGGTGCAGCTGGAGAAGACTGAAGATGTAGATGACAGAAGGTTAGACAGAGGGGGCAATTCTGTGAGTAGTGTCTCCAGTCTGAACAGTGACTATCAGCAGGATCTACTTCACAGCGTTCTTGTGGTTGACTCGCACCTCAAAGAAGTGAACACCATGTTACACCAGTTGCGACAGAATTTTGACCTTTATATTAACTCGCTGGATGATGAAAGTCGACGAAAAGCCATAAAGTTGGCAGATCTTATTGAGGACATTGGCCAGAAATGTCGAGATATGCAAGATACACTTCATGAATCTCAAGATGGGGTGCTTGCTCCCATGGAATCAGAATATAAGCACGCGATCACTGTGAGTGCAGGGTCTAGTGGCAAGGCTATTATGGATGAGTACAAAGGCTTGAAGGTTAAATTTGATCAGGCAGTGGTTGAACTGAGGAAAGTGAAGAAGGATCTAAAAGACATGCACAGTTCATATGACTCACTCAAGCATGAAGATGTGAAATTAAAGGAGAAACTGAACATCTTGGAGGGCTCCTGCAAACAGCGAATTATTGAACTCATAGCCCGAGTAGATAGGCTCAGTGCCAAAGTTGTAAATATGCAGTCTGGTTCCACACAAGTGGGTCAGACAGCATCTCCGTTTTCTGACAAATCAGCTGATGTTGTTAAAGAAATCGAACAACAGCTGGTTGAATTAGGAAGGAGACTTTCGTCACTAGAGCAGCAATCTGCAAGCTTACAGCAG
The DNA here is from genome assembly GCA_024509875.1 of Oreohelix idahoensis. Classification (NCBI taxonomy): domain Eukaryota; kingdom Metazoa; phylum Mollusca; class Gastropoda; order Stylommatophora; family Oreohelicidae; genus Oreohelix; species Oreohelix idahoensis. Next base: position 342,127 of record JAMPIV010012903.1, read on the forward strand.
TCCACTGTCTCTCCATCTGGTTCAGCAGCCAGCAGTCCTGGTAGCATGTCTGCTAAGCTAGAAGACATTAAGAAGCAGTTAGAAGATGCAAATAAAAAACTCAAAAACCTCAGCTCAGTTCCCTTACCCCCTGCCTTAAGTTCCAGCTCTGGACTACAGTCCAAGATAAACTCATACACAGAAAGAATAGGATCTCTTATGGCCACTCTTCAGTCATCAGACAGTTCTCAGAGCACAGGAACTGAAAACACTTGTCAGAAAACTGATGATGCAGCAGCTGCAGGCGTTAGTAACTGTCTTCATGAGATCAGAGAACGAGTACTTAAGATTGGCGAGCAGCTTGATTCTTTAGAGGAAGATGATGAAGATTCAGATAGTGAGGATGAAGGGGAACAGACAACCGTTGAAGATATTCGGGAAAAGCTTGCTCATTTAACTGAGTACATAGAGCAACATTCCAAACTGACCACCTCTGACTGGACTTTGCTAAGACTTCTAACTCTGCAGAAAGCCAATTTACAAGTAGCTTCTGGTGGCACAGAATCTATGGAAACAGATAGTGGTGCTGAAGAGGAGAAATTAAAGTTATATGCTGATAAATTATCACTGGAAGCTGTGTTATTATCAGAAATGGCAAATATTCTAAAAACAAAAGACTATCTTCAACCAGATGACACTATTTGTAGAGAAATTGACTCTCTCAACAGCACAGTTTTACTTCTTCATCAGCGCTTAGACAGTGAAATTAAAACCATGCATTTTGAAGAGCCTCAGGCTGACCTTCTGTTATCTTATACAGAGTTGATGGCTGAGAAAATACTGGTGAATGGACACTTGTGCAGTAGTACATTTGACAAAAAGGCACATATGGTTAGTGATACTTCACCCTCCTTACAGCCAATTTTGTTAGCAACAGAAGCCCTTGTCCGATCTCAGATTGATTCCTACATTAGTAGCAACATGGACAAAACTGCTGATGAAATCCTAACTCTTCCCACCTACCTCACAGCACGAACTATAGTTCAGGGAGAGCTGACGTACTCTTTAAACCAGCTGAAGAGAAGGCTGGAGCAGAATCCAGAAATACTGAGACCGGGACCTGTTAACTATCAGTTCATGTTTGATAGGTTGTTACAGAGACAGAGACAAGTTTTAGCCACCTTAGGGAGTTATTCGAGTCAGATCATTCATTCTTTAGCTGTGATTATTTTCAAGGAAAGTGAAGAAATGACAATTGTTGAGGGCCCAGAAAGTGTTCTTGAGGCCATGTGCTCAGAACTGTCTACTATTATAGAAAAGCACATTCAGAATTTTAAGGAAAAATGCCGTACTGCCATGGACACACATTCCGCACGGAAGTATGATATTATAGTCAATGAGCTTCGCAGTTCTCGCGAAGCAGTCCTGTCTGAGATGAAATCTCTGCACGAGGCCTATGCAAAAGACCCAGTTTCTATCAGGGACTCAAGTCTTGACATTCCAGTACAATCATTGGACAATACAATCAATAACTTTGGGGAAATTTTATCCCTCAAATCAGTTGTTGTAGCAACAACAAATTTCCTGGCTGAACTGTTGAAAATGGGAAGTGCTGTATTATCAGACTTAGAACTGGACCAAGACTCCTGTAGTCAAGATGGTATTAGTCTAGAAAAGGGTTTAACGAGCTTTGTCAATGCCTTAAGTGAAGCTTTACAGACAGAGGCTTTGTCTAAAGAAAGTTTAGCAAGGAAAGTGGGAAGTGATAGTCAGGCTAGTGGTAATGATAATAAACAGTCATCTGAAAGTATTGAAAACATTGTACTCCGAATTCCAGACTTGTCCCTTCATCCACCCCATATGTCTGGGCAAACGGAAATCATCGTGAGAGAAGCCGTCTTGAATGCACAGCTAACGTTTTCATTATTTAAGCAGAAACTACAATATGATAGTGAGATTAACCGCCTAAAGTCCAGACGACCTATTAAAATGCGGTCTGAACACGCTGCAGAAGAGAGCAGAGACTCGGATGATACACTAGATTTACAGACAGATTTTCAGGTGACATATTTCTCATGCAAAATAAATTACCCATTTAAATTATGTACTTTTATTTTTAATGTAAAATAATGCTGTGTTTAATTTTGAAGTCAAATGTAAGGTTCTTCTTCTAGTACCATGCCTAGTGGTGTAGGAGATCATGTCTCTCCACAACTTCCTGTCTTCAGTACAATTTATCAGTTCTGTTGTTGACCTCCTTCCATGCCACGATGTCAAACTGTCTGGTATTTGCCCTCTTTGTCTTCCTCTATCTCTTTCTTTCAATCTACCTGTTGTTACGGTATATTCCAGCTTTCCTCTTCTCATAACATGCCCAAAAAAAGTGGATTGCTTCTTTCTAACTTGTGAAATAAGTTTCCTTTGCACATTGGCCTCTTTCAGGATATCCTCATTACTCTTTTTGGCTGTCCATGGTATTTTTAACATTCTTCTGTAAAACCACATCTCTGTAGCCTCTAGTGCTTTCCCTACTTGTTTACTAACTGTCCATGACTCACTCCCATACTCAGGATTGGTTCTATATAACACAGAAGAACTCTCTTTCTTACTTCCATTGACAAAGAACCGTTGCATAAAATACTCATTTTATAAAATGCTGTTTTTGCGTGAGCTATTCTGCTCTTCACTTCTGAGATGCATTTTCCATCCGATGTTATTAATGTGCTTTAGTACGAGGTCTGGTCAAAAAGTGTCCTACCTTTGGCCAGGAAAAATACAATCACTTACCTGGAAGTCTGAAACCCTAATCCCCTTCAAAGTACTCTCCTTGGGACTGCACACACTTCTCCCAGGGGTCCCGCCATGCTTGAAAGACTTTCAGGTGGGCCTCTTTGGGAATGGAGTATAGCTCGGCCGTCGAATTTATCATAATGTCTTCTCGTGACTCAGATCGGGTCCCTTTCAGCGGTATTTTCAGCTTGGGGAACAGCCAGAAATCGCAAGGAGCCATGTCAGGAGAGTATGGAGCCTGACGAATCAGAGGAGTCTTGTGTTTGGCCAAGAAAGTCTGAATCAGATGCAAAGAATGTGCGGGTGCATTGTAGTGATGCAGCTGCCAAGTTCCCGTTGTCAAAGAAAACGGTCAACGTGACTTTGACATTGCTGTGTACCTGCCTTGCTTTCTTTGGCCTTGGAGATGATGAATGTTTCCCTTGTGAAGACTGTGTCTTGGTTTCCGGGTCATACCCGTAAACCCACGTCTCATCACCAGTGATCAAGGTGTTTAGGAAGTTACTGTCACTGTTTGCGCAATTCAGCATGTCCTGCATGACTTCCAGACGGAGTTGCTTCTGCTCCATCGTTAACAGCTTCGGCACAAATTTAGTGCACACTCTCCGCAAGTTCAAATCCTCTGTCAATATAGATTGTACTGGACCGTGGCTTATCCCCACCTCATGTGTAAGTTCTCGGATGGTGATACGATGGTTCTGCATGACCAAAGTCCGCACTTCGTGAATGACCACGTCGTTTCGGCTTGTTGATGGTTTACCGGAACGTGGCTCGCTATCCACCGATGTGCAGCCATCTTTGAAACGGTTGTACACTCCTTAATTTGTTTAATGCTCATGGCTTCATCGCCAAAAGTTTGTTGAATCTTTCGAAATGTTTCTACTTGGGTATCACCGTGCTTTTGGCAAAATTTAATGCAATACCACTGTTCAAAACGTTCCGTCATTTCGTGACAAATAAAAATTCGAACTTGTTACTACCACAGCTCGCGCGTACACAAATTGCAGATGACTGACACTGTCTTTGGGAGGGAAAAAATTCACGTATACGCAGGAAGGTCTTCTCCACTGTATCCACCAGAGAAACCTCATGTATATCATTTTTTTTTCCCCAAAAAAAAAAAAAGGTCGGATACTTTTTTACCAGACCTCGTATTTGAATCTGTTGACCTGTTTTAAAACTGTTCCATTTACTTTGATAGTACATTGTGGGGAAGCCATTTTCTTTGAGACGACCATTTCTTCTGTCTTTTTGCTATTAAGGCTGAGGCCTTTATTTTCACTTTCTATCACTGCTGTATCAACCATTTCCTGCAGCTTCTTTTCACTTTTTACTATTAAGACTGTATCATCTAAAGTTGTTTATATTATGTCTGCCAAAAGATATTTCTGGCATTTCCTCTAGGGATCTCATTATATTTTCACTGTACAGATTGAACAGATCCGGTGACAACACACATCCCTGCCTGACACCCTTTTTTACTTGCTGAATCATTCCGATTTGGCTGCTAATTCTTACAGCTGCTGTTTGTTGCTAGTACATGTTCTTTATTATCCTCAAGTCTTTACCATCAATGTTGATGCTTTGTAACATTTTGATAATTTCCTTATGTTTCATTTGTCAAATGCCGGTAGTGTAATCTATAAAGCATAAGTACAGATCTGTTTTTACTTCTATGGCTCTTTCTATTAATGTTCTTATAAATATAAATGGCATATAAGGTTACTTGATATAAATTCATCCGAAAGGAACATCTTTTTTATGTTTTATGTAAAAAAATAGATCTTCTCTTTATATTTTTCTTAGTAAAATATTTTATTTTAGGCCCATATTTTCTTGACCATCAGCACACTAGGGGTGATGTGGTCAGTATCACGCCAGCCGCCTTAACATTCCCAGAGTTGCTCTGGTGCCCAGTTCAAGAGGCTAGGTTGACTCCACAGCCGTTTGTGGTCTAAAAGATCCTACCTAGGCTGGGGATCGAACCAGAACCGCCGAGCTGGGAAGCCAGTGCATGAACCACTATGCTACCATGGCTCTTATTTTTTATTTAGATTTTTTTTTAAAAAGTTCAAAATAAGATTTACTTTATATAAGAATTTTGTAAAATTATTTCCCTTTTTTTTCAGATTTTCTTTGCAAAATATCTTTTTTTTTTTTCCAAGTATATTTTTAAATTACAAATGAGATCAACTTTAAAAAAAATTAATTTCATTCTACAGCTGGAATGTTTTCTTTTTACAAATTTAACTGTACAGTCTTTTTTTGTTTGTTTAGACATTCAGCTGTTTCGAGGGGCATTTTTAGTGTGTGTGTTTGTGTGTGTGTGTGTTGTTTTTAAAATTGATGACTTCATTAGTAAAACAAAGTGATTGTATTTTACTTGTATGACTTTATTTGCTTATTGTTCCTCTTGTATAATGATCACAGACATTGCTTGTCCCATTGGAGGAAGTTCTAGAAAACAAGCATGATGATGAGACAGAAGTGCTGCGGGTAGTGCTTGACCTTGTTTCTCAGATAAAAGCCTCCTGGTCTGAAATTAGAGTTAAGGATCATTCAGGGCTGGATGATCTGCTGAGGCAGCTGGAGCAGAAGTTGCAGCATGAAGTTGAGCTGGCTCAGCAAAGACATGAAACACATCTGGAGGTCTTCAGACAGGTAAATATTATGAAAAAACTAATGGTTCCTGATAAGAATAATTCTACTACCAAGATGTGATCAGAACTGCAGAAAGAGAATTAAAATCATAGTTTATTAAAGCATTTTTTTTACCTGTTGGCTTTCTGTTGTATGTTTATTAGGGAAGGCTAGCAGTTCCTAATAAGATTAATTGTATTTCCAAGGTGGGATCAAAGCTGCTGAATCTAAATTAAAATCATAGTATCTTAAAGCATTTTCCCTTTAAGTTGTCTTTATGTAAATTATGGAAAACTAGCTGTTCCTGACAAGAATAATTGTATCGCCACTATGAGATCGAAACTATAGAATCAATATTTTAATCATAGAAAACAATTTTCCATGGTTTACAGTATGTTACCAGAAAAATGTTAAATTACTAATACACAATATGCAGATGTCAAGGATAGTTTTTATTGTATTGTGTAGATTATAGTTGTAAAATATCTGTGCTTCACAGGGAGCTGTATTTAGGCTGTGTTTGGAAGTTTGGTTGAGTCTGTTAGGGTGTGAGATGCTATCTCATTGGCTGGTTTGATTGTTGCGACTAGGTCATGTGTATGTACTCACGCGGTATGAATAGTATCAGTGATTAACTGAGTGAAACTCTGGTGCGTTATGGCTGTGTAACTTGAGTTGACTGTGAGAAGTCGGTTGCTAGTTTTGAAGAGGAATGATTCTTGTTTAGATTGCTGTAGGAGCTTTATGTCTTCAGTGTACTACATGGGAAAAAAGAATATTCATGTTCAGACCTGGAAAGGATGTTGGGTCAAAAGCAAGTATTCTCTAATGGATCTAAATGCCCAGATCATGCAGATGTAACGTTGTATTAAAGTGTTCGGAGATTGAAAATACATGTGTCCAGTAATTTATACAGGAAGAAAGATTGAACCTATGCAACCTACTCATACCCCTATACAATGAGACCAAACACAGAGTGGTATGGTCATTCCGAACCACATTTGTCAGCGGACATTTTTTTTCATTCTTGTAGCATTTAACACTTTGTACATATTATTAAATTATTGTTTCTTTTGTCTCACTTACTTACTTAGTCGTTCCTCTTCTACCGTGAGGTGTAGAGGTTTTGAAGAGAGAGAGAGCGCCATACTGTCTTATCGGCTGTCTTCCTTCTGGCCTGGTTCCATTCTAGTCCTCGGTCCTTCAGAGTTTCTTTTGTCACGTAAAACAAATGTTCTTGTATTGTAAAATTAAACATTACAATGTTCGATGACATTAACTTTTTATACCACAAAATAACAGGAATCGAGCAAACTTGAGAAGCTTCTAGAAGAACAGCAGCAGGATAGAGATCAGTATGAGGAAAGATGTACTGAGCTAGAGGATGAACTGACAACCCTGCAACTGCAGCATGAGGAGGAGAAGGATAGGGTGAAGCAGGACATCCTGACAGCGGTACATGCCATACGCAGCAATGATGAGAAGAGTGAAATGCATCTCATTGAGACGGCAACCAGACTGAGTAAAGAACTAGTGATGCAGAAGCTTAACTTCAAGGTAGGGCATCCTTTTGTTTTTAAGTTCTGACCTAGAGAAGGCCAGTCATGCCTTCATGGGTAGAAAGGCAGAGGTAGAATTTTGTCCTGTTTGGCTGAAACGTGTCTTGTTCACTTTAGATGCCAGATTAGGTTGATTATATAAAGGCTTGAAAGGTTGATTACATAAAAGCTAATGCCAAAATTACTTTGATCATTTCTAGCAAATGTAAAGTTAGATGAGATAGTGTGTCATAGAAATTATTTGAAATCCAGAAACACCAAAGTTCATTTGCTTACTTAGTCTTACTTAATGTTCCTCTTCTACTGTGAGGTGTAGAAGTTTGGAAAAGAGCGTCATACTATCCTATCGGCTGTCTTCCTCCTGGCCTGGTTCCTTTCTAGTCCTCGGTCCTTCAGAGATTGTCTAATGTTGTCCTCCCATCGGACTCTGGGTCGTCCTGGAGGTCTGGATCCCTGGCTCTTAGTTTCCCATGCTTGTCTTGGTAGCCGATCTTCTCCCATTCTGCAGTTGGGACTGTTCTTCTTGGGTCTGCAGGGGTTGTATTTTTAGGCCTCGACGTATCGTCTGGTTGCGGACCATGTCTCTTCTTGTTACTTCAATCACCTTCCTCTGATACCTCATTTCTGAAGTTTGGATCTGGTTTTTATGGGTTGTAGTCATTGCCCATGACTTGTATCCATACGTCAAGACTGGGACGTAGGTGGAGGGGTATACAGCTATCTTCGTATTCTTGCCAACTTATCTTTTGCTGAGGAATCCTCGATTTTAAGGCCTGAAAAAGTCTCCCAGCTGCTGCCAACTTTTCTTTGATGCCTCTCTTCCGGTCTGTGACAGCTCCAATGTATTTAAAGTGGTTGACCTGCTCCATGACCTGTTCTCCCAGCTTAATCTGATGTCTTCTTTCCTCTCGTGATATCACCATGGTTTTTGTCTTAGTGCTGCTGATGACCATCCTTCTCTTTGTGTCCAGACTTGCAGGTTGGATTGAAGATGTGCCTCTGATTTAGCAATCAGGGCAACATGATCAGCAAATGCCAGCTCTGAAATACAGACCTGTCTCATCTTCCAGTACCCCACCGAATACTTTCTTGTCCTCTCCCCCCATGCCTTGATGACATTGTCCATGAGGATTATGAAAAGATAAGGTGACAGGATATCACCTTGTCTTACACCAATGGTGGTCCCGAACTTTTCTGACTTATGATTTGCTGTCGTCACATAATTTTGCAAGACTTGTATAGCATGAATCAGAGGTGCTGGAATGTTCTTCCTCGCCAAACAGTCCCAAAGTTTGCTCCAGGGGACCTTGTCAAACGCCTTTTCCAAATCTTAGAAACAAAGATGGATTTCACTGTTATACCCAAGGACCTTTTCACTCAGCTGTCTGAGTGTGAAGATTAGGTATTGAGTACGATTTGCTCAGAGTATCTTCTCCATACCTTCCGATAACTCCACCTCATCTAGCATGGTCATTTCTAACTCTGGCATTGAAATCTCTGAGCAGTATAATTTCACCTTGACAGTCGTCCACTGTCCTTTGAAGCAGCTTGAAGAATTCCTCCTTGACCTCTGCTCGCCCATCTTCATTTGGCACATACACAATGACAAGGTTGACTGTGGTTTCTCCTTCTTTTAGTTTTAGGACCTTTATGCGTTTTGAGACAAAGTTCCATCCCTTGATACTATCCTTTTGGTTTTTTGCCACAATACAACCATGCCCCCTTTAGCTCTTTTAGATGTGGGTTCACCACTGTAGAGCAGCGTGTCGCAATCGAGGTCCTTAACTCCTTGTCCCTTTCATTTCATTTCTGTTAAAGCCAGGATTTCTAGTTTTGCTTTCCTCATCTCTTCCACCAGCACCTCTTTCTTCTCATTTATACTCCTTACATTCTATGTTCCATAAGTCATAGTCCGTTCCTGTTCATCGCCTTTAGAACCAGTCTGGTTTTCTCCCTTGCATTTCGTGTAATCATGTTTTAAGGCAAACGGGTGATTGGCCAAAAATTTCAGTTATTGTTGATCAGAATCGATGTCATTGCACTCTGGGCAATATAGGTGCTCAGTCTCCCTCAGCAAATGTCGAAGGGTATGAATGCTAATTGTTCCTGTTGCGCACTTGTTGTATACAAGACGGATGCGTCCTCTCATACGTCCATCCCTGCTGGTCTTACGTTTGATGCCAAATTCCAGCAGTCTTAGCCTTGATGATTCATTGATTTCATTGTCATTCTCTAATAGACGAACATGAATCGCCCTCAGTATTTCTCTCTTATCCATGTCCAATTCACCTTCTATGGGGGCTCTTGAAGCTAGTATGTCAGCTCTTTCATTGCCGCGTACCCCTGCATGACCAGGACAGTGGATCCATATCAGTTCTTGAAGATTCGATGCTTCTATTGAGGTTTTCCATTCATGTTGGAACCATCCATTTTGGACCTTTCGAAGCATGGATTGTGAGTTTGATACAATAACTGCCTTTGTTAATAAAGTCTCAGACAGCCATCTTAAGGCAGTAGCTGCCTCTACCTCCATTCTCATGCTGGAGGTTGTTATCATGTAAGCCTCGCTATGTTCAGTGATGGTTTTGCCCTTAAGCCCACCCTGATCTATTACCATGGATTACAGACCCATCAGTGTACACAATGGCATCATCATCCCCAGCATTATCATTTATCAGCTGATCAATTTCCAGCTCTGTTCTCCCATTGGCCCAAGTTCTGCACTCTCTACCAAGGCTGATGATGACTTTCTGGTAGTTCATCCAGCTCTCATCTGACTTATAAGTATTTAAACCAATAAAACGGTATTTAATCAGTTTTACAAATAACGGTTCACAAGAAACAAGGGACGTTTCAGGTTTTACCCTTCGTCAGCCACAAACAGGTGACAAAGACAAAAATTACATATAGGTACTACAAAACTATACGATGATGAGAAATATACAACAAATGGGCGATACAAGCAGATGGAAAAAGTAAACAACAACAGTGATGAGAGAAAAGAAAAGAACAATAGTAATACAAGAAAACCGTAAAATCTAAAAGAAATACTGAAATAAGAAAGTAAATAATCAACGAAACGAAAAAAAGAGAATTAACAAAACTGTGGAACTAGTAAAAGTTAACTCAGCTCGATCCAAAGAATCTGAAAGAAAGCAGTAGTATTCTGTCACAGAAATCGCAAGGAAAGGACGTACGATAGCGACAAAACAAAAGATATAAAAAGATACGAAACGAACCAAAACAAAAACATAAGAAGATAGATCTAAAAGACAACGAATAAAGAATGAAAAAGTCATCTGACTTACTCCACTCTTCTCCCTTGAATGTATTTTCAACTGTGGACACCTGTCTAATAGTCACCTCTGCCTGCGCCATCCATGACATCCCCCTCTATATTCTTGCTCCTTTGATGTCAGCTATGTTCCCTTGCAGGGGATGCCTTTTGTCTGTAGTTACTCGCATATATGCTTTTACCTGGGCCATCACATATCTGGATCTAATTGACAGCAGTCCAAACATGTGCCACATCATCACAATGGGGGTATCTTTCATACATCCCAAAACTATATGCATCCCTTCATTTTGAATGTGTTCCAGTTGTTCACAATGTGATATTGACAGCGTGAGTATTCCCAGGCCATACTTGATTACAGACAAGACCAGCTGATGATACAGGAGAAACAGTAGTCTCTGCTCCAGGTGTGCTGCAGCCATTGTTTTTAGGGCTGCCAGACCTCTCTTGCACTTCTATATGATGTGATCAACATGGTGCAAACAAAAATTCAGTTGCTCATAGATAAATTGTGAGATCAGTATCATTTATCTCATCATTCTACATATAGCAAGCAGCAACTGTTTCTTGCAGCTGAATTCTATTTTTGGCCATTGTCTTAAGCTCTCCCCTTAATTTTTAGGTTCATTTATCTTCCTGTTCTACCGATCATCTTCAGATTTTTTTGTGTGGCGGGCCCCCCTTTCCCCTTGCGGCAGATCTTCACTCCTGTTTATTTTTAAGGATTTCAAGAGTTTGCATTTGTGAACAGTTCTGAAGATGACGTAGTGATAAAAAATCTTAAATGTATTTAACAAGTTCTTCAGTGATTGCATAATGTCTATGCTGTCTAACTTTTTCTCAAAGTCAATGAAGTTGATATATAGAGGTGTCTGCCATTCATTTCAACGCTGTTTGATGATTCTGAGTGTGAATGATGATCAGAACACAATCTTCGTGTTAAAATTTCTGCTTGTTTCTCCCTGAGTTTCCCATCTAAAGCTTCATTATTACTCTGGTCAGAATTTCACCAGCCACTGCTAGAAGTTTGATACTTCACCAGTTGCTGCTTGAAGTCAGGTTGCCTTTCTTGGGCAGTTTAATCGTGTTTCCTTCCTTCGTGGAGATGAGCAGACAGGGGAAATTCCTTCTAGTCCAGCAGCCTGTTATTTCTTCAGCAGTTTAAGCGTTTTTGTGATCTCTTATTTAGCAAGAAGATTTATGTTTGCATTAAGAGGTTTCTTTGCTGAATCTACATTAGTCTGATGTAAGAGCTGGTTCCAATGTAGAATTTCTGTAATACTCTACCCTATATGACTTGTCTCTCTTCTTTGCTGATGTTTTGTCTTTTTTTTTTTTTTTTTACTAGTAGGCTTTAGTTTTGCTGTTTGTTTGATTGGATTCTATTGATGCTATGAAATGTAGTCAAGTCTCTGTTTTTTATGGCATTTCTCTGTCATTTTTTTGGGTATATTTTCTTTTATCATGACTGTTATTTTTGGTTTAATTATTTTTAAAAAATTCAATTCAAAGAATATGTTCACATTCTTGCTTTTCCATCTTATTCTTTAAATTCGTTGTTTTTCTGTTTGACTTTTTTCTTTTTGTTATGAGTTTCCACATGTTCTGTGTGAGTTGTAATATTATGTTGCTAATTCATTTTGCCAAACACCTTTTCACACATGTTTTTGAATGTTTCTTGGGTTTTGCATCATTGATTAATGGTGAATGTGTAAGAGATTCCTGAGATTTTCAGATCTGTTCCTGAAATTGTGTTTGAGCTTCTCAGTTGTATGTTTGTTTGTAACATTTGATGTGTATGTGACTTGTTCTTCTGCTGCATCCCGTGACCAGATTCTTTGTGTGGGGTTTATTTCATCCTCACATCCTTTAATAGTGTTTTAATTTCCTGTCTGTAGTGTAGTCAGTATGGTTTTCTGTGTGCCCAACTGGCAAACCCCATGTATTCTTTATATAAATTATTGTATGTGAAGATGTTTCCTCCAGTGACCAGTTCAGTGGCAATGGCAGAAGTTGGCAACATTTCACAATTTTCTTATCCTGTGCCCTTTCTCAAATCAGTTCATAGTTGCTATTATCTTTTCTTCCAATCTTTGCTTTAATGTCTTCCATGACTATCTTGGTGTCAGCTTGGTGCTTCATTTATCGTAGAAGTTTTATTTAGTAGTATCATCAGTTTTGTGCATAACATTGAAAGATGGTGATTCTGTTACTAAGAATTTTCCTTTTGTAATTCTGGATGATCTAGGTTCCCATTCTACCATTGTCTTCCTTGCTGTTGGTTACATCTGGCAAGCCCATCTATATGTGCCTAGTTGTTCTCTTCATGTCCTGAATAGGTTATTTTCTCACCAGTATTCATTATTCTGTGCCCAGCTCCATTTCATCTAATCTCCACTAGTCCCAAGAGTCTTGTATTGTAGGGAAGAGCCCCTTGCAGAATTTATCAAATTACATAGTCAGTAACCATGAGTAATCATGAGAGCAGATGTCTGTGTCTGCCACTATGTATAAAACATGACAATGTTCAGTTTTATGGATAATTCTTCAGGGTACAATCTTGTATTATTTTAATTGATTTCACTATTATTATTCTACTCTCATGCTGCTTTCTTATTGTAATCACATGGTCTTCATCTTTATGTGCTGATAGGCTGTATTTTCTCCAGCATTTAATATAAATAGTTTACTCCCATTCCTTAATTTCTGTGTATACCACTGTACTCTGTTGTTTATCTTATTTTCTTGGCTATTTGTTCTCCTTCCTCTCTTGAAAGAGTTCTTATATTTCATGTCCCTATTCTAGTTTTTTGCCCTCTTTGTTAGATTGTATTGGTGGTGTCTGATTTCAAGTATTTAAATATTTGGCTCTCATCAGGTTATGTCTCAAGAGCTTCATTTAAGGAGTCATATCTGGTGCATTTCGCTTTGGTTAGTTTCAGCAACATCTGGTTTTCTTGGCCTGGATTGTTGGCCAGACTTAACTGCTTTATCCTGAAGGGCTGATGAACTCTAATTGTCTGAACTCTTCCCCAGTTACAGGTTCATCTTGGTCAAAACTGCTGGGAATATAAGGCTGATACACCTCATGGTGTTGATATGGCATGCTGGTAGTCTCACCACTTGAAAGTGCAGAGTGTAAAATGGTTAAAAGATGGAAATGAGATTAAATTTTTATATTTATGACACAATTTATAAAGTATAAGGGTTTTAAAATAATGTTCTTTTAATTTATCTCAAATTACATGCATGTTGTTTAATTGTTTAATAAAGACAGTTTCTAACAGTTACATTTCTTTGCGCTGGAGCAAGATGCATTTGTCATAAAGTAACATTTATTTTAATGCTGTTTTGTCTTGTAAACAATTACAGAGAATCCTTGGGGCAATCAAGAAAGAAATCAGTAGCAAAGAAAAGAATGCAATCACCCAGGTCATTGAGGATCATATCAGAGCTATTTCTCTGTCTGCAGAGGAGGAGGTTAGTTAAGAAAGATAATACTCACTACATTAAGACCTATATTGAAATCACATTTATTATCAACAAAAAGTACGTTCACAAAGATTTAGCAATAAAGCCTGTTGCCTTATGTTATTGAAATGTATGCTGCTAGTCAACATTCTTTCTTCTTTTTTCTACCTTTTTCTGCTGCTTATGCCATGAAGCATTGCAGGTAGGATCAATTATTGGCTTGCCATTCAGCACATATATTGCAGTTTGTTGTGTTGTTGTATTATGCTTCTGTAAGATGTCTGTTGCCCCAGTGTTCTATTTTCTGGGTCATCCTTTGTTCCTGGTCTTTTCCATACTGTGGTTATATGCCCAGATTCATTCTCACTTGGTGTCTAAATTAGTTGAACCCTTATTTCTCTATATACTTTCTAACTTATCAATCTGGTACTTTATCTAGGATGATCTCGTCATTTCTGATTATTCTTCAGGTTCTTTATTAAAGGCCTTATTAACTGCTTTTCTGAGACATCTCCCTCCATATGTAGGTGATTTTGCTTTGTCATTATTTGTTAAATGTTCAGGTTTGACAAAGTGCAATTGTAGAAATATTATATTTATGACTTGTTGCTTTGCAGTCATTAGGATCTCTGGATGCTTAATTATTGGAATGAGCAGATAGGTATCTTTAATGACTATTTGAGTTTTTTAAATTTATAACTTCCCATCTGTGGACCATACAGAGGTCCAAAAAAGTATGTACATGTGCTTCATTGACTATAAGAAGGCTTTTGACAGAGTCCATCATGAGAAAATAATTGAATGCCTCGTAGACATCTTGTAGGTATTGATGGAAAAGATATAAAAATACTAAGTAACCTATATTGGGAGCAAACTGCCACAGTAAGATCTGGAAGGAATTATTCACCATACATAGACATAATAAGAGGTGTCAACCAAGGTTGTGTGCTGTCCCCCTGTCTATTTAATCTATACACCGAAAAAATTTTCAAGCAGATACAGGAAATACCAGGACTGAACATCAGTGGAAGGTCAATAATCAACCTTAGATATGCAGATGATACTGTGTTGTTAGCTGAAAGCGAACAGGAGTTACAAGAACTAGTGAAGCAAGTGAACAGTATAAGTCAAGAATATGGACTCGACATTAATATTGAGAAAAAAAAAACTATGATAATTAGCAAAACAGACGATAAACCCACATTAAAGATAAGCGTAAATGGGAAAATCCTGGAACAAGTCAAGAGCTACGTATATCTTGGTCATATAATAACAGAAGATGGCAGATGTGAAACAGAAATCAAGAAGAGAATAGGAATGGCCAAAGCTACATTCAACAACATGAAACATATACTGACATCTAAAACAGTTATCTCACAAATTAAAACTGAGAATCATAAAGTGTTATATATACTCTGCATTTCTGTATGGTGCAGAAACATGGACGATGAATAAGCATTTGGAAGAAAGAATTGAGGCTCTTGAAATGTGGATATATAGAAGAATGGGGTGTATCTCGTGGAAAGAGAAGAAAACAAATAAGGAGGTCCTCGAAAATCTAGGTATGAAAAGAGAACTAATGAAGGAGATCAAAGTTTGGCAGCTAAAATACTTTGGCCACATAAAAAGGCATAACACCTTGCAGAAGACCATAATAGAAGGGAGAGTTGAAGGCAAACGTGCAAGGGGAAGACAGCGCTATAAGTGGGAAGATAACATCAAGAGATGGACAGGAAAGAGTTTTTCAGAGTGCACCACCAAGACAAGAGACAGAAGACGTTGGAGATCCATTACAGCCAACCTTCATTGTGGAGATGGCAGCTGATGATGATCTGTGGTAAACATGCTGTAAAGGTGTATGAACTCTTCCACATGTGTTATTGTGCCCAGTTTGATGTTTCTGGTGTTTTGCTTATTGTTAATGTTTGTTTTATCCTTGTTGATCTGTTGTCATGCTCTAGGGAAGTGGCTTTAAGATGTATATGAGTCTTGTCTGTAGCTGTGTGCTGTCTTGTGTGGGATATACACTGGCATTAGCAGTTAGCCATTCATCACATGTCTGTTCATTTGCTTATTTGATGATGATGTACTTTCAGATGTTGAATATTAGTGGTGATAATAAGCAGCCTTGTCGTGCTGCATATGTTACATTTTGTAAGGCCAGCTTTTGTTCTTATATCCCTTATTTATACTTTAAACATTGCTCATCTACAGTCCACAAACTGTTCTTTGATTCCATAGTCTACCAGTACATGCTAGAGTGTCATCATCACACAGTCTATATATTTATTCGTTGTTGTCTGATGTACATATAACAAGAAGACCTGGTTGACAACAAGGTGAAAACAAGCAGTGAGTTTGACAGGGCTATAGAAAAATAAATACAATGATAGCAGTAGTGGACAGGAAAGGATGAAATTTTTTGAAGAACTATCAAATACTTCATGACTCGAGTGGACAGAAAAAAAAGAATGAAAAACTAGCTGTCTTGAATCACCAGAAATCTCATGCTGCTAAATATATATTTTGACATCATATCTTCGGCTGTTTCATATTTTTTTCACCAGCAGTTGTCGTGTATAAGATGCACAGTTTCATTTTCTGTATTGTACAGACTAAAATGGCAGAAATAAGTAATTACTCACTTTATATGGAAAAGGAATGTAACATTTTGTTATCAGTTAACAGTAATGGTGATGTCACTGTCAGACTTTTCTCACCTTGTCAACAGGAAGAAGATTACCAACCACCCCTTCCACGCCAGCCACCCCCAGACGTACCTGATGGAAAGGTTAGCTCAATTGTGGATCATTCTAAGGACACAGCACAGGTTAGGCTGCTTTATGAAGTTGTAACTGCTGCGGTATTAGGTCCCAAATATGCTTACTAATTCAAAGCATTGTATACTAACGCTGTTTTTAATGGATAAAGCAAAATAATCTTGCACTGAAGATCTGAACAAATTACATTATTTATGTGATTCGTAAAATTAATCTGATCTCAGATGTCATGGAACATTTAGAATTCATGAATAATATCTTTATTCCATGAAATTGCCATGAAAGCTCTTACGAAAGAGTGAAATTTGTGATAATCCGGGGAGAAGGTTTGAAATCTTTAGAATATGTAATACATAGGTTGTTTGTTGATTTAAATTAGTTTTATAAATGCAGCAACTTGGCAGAATGAATAAAAAAGCCACTTTGTAAATTTTGACAAGATATAAGGGGTTAAAACCAAAGGTCTGGCAAAAATAGAATGGCTCGGGTATGACTCCCAGAAAGAAACTAAAGGGCCAAAATCATTGTCCTTATCCTCGTTCCCATTTTGCTTGGCATGGAGCCACCACTGAAGCTGGCCCCCCTCGCAGGAAGATTGCACTAAAGTATGTGCTCTTTCATTTATTTGACATAATGAGGTTGCCAACCCCATTCTAAACCTCATATTAGTCACCTTGTACCACATGTCTACAGGAGCAGTAGTCCTTATTTCTCTCTTTAGAGGTTCCAGCAACTACATGGGACACCTGGTGTAAATGGGAGAGACCAGTTCTGGTGATCAGATTACTTCTTGTTTTGCAGTGCTGCCTACTGAGTTTTTTTTATAATTTTTGTTTATGAGAATAACAGGGAAGCTATTAGAGGTGTTTTAGAGTTAAGTGGTAGAATTAGTTGGAGGTGTGAATTCTAGGATGTTGTAATACAAATATAAGTTGTTGGTTTGGCAGTGGCCATGTTAGTTAACCTTTTGGTCCTATTGATGAGCAGACATGGCTTTGTTAGAGCTCCATCTCAGCTCTTTTCAGCATCATACACTATCATAATCACATACAAAACATACTAGAAGAGAACTTATTATATTTTATTGTAATTTTTTTTTCCCCACAATTGCCCAGTTGCAATCTATGCATCTACAGTGAAGACTTGCTGGTAATGGTACCCATACCTTGTCAATCTCCTGAGACAAAAATCTGTACGCCGGACCAAAAAAATCCTTACAAACACCCAAAAATCCTTACGCAAAAAATATATTAATAAATTATACGCAATACAGTTTTAAAATGAGAAATGACATATACAAATTTATTAGCATTTGAATTATTGTGATATAAAACATGCTAATAGTCTCATGCTGTTCTTTACATATAAAAAACTTAGTGATCATGAGGTACACCATTCTTTCGATGTACAGTGTTTTGTATTATAATCAACACATGCACTTTTAGCACTTTGCAGAATTGCATTTGTGGGCTTAAAGTCTGCACAGCATGTATCAATGTTAATCTTACACTGTAAAATAGAAGTGAGTGTGTCCGCATTCATGGACCTCCTGCAGTATGTGTGGATTTTTTTTCATCAATGAAAATGATCTTTCGCAGTCAGCATTGCTGTGACGAAGTATCAGCAGTCGCTGAATGATGACTTTCAAATTAGGGAAGCGGATGGCCCCAGTACTAGTTTTCTGGTCAACAACTTCCAGCCAATAGCTACAGAAGCTCTTTTTCTGACCACTATCTGTCAGTAGAGGCACGCACACACCAGACAACATACAGTAGTCATCGAACTCATCTTTCATTGCTTCCTGATCAAGATCTTGGACAAAAGCATCTGCCAGTCTGCAGATGTTTGGATACCTGAGATTATTTTTAGTGCTTGGATCTAGCACTTTTAACATTAACTACCGAATTGAAAAACATACTGTGGCCGAATTAAATTTTTTCCCCATTTTTATCCTGTAGGTGTTTGCACAAAGTAAGTGGTAGTTTTCGTAATTGTTTACAGATTTTTATGAATTACAAGTCATTTTAAAGATAAATGAATATACTATTACAATAAGCACCATTTGTAACTCTAATAGAGGTTGTTGCTGTTTAACGGCCCTCCGATGGCCGAGGACTTGCAATATTTTCACAAGACTACTTGCGCCCCATCTCTATCAAAATCCTTATTTCAATCAATGTGCACACCGTTTTCACTCTTGTCCTCGTTGCTAGATCTATCGGTCAATTGTTGAAACAAGTTTCTAGCCTATTCAGCCCTTAGACGAGATGTACAAGCATTTTTTGTGATCCTATCACTAGTTGCTACGGAGAACAGATTTACACGATTTGGTAACTAACCGAAAACGCTGAAAAACATGAACATAAAATCAATTTTCCAGTGTTCTACAACAACCATGCTTTGGTAATTTGTTTTCCGGTAGCAACTTAAAATTTTGAACTAGATCAGAAAGTGTTTCAGTACATTTTTCATTTCTTTTTATTACTAAAATTAGATCGATGCTCTGAGCGGCTTGCGGTCCAAATGATAGGATTTCAAAAGCCGGTCCCACCGGCTTGCGGTAGTTAATGTGTTAAGGCCTTTAGAACCTGGTTGTCAAAGGGAAATTTATCAGTAATTTTTTTAACCACTGATGTGTAAACATTTCTGACATCCTCAAAAAATGAACTCTTTACTCCACTATCAAGCTCCATTTATTCGATAAATGCTCTTACCATGACCTGCAAGCTTTTGTTTCTTTGAATTAGGCTCAGCCATCATTCAGTGGATGAAATATTTGAACTAATAATCTTTATAGACGAAGAGAATGATTAAAAAATACAACGAACAAAGCAAACGGCTAGCAGCAAACAAAATAAACAAAATTATGAACAGAATATCAAATCTAGGAAGAAAAAAACGTACCACCAAAAATTTACAAAATTATTATTTAAGAGTTGGTAGCCTAGACCAGTGATAACAGATTGCCACTTTATTAAAAAATAAAGCAGCGAATCTCGAGCGCTGGAATAAAGTAGGCCTACTCAACGCAAACAAACTTTTTTTTTCTAGTTTTGTAGGGCCTACACAGAATATTATGACAATTTATGGGAAATATATTGAAGGGCAAGATATCAAATCTAGGAAGAAAAAACGTACCACCAAAAATTTACAAAATTATTATTTAAGAGTTGGTAGCCTAGACCAGTGATAACAGATTGCCACTTTATTAAAAAATAAAGCAGCGAATCTCGAGCGCTTGAATAAAGTAGGCCTACTCAACGCAAACAAACTTTTTTTTTCTAGTTATGTAGGGCCTACACAGAATATTATGACAATTTATCGGAAATATATTGAAGGGCAAGATATAACTGGAAAGATTAAGACAGCAATTAAATTGCAACAAAGCAAAACAACAGCAATATTTAACCAAGTTATAAGTACTTAGCTTTTTTTAAACAAAATGGCGTCGAAGTGTGGTGGCAAGCAAGCGTGGTCGTTGATAACAGGTAACTTTAAAAATACGTCATGTCACGCTGAAAACCGAAAGCGTTTGAGGCCGAATTGAAAGTTTTTGCTGAATTGTTGGGTATAAAAGGATTTGATTGGTTGCTTCGAGAGGCCTCAGTTTAAAAATGGACGCCGAGACTCCAGAACAAGCGCTGCCTTTTTATTTTATTAGCTGGTCTCTTTAGTGTTTGTCCAATCAAACTCCTTCTTTTCCTCACCTCTTATTCCACTGGTGATTTTCTGGTTCTTTCCATCAATTGCACATTTGTAATCCTGTCATGTTATTTTATATTATTGTTTGTCACTTTTGTTGTTCTCCGTGTTTCAAAGTCATTCACAGAACTGCTTTGACGTTTGAGTTGAAAATTCGTTGTTGATCACTGAAAAGAAAGAAAGCCAAGTTTTATGGAAAAGAAGACAATGCGGGCCACATGAAGGAAATACTCTTGTTTAAAAATATTCGCTTGTTAAATGTTAAAATTGCAAAGTAGCAATGTAAATGAAACATAAAATTAATAACCCTAACTTGCTGGTATATCGATGGTATGGAAAAAGTTGATAACTCTCCTTGATGAGTGGTAGGAGCTTTGATATGTTTAATAACCACTTCATTCTGCTTTATCTTGTGTGCTTTTGTTTTTGTACAATGAATTACGGCAGCTGTGTTATTAGGATTGCTCTTGATTTTCTTTTTTTTTTTTTTTTTTTTTTTTTTTTTTTTTTTTTTTTTTTTTTTTTTTTTTTTTTTTTTTTTTTTGCGTTCGCCCGCTAATACTCGAGGCGAAATCTCAGGTTATCATTTATGTCTAACCTGACATTGATTTTACGTGAGTATCCCTTTATTTCTTGTACAGAGACAAATGTCCCTCGCCATTCAGGCAAATACTCGCCGATTTCGGAGGTACCCATTGCAGCTGGGTCGGCTCAGGAGCCGCCAGTCCCTGGTCGACGACACTCCTTCAAATGTCCTCGCCAGGTCTCGAGTTAATCCAGTCCAAATCCCGGTCGACGAAAAATCCTCAAATGCCGTCGCCCGGGTTTGATCCTGTATCACCCGGTCGCCAGAGCGGTGTTGTAACCACTACGCTAGCGCGGCTCCTGCTCTTGATAAAAACTCTAGCTTTCTGCTCAAGGATTTTTGGTTCTACTTGTGATTTCCCTATCTTTGAATGAATGGCATTGTCTGTCCTGTTATTATATATTCTTTCCATCTTTGATCTTGCACTTTTCCTATGTTGCCTTTCCAGAGTTGTCATTCACAGTTTGTTTGGATGGAAAGATTCGTCTCTTATTTCTGTGGTAGGTTTTTATAAAAGTCTCGTGGGGAATCCTTGCAGTTTATTGAGATTTTGCCAACTAATGATAAAAATGTGCTGTCATCTTACCCATATTTCTTCACAGCCTGCAAAGGCACACTTGGATCAAGTTGAACAGCTCAGGAAAGAGAAAGAGGAAGCGCTAGCTGAGGAAATAAGGAATACCAGAGCAGGTAAATATTATTGGATAGTTTGGGTAATATGTACTTCTCTCATAATAATAGTAATTAAGTGTTTTGTATGATTTGTGTGAATAGTTAATGTCATTGACTATACACAGCAATGCTTGTTCACTAGTTACTGCCACTGTGTCTTGATGCTTAGTTTGGTTTTAAGGACCATTTTCATTGCACACAGACAACTCTATAAGCGCTCCGATCTCCTCCCTTATACAGGAATCACTCATTCTATAAATATTTTTGTGGTGGGTACGTTTCTTGATTTTTACATTTTTGCCAGGGCAGTGGCCGAATGGCCTACTCTTTATGATTTCCAACTGCTGAGGGATTTTTAATGTGCGCAACTTGCACATGAGACCTCCTATTTTTTTTGCTAGGCATCTGATCTCATTGGCCAGTAGAAGTATAACATCATTAGGGACCACTTGTTCTGAAAAATAGAAATTTCATCAATTATATTCCCTGTACTGGAAGCAAATCCAGTACCTTTAGAATTAGAGGCGGACGCTCACACCCATGAGCCACTTCTTAACACACACAACCCCCTCCCCCATGCTTAAGAGTCCCCATCGTCATTTCTGTCTTTTCTCCTTAAGGAGCATGGAGCAACCACTGTAGCTGGTCCCCATACAGGAAGCCTACACCATAACATCCATGCACTCTTGCAACAGTGGGTCTGTGTAGCAGTTTGTTTGACATGATGGAGGTACCCAGCCCAATGCACGACCTCCCGACTAGTTGCCTCTTATGACATGCCTGATTGAACAGTAGTCCTGTTCTTTCTTTGCCTCTTCAGAGACTCCATTGAGTTTTCATGTTCTAACTGCATTTTGCTATTCACAGTTCTTATTTCGCTTATTTGTTGTTGTTATAGATGAAGCATGCATGTTTCACCATTAAAAAAAGAGGATCCTGTTACATGCACATTGAGGCATATTGGGAATATGGTGTTAGGCCCATATTTGTTGACCATCGGCACACTAGGGGTGATGTTGTCAACATCATGCCAACTACCTTAACCTTCCCAGAAGTTGTTCTGGTACTCAGTTCATGATGCTGGGTCGACCCTGGAGCCGTTTGCGGTCTAAAAAAATCCCACCTCAACTGGGGATCGAACCATGAACCACCGAGCTAGGAAGCCAGTGCACTAACCAGTGCACTACCATGGCTCCCCAGGGCTGTACTACTAATGAATATCATTGAGTTTTCATGTTCTAACTGCATTTTGCTATTCACAGTTCTTTTTTCGCTTATTTGTTGTTGTTATAGATGGATGAATGAAGCATGCATGTTTCACCATTAACTTTGTACATTATTCTTTAAGAAATGCACTTTGTTTTATATATTTTTTTAGCACTTGATGCTGTTAGAACTGCTTATGAAGAAGAGCTGAGCAAGGAGAAAGATAAATACAAAGATGCTCTGATGACCATGTACACTGAGGAGTATGTCAATGAGATCAGACTTCGACATCAGTGAGTGTCTCTGTCTTTCCTCTTGTTATTATTTTTATCATTTGTCTACTTATCAGCTTTGTGTCTATGTTGTTAGATAAGTTCTAGGTTGAGAAATCAGGTAAACTATTCTACTACAGTAATTTCTCTTCCTTATAATGATTCAAAGCTAAATATAAAAATGTAACATAGTAAGTTGCGTTGCATTTAAAAAAAAAAAATAATAAATCATTAACAGTACTAAATCACCCGTGTGTTACCGGGGCCCGAAAGGGGAGCAAAGAATAGTAACACTGTCCCCTGCCAAGCATGTCGTAGAAGGCGACTAAGGAGGGTTGGGCATGGGGCCGGTTACCCCATCCTGTAAAAAAAAATTAAACCACAAAAAACTTCAACAAATATGGACAAGTCAAATAAAGAAAATAAAACACAGCCATCCAAGACGGGAAGGTCCTCTCGCGGGGAGGCGTATGATGCAACACAGAGAAAGCCGAAAGGAGTCTGTGTTGCTGACTAACCTTCTTTCTTCTAGGAGAACTTCCAGATTTGGCACCTGGAATGTTCAGACATTGAACGAACAAGGGAAAGTGGCACAAGTAGCAGCAGAAATGAGGGAATACAAAATCGAGGTTCTGGGAATGTGTGAAACAAAGTGGAAGGGGGTAGACAGGAAGAAACTCATCACAGGTGAATTGGTGCTGTCCTCAGGACACGAAGACGAAAGTTCACACCACAGTGAAGGGGTAGCTCTTATGTTATCTAAAGAAGCACAGAAAGCACTCATTGAATGGGAAGCTGTGGGACCCAGAATAATAACAGCTATTTTCAAAACAGCTAAAAAGAAAATTCATGTCAATGTCATCCAATGTTATGCACCAACTAATGACAAAGAAGAGTCTGTGAAAGAAGCATTTTATACTAAACTACAGGAAATTATGGATAAAGTAAAAAGAAGAGACATCACAATTTTGATGGGTGACATGAATGCAAAGATAGGTACAGTCAATACCGGATTTGAAGAAGTCATGGGAAAACATGGGCTAGGAGTAATGAATGAAAATGGAGAACTATTCGCAAACTTCTGTGCTTCAAATCAACTGGCTATAGGAGGAAGCATGTTTCCACATAAGAGAATACACAAGGCAACATGGTTATCACCAGACCATAGAACAGAAAATCAGATCGATCATATATGCATAAAGAAGAAGTTTAGATCATCATTGCAGGATGTAAAGGTATATAGAGGAGCAGATGTGGCATCAGATCACCATCTTCTGATAGCCAAAGTAAAAATGAAACTCAAGAGATATGCAACAATGCAAAATTATAGACAACAGTTTAATGTAGGACAGCTAAGAAATCAAGAAACAAGAGACAAATTTGCGGTCACAGTATCCAACAAATTCCAAGTGCTCCAACAGTTGGAAGATATAGAGAATACAGAAGACTATTGGCAGCAGGTCAAAACGGTATGGAAGGAGACATGTGAAG
This sequence comes from Oreohelix idahoensis, assembly GCA_024509875.1. Lineage (NCBI taxonomy): Eukaryota > Metazoa > Mollusca > Gastropoda > Stylommatophora > Oreohelicidae > Oreohelix > Oreohelix idahoensis. The sequence continues at coordinate 366,570 of JAMPIV010012903.1, forward strand.
AAATACTGGGGAAAAGGGAAAGACAACAAAAAGCATGGATAACAACAGAAACCATCAGTAAGATAAAAGATAGAAAAAACAAGAAAGCAGAGTTAAACACAAGCAAAACCAGAAGTTCCAAAGCCAAGGCTCAAGAAGTGTACACAGAAGCAAACAAAGAAGTAAAAAGAAGTATCAAAAGAGACAAGAGGAAGTATATTGAGGAGTTGGCAAGAGAGGCAGAAGATGCTGCAGCCAAAGGAAATATGAGAGAACTGTATAGCAGCACAAAGAAGCTAACAGGGAAATACAAGCAAACAAGTTGCCTCATAAAAGATAAGAATGGGAAACTGCTCAGCAATATACAAGAGCAAATGAAGAGGTGGACAGAATATTTTGGGGACTTTCTCAATAGACCAGCTCCACAAAACCCGCCGGACATCCAGCCAGCAGAAGAAGAGCTACAAATTAACGGTGAAAGACCAACGAAGGAAGAAATAAAGAAAGCCATAAAGCTTCTAAGAGATGGAAAAGCGTCTGGACCTGATGGCATTCCAGCAGAGGCCATCAAAGCAGATATCGACACGGCTACAGAGATGTTATATAAATTACTTGGTAAAGTCTGGGAAAAAGAAGAGATACCAGCAGAATAGAAGGAAGGATATCTGGTTAAGTTGCCTAAGAAGGGAAATCTACAAGAGTGCACAAATTATAGAGGAATAATGTTACTATCAGTGCCAGGAAAGGTATTGAACAGGATTATCCTTGAGAGATTAAAGGAGTCCATAGACAAGAAATTGAGAGATGAACAAGCAGGTTTTCGACAAAACAGATCATGTACAGACCAGATAGCCACTTTGAGAATAATAGTTGAACAAAGTCTGAAATGGAATTCACCACTATACATCGGATTTGTGGACTACGAAAAAGCATTTGACAGTGTGGACAGAGAATCACTTTGGAAATTGATGAGGCATTATGGAGTTCCCCTGAAGATCATTAATTTAATAAAGAAAACCTATGAAGACATGACGTGCAGAGTTCTTCATGAAGGACAGCTTACAGAACCATTTGGGATAAGAACAGGAGTGCGACAGGGATGCCTCTTGTCTCCATTTCTTTTCTTGCTGGCAATAGATTGGGTTATGAGATCATCGACAACACACAACAGAAATGGAATCCAGTGGACTCTGACTAAGCAGTTGGATGATCTGGATTTTGCTGATGATTTGGCTCTCCTGTCCCATAACCGTAATCAGATGCAGGACAAATTGAAAACACTCGATGAGAGGTCACAGCAATTGGGTCTGAAAATACACAGGGAAAAGACAAAAATAATGCGAATAAATGCAGGTAATGAAAACAGGGTTGAACTTGAAGAAACGCCAATACAAGATGTAGAATCATACACATATCTTGGCAGTAATATAGATAAAGTTGGAGGGACAGACAGCGATATCAAAATAAGAATACAAAAAGCAAGAGGAGCTTTCATTGCATTGGGAAATATATGGAGATCAAGAGAAATAGGATCCAACACGAAAATAAGAATCTTCAACTCAAATGTGAAGTCAGTCCTATTGTATGGCTCGGAGACATGGAGAACAACAAAGACAACAACCAAAAAGCTACAGACTTTCATAAATGGGTGCTTGCGTAGAATAGAGGGATTAAAATGGTATGACAAGGTTACCAATGTGGAACTGATGACAAGAACTGGACAAGTGCCAGTGGAACAAGAGATGAGAAGAAGACGATGGCGATGGATAGGACACACACTGAGGAAACCTGTTGATAGCATTACAAGGCAGTCCTTGTTCTGGAACCCCCAGGGCAAGAGAGGCAGAGGAAGACCAAGAAGTACATGGAGAAGAGAGTTGGAAACAGAGGTGAAATGATGAGGAGAACATGGAAAGAACTTGAGATGATGGCACGTGACAGGAGGACTTGGCATGTGTTTGTTGAAGGCCTATGCTCCTTTGGGAGTGGAGGGTTATGAATGAATGAATGAAACAGTACTAAATGTGTTAACAAAAATAGATAATTATTAGAAGTTGCTTACTTGTCAGGTTTTTTTCCTACGTTGTAAATTAAATTCTAGTCTGAGACATCAGGTAAATCTAACTTGTAACAGTTTAACTATTCTACAACAGTAATTTCCCACCATCATATTGACACAAATTAAATATAAAAATTTAATATACAGTAGAACTCCATTTATCCGAACCCCATGGGACCGAGCATCGTTCGGATAATCAAATGTTCGGATAATTGGATTACATGATGTATCGAGTACATGTACACATATTTCTAAAAATAATTAACAATCACAAGGAAAATACACTATAAAACATATTTACTTGTACTGTAATAATAATACCCACACTGTATTAGATCACTGTATCACCAAAATCTTTCATTACACTGCAGTGCATGTACTACTTGTATTAATTATTTTTGTTAAGAAAGAGAAATGTTTTCAAAATAACTACAAACAATTCAAAACCAGGCGCAACTTACGTATACATGTACTTGCACAGATGTAGCCCACTATTTAAAATAATGAGGAATCCTCTTTTGCGCCAAACTGGATAGTCTGCTTTTGGCTGCTAAGTCCCGCATTCTCTTCAACAGCAGAAGCTGTGTAGGACAGCTGTCATCTTCTTGCTCGTACCAAGCCATCGCTGTTTCTAGTGCTATAAAGGCCTCTTCAGGACTTGGTCGACGTTTTGGGTTTTCTTCATAATCTACAAGTACATCATGTACTTCTGAGGAGTCTTCATCATCGGTCACTACATGTATTTGGTTTTCTTCTTGCACAAAAGACAAAATTTCTTCGTCATTCAAAAACTGAAAACCAGAATCATTATCATCTTCTAGCCACATGTGTGCATCATCTTTGTCACAGTCCGAAAATCCGGGCATTGCTTGAAAAAGTTCCACAACTTCATTTATACAATCATCATTTGTGTCCACTGCAGTAGTTTCATTTCCTCCTTTTTTCCCAAGCAATCTATTCCAAGCCTTGTTGAGATTATCTTGTGACAGGGTGGTCCAAGCATCAGCTTACATATAGCAGCAGTCTTTGAGATTAAGCTTTTTTTGAAAACGCCACCACACTTTCTTCATCTTCAGCCAACAATAAACGATGCAGGACTTCCTTCTTGTACATCTTTTTAAGCTTTGCTATAACACCCTGATCCATTGGTTGAATCAGTGCTGTTACATTGGGAAGCAGAAAAATTACTTTAAAATTTGCATCAACTGCATTCAATGTATCCGTCTCTGGATGAGATGGTGCATTGTCCAGTAGAAGAATTACTTTTCCAGTTTTCTTTTCTTGTTCTTTCAACCTCTTCACATTTGGGATGAACTGATTTGTATACCAATCAAGAAATATTTCACTATTCATCCAAGCACTCTTCTGTGCTTTGTAGCACAATGGGAGACATGTCACATTCTTTAAACAACGTGTTTTTTTGGCTTTGCCGATCATTAGCACCGGTAAACGATGACTTCCACTGGCATTCGCGGCTACCAAAATTGTTACTCTCTCTTTGCACTTTTTAAACCCAGGGGCAGCTGCTTCGCGCTGAGATGCAAGTGATTTTTGAGGCAATGATTTCCAGTATAAGCCAGTCTCATCGGCATTATACACATCATCGAGTAAATAACCTTCTTCTTCCAAAAAAGCCAAGAATGTTTCTTTAAAATTTTCAGCGGCAGTTGCATCGCTAGATGAAGATTCCCCTTGAATCTCCAATTCTCGTATGCCATGACGAGATTTAAAGTTTCTTAACCATCCCTGGCTAGCCTTAAAGTCAGGAGGACCGTCAAGTTGACTGTTGAACTGAAGTGCCTTTTCACACAATAGAGAGCCAGAGATAGGTTCCCCTTTGCTTCTTCTTTGCACAAACCATATATACAAAGCCTCTTCCAATTTCAAATCTTTCGCATTTCTCATGGTTTTATGTTTCTTCGACCCATTTTCACTATCCAATTTCGATGCAAAACTCATAATTTTATCCTTGTTACTTTTGATGTCAGAGACGGTAGCTTTCTCAACATTGAAAATCCTCGCAAATGAAGACACAGTTTCACCTTTTCCTAGTCTCTTGATAATTTCTGTTTTCGTTTCAATTGACAAAACATTGCGGTTCCTTTTATATGCTTTAGGCCTACTGGAAGATGCCAGGTCGCACAGAGAAATACGTGTACACCAAAATTATTCTGCTGTAGTAGCAGACACAATTATTTTAAGTTGAACTGTCTGTTTAGCCAGTGTTCTGCCTAGAACTCACACGTACACTGGATTGGTAAACCAGATATTAACGGACTTTATGATCTAACTGACTTCATGTACGTAAGCGACCGTCCATTAGCCCATCTCATTGTCTACAAATTGTTCGCACACATTTGAAGCTTGCCGCATCAAAAGATTCAGAACTGTAGTCTAACGTGACTGGTGGAGACTGATTTTTTTTTTTTCTGGAAAAAGTGTTCGGATAATTGGATGTTCGGATAATTGGGGTTCGGATAAATGGAGTTCTACTGTAGTAAGTTCCTTTGAATTTTTTTTTTTTTTTTGGCAACACTAATAAATCATTAAATAATCAATCAATCAATACCCTTTAGCTCCCCAAGGAGCATAGGCCTTCAACAAACACATGCCAAATCTTCATGTCCTGTGCCATCCGCTCAAGTTCTTTCCATATTTTCACCTCTGTATCCAGTTCTCTTCTCCATGTGTTTTTTGGTTTACCTCTGCCTCTCTTTCCCTGTGGATTTCAGAACAAGGACTGCCTTGTAATGCTATCAGCAGGTTTCCTCAATGTGTGTCCTATCCGTCGCCAGCGTCTTCTTCTCAACTCTTGTTCCACTGGCACTTGTCTGGTTCTTGTCATCAACTCCACATTTGTGACTTTGCGTAGAATAGAAGGACTGAAATGGTATGACACCCATTTATAAAAGTCTAGCTTTTTGGTTGTTGTTTTTGTTGTTCTCCATGTCTCAGAGCCATACAATAGGACTGACTTCACATTTGAGTTGAAGATTCTTATTTTCGTGTTGGACTTGATTTCTCTTGTTCTCCATATGTTTCCCAATGCAATGAAAGCTCCTCTTGCTTTTTGTATTCTTATTTTGATATCACTTTCTGTCCCTCCAACTTTGCCTATATTACTTTCAAGATATATGTACAATTCTACATCTTTTAGTGGTCTTTCTTCAAGTTCAACCTTGTTATCATTTCTTGCATTTATTCTCATAATCTTTGTCTTTTCCCTGTGTATTTTCACGCCCACTTGTTGTGTGATGTCGATGTTTTCATAACCCAATCTATTGCTAGTAAGAAAAGAAATGGAGACAAGAGGCATCCCTGTCTCACTCCCGTTCTAATCCTTAACAGTTCTGTAAGTTGTCCTTCATGAAGAAATCTGCATGTCATGGCTTCATAGGTCTTCTTTATTAAGTTAATGATCTTTATGGGAACTCCATAATGCCTCATCAATTTCCAAAGCGATTCTCTGTCTGCACTGTCAAATGCCTTTTCAAAGTCCACGAATCCGATGTATAGCGGTGAATTCCATTCTAGACTTTGTTCAACTATTATTCTCAATGTGGCTATCTGGTCTGTACAGGATCTATTTTGTCGAAAACCTGCTTGTTCATATCTCAGTTGCTTGTCTATGGACTTTTAATCTCTCAAGGATGATTCTGTTTAATACTTTTCCTGGCACTGATAGTAATATTACTCTATAATTTGCGCACTCTTGTAAATTTCCCTTCTTAGGCAACTTGACCAGATAACCTTCCTTCCATTCTGCTGGTATTTCCTCTCTCTCCCAGACTTTGCCAAGTAGTTTGTATAATATCTCTGTAGAGGTATCAATATCTGTTTTGATGGCTTCTGCTGGAATGCAATCTGGACCAGCTGCTTTTCCATCTTTCAGAAGCTTTATGGCTTTTTTTATTTCTTCTCTACTTGGTCATTCACAGCTGATTTGTAGCTCCTCTTCTGCAGGCTGGATGTCTGGGGGATTAGTTGGAGATGGTCTATTGAGAAGTTCTTCAAAATGTTCTGTCCATCTCTTCATTTGTTCTTGTATATTGCTAAGCAATTTTCCATTTTTATCTTTTATGAGGCCATTTGCTTGCTTATATTTCCCTGTTAGCTTCTTTGTGTCATTGTACAAGTCCCTCATATTTCCTTTGGCTGCAGCTTCCTCTGCTTCCCTTGCCAAATCATCAATATATTTCATCTTGTCTCTTTTGTCTTCGTACTTCCTTGTTTGCTTCTATGTACACTTCATGAGCCTTGGCTTTGGAGCTTCTGGTTTTGCTTCTGTTTAAATCTGTTTTCTTGTTTTTCCTGTCTTCTATCTTACTAATGGTTTCTGTTGTTATCCATGCTTTGTGCTGATGTTCTCTTTTTCTCAGTACTTCTTCACATGTCTCGTTCCATATATTTTTTACTTGTTGCCTGTGGTCTTCCGTAGCTGTTTCATCTTCCAGCTGTTGGAGTACTTGATATTTGTTGGATACTGCGATTGAAAATTTTTCTGTTATTTCCTGATTTCTTAGATATCCCACATTATACTGTTGTCTGTAGCTACAAGTATATGCTGTTATAAATTTCTTGAGTTTTAATTTTGTTTTAGCCAACAGAAGATGGTGGTCTGATACAACATCTGCTCCTCTACATACTTTCACATCATGCAATGATGACCTAAACTTCTTACTTATGCATATGTGATCAATCTCATTCTCAGTTCTGTGGTCTGGTGATATCCATGTTGCTTTATGTATTCTTTTATGTGGAAATATGCTTCCTCCTACAGCTAGTTGATTTGAAGCACAGAAGTTTGCTAATAGCTCCCCATTCTCGTTCATCATACCTAATCCATGATTTCTTCAAAGCCAGTGTTGTCTGTTCCTATTTTCGCATTTAGGTCCCCCATCAAAATTGTGATGTCCTTTCTTTTCTTATTGTCCAACACATTTTGTAGTCGGGTGTAAAAGTCTTCTTTCACAGATTCTTCTTTATCGTTTGTTGGTGCATAACACTGGATGATGTTTATATTTACTTTCTTTTTGGCTATTTAAACCTTGCTGTTATAATTCGGGGTCCCATTGCTTCCCATTCTATGAGTGCCTTCTGTGCTTCCTTGGACAGCATTAGAGCCACCCTTTCACTGTGGTGGGCTCTTTCCTCTTCATGTCCTAAGGACAACACCATTTCTCCTGTGATCAATCTCCTCTTCTCTATGCCTTTCCACTGTGTCTTGCAGAGACCCAGGATATTAATCCTGTAATTTGTCAATTCTGCTGCTACCTGTGCAGTTTTCCCTTGTGCCAATCCTGGAGATTTTCCTAGGCGAAAAAAGGTTAGTCGACAGCCCAGACTCCTTTCGGCTTTCTCTAGGTTGCTTCATGCGCTTCCTTTCCAGAGGACCTTCTTCTGTCTTGGGCGGCTGAGTTGATTTATATTCTTTATTTGACTTGTCCATGTTTGTTGAAGTTTTTGTGGTAAAAAGTTTTTTACGGGATGGGGTAACCAGCCCCATGCCCAACCCTCCTTAGTCGCTTTTTACGACATTTCTGGTAGGGTACAGTGTTTCTTTGCTCCCCTTTCAGGCCCCAGTAACACACGGGTGAATAAATCATTAACAGTAACAAATATATCAACAAAAATAGATGCATTAGCAGTAAAAGATACATTAACAGTAACTGAGTTTTCACATTCAGTGAATGTTCTCAGTATTTAACAGAAGAATTACAGTGATCGTGTAATTAGCAGACTATGAAGATTGGAATGCGGCAAACTCAAAGACAGTTTGTTAACTCTTAATGGACATGGTAGATTTCTCATGTCTAACATGAGGAATTTTCTGTCGCTTTGAGTTTTCACTTTGTTTTTAAGTTTAAGGGTCGGTTCTTTCCAAGTGTTTTAATTGTATGGTAATTGTTACGGTAGTTTTATTGATATCGTCTGCTAGAATTGGCAGTGCGCATTTTAGGGGTCAATAGAATTAATATAAATTGATTTTTTATACTTCATGGATTAATGAACGCGAAATACACGGTCAAATTATGACGTGTTAGCGTCAATAAGGTCACGCTTCGTGACTTAGTTACTGGACCCTTGTTACGTTGTCCGTCAAGCCGTGAAGTCGTGTTTTTACCTCCTTCCACTATTGAGCTTTGTTAATAGCCATATTTATGTAAAGTGATACCAGGACTCAGGGTCAGTCCAGATAATAAATATACAAGCGAATTCAGAAGGTTAGTGATTAACCTGCGTTACGGAAGGATGGTTAATAAGTAATTTGATTATTTTCGTCAAGACTCATGTGCTCACTTCTGGCTGTCTGAATCCCAGCAGCACATGTATATAGCCATGATGTTCTGCCGACATGAATTCATTATGACATGGACGGAGATAAATATATATGCAAGTAAATTCTAATGAACTGTATGTGAATGTATACCTACGGGAAATGTCTTCGTGTGTGAACTGTTTAATAAATCATGGACTCCAAGTTGAAGACTTATCCACATTGATACGTTACGGCTGTCTGTTGAATTGACAATGTTGATCATTATGGTAGTGAAGAACTCTTCCGATGAGAAGATGTATAATATAATAATGAGCTCCGAAAGGAACCGATGTCCTCTTGGACATTCAACACATAATGAGTCCACATAATGGTGACCCTCAATTGAAGATTATAAACGAACGAAGCACGCATTCGCGATTCAATAAAATAATGAACCAGCTCTGAACCAGTATCCCTTATCAGCTGCAGCTACCTTCCTTATCAGTAATGTTGTACATAGTTGTAAAGGAAACTGAATGAGGATTAATGAAATATAAAAATGGAAGAAAATAAAACAAAAACTTTATTCAAATATACCGACACTGTAAACTGGCCTGCCATCACGAGTGCCTGGAAAAATTGGTCCTGAATACTGGCCTCTCATCCTTTAAGAATTAAATGTATGACTGAATTGTTGTTTTAATGTTTGTTTTTGTTTTGTCTTTCTGTCACAGAGAGGAGGAGGAGAGAATATCTGAGGAGCTGCAGAAGCTAAACATGCATTATTCCAGCAAGTGTGAGGATTACAAGCTGTTGGAGATGAAGCTGCAGCAAACAAAGCAGGACTATGAGAGCCACATTAGTCAGCTCAGTACAAGGTATTTTTTTCTCTGTGTAAAATTGAAGTAGAAACTTTTCAGTAAAATCACTGTCACTAATTTTATTTATTTTTCACTTTATTCATTCCATAACAGTATCATCCTTGAGTTCATCCTTGAGTCTTCAGGAACTGGTGTGGATCTACTGTCCTAGTCATGCAGGGGTGCACGGCAATGAGAGAACTGACAGAATAGCTTTGAGAGCACCCATAGTGGGGACACTGGATATGGGAGAGATACTGAGGACAATTAATGGTCTCCTGTTAGAGAATGACACTGCAATAGATGAATTAACAAGGCTAAGACTGTTGGCATTTGGCATTAAACATAAGACTAGCAGGGATGGACGTATGAGAGGATGCATCCGTTGTTACAACCAGCGAGCTACAGGAACAATTAGCATTCATAACCTTCAACATCTGCTGAGAGAGACTGAGCACCTATGGGTTTGTCCGGAGTGCACTGCGGTCAGTTCTGATCAACAATAACAATCATTAGTTCACAGAACCTTAACATCAGTATAAATTATTAGGTCTCAATTTCTTCTTGTCTCGTGAGGCACTAACTTAAATATCTCTGAATACTAATATCTAAGGATAAAATATAATGTCAAGGTAGTTCTACTGTATGGCTCTTAAACATGGAGAACAACAAAAACAACAATCAGGAAGTAGTTTCATAACAACTCTAAATATATAAAAAAGTAGTTCCTGGACTTTCATAAACGGGTGCTTGCATAGTATAGAAGGATTGAAATGTTTTGACAAGGTTACCTAAATGGAACTGATGGACAAGAACCAGACAAGTACTAGTGGAATAAGAGTTAACACATTAACTACCGCAAGCCGCTGTCAGCGGCTCACAAAATAATCACATTTGGACCGCAAGCCGCTCAGAGCGCCAATCTAATTTTAGTAATAAAACGAATGCAAAATGTACTGAAACACTTTCTGATCTAGTTCGAGATTTTAAGTTGCCACCGGAAAACAAATTCCCAAAGTAAGGTTGTTGTAGAACACTGGAAAATTGATATTATGTTCATATTTTTCAGTGTTTTGGGTTAGTTACCAAATCATGTAAAACTGTTTACCGTGGCAACTACTGATAGGACTACAAAAAATGCATGTACATCTCATCTAACGGCTGAATAGGATAGAAACGTGTTTCAACAATTGACTGATAGATCTAGCGACGAGGACAAGAGTGAAAATGGTGTGCACATTGATTGAAATTGTGATTTTGATAGAGATGGGGCGCAAGCAGTTATAATTGTGAAAATATTGCAAGCCCTCGGCCATCGGAGGGCCTTGAAATAGCAACAACCTCTATTAGAGTTACAACCGGTGTTTATTGTAATAGTACATTCATTTATCTTTAAAATGACGTGTAATTCATAAAAATCTAAACAATTACGAAAACTACAGCTTACTTTGTGCAAACACCTACAGGATGAAAATGGGAAAAAAATGTAATTCGGCCACAGTGTGTTTTTCAATTCGGTAGTTAATGTGTTAAGAAGAAGACAGTGGCCATGGAAACCTGTTGATAGCATTATCAGGCAGTCTATGGAAACCTGTTGATAGCATTATCAGGCAGTCTATGGAAACCTGTTGATAGCATTATCAGGCAGTCTATGGAAACCTGTTGATAGCATTATCAGGCAGTCTATGGAAACCTGTTGATAGCATTATCAGGCAGTCTATGGAAACCTGTTGATAGCATTATCAGGCAGTCTATGGAAACCTGTTGATAGCATTATCAGGCAGTCTATGGAAACCTGTTGATAGCATTATCAGGCAGTCTATGGAAACCTGTTGATAGCATTATCAGGCAGTCTATGGAAACCTGTTGATAGCATTATCAGGCAGTCTATGGAAACCTGTTGATAGCATTATCAGGCAGTCTATGGAAACCTGTTGATAGCATTATCAGGCAGTCTATGTTCTGGAATACCCAGGGTAAGAGAAGTAGAGGTAGACCACAGAACACATGATGATGATGGTGGTGGGGTGAGACACAGAAAGACCTTGAGCTGATAGCCTGCTACAGGAGGACTTGGCATGTGTTTGTTGAAAGCCGTTGCTGCCTGGTGAGTTAAAGGGTATTGATTGATTGATTGAAGGAGAAAGTAAGCACACCTAGAAGAATGACTGAGGTCTTTCAACCATTTGTACATCTATTTGGGAGCCACTGTTTATATTTGTGTGAAAGATATGATGAATTAATGATAACTGATCATTTACTTTTATTTATTCTATGCAACAGAATGTGTGGAAAATTTAATTTCTGCTTTTTTTTTTTTTTGTAGTTGTAAGAATATATATATTTTCTTAAATTGTTTCTAATAGTCACCAGGTATTGTCAGTGACGACCATTTTTTTCACTTTCTTCTTATTTTAAAATCTCACTATGTTCTTTGAAGCAAGCACTGTTGCTCTCTATTTCTGAATGTCTTTGACAGTTTTTCTCTTATTCCTGTTTGCCTGTATCTCAGATTCATATCAGCCTTGTTTATTATTATTTATAATTTTTAATTATTTATAATTTATAATTATTTATAATTATGGCAGCGAGACCTGGACGACCTATGCTAAGCAAGAAAGAAGGCTCAATACCTTCCATTTGCGGTGTCTACGCCGCATCCTCGGCATCTCGTGGAAAGATAAAGTGACAAATGTCGAGGTGTTGTCACGTGCTGGCCTTCAAAGTATGTATACGCTTCTTAGACAGCGCAGACTTCGCTGGCTTGGCCATGTTCGCCGCATGGAAGATGGTCGCATCCCAAAAGATATCTTCTACGGACAATTAGCAGATGGCAAGAGAACAGTTGGGCGACCACAGCTGAGGTTCAAAGATGTGTGCAAGAGAGATATGAGGGCACTGGACATGGATCCAGCAACATGGGAGGATGAAGCTGCCGATCGCACTAAGTGGCGATGCTATTTACGGCGCCACCTTAGATTGGGCGAAGAGAGGCTCACACAAGAAGCAGAGGTGAGGAGAAAACGTCGAAAGGAGCACCAGGAAAATAAGCAGCTGAGGGCTGTCACCTCAGGGGCGCATTCCCATAGTCAGTTATGACTGAAGGGGCTATTATTATTATTATTATCAGCCTTGTTGGTCAACTTTTCTGTATGACACAGTGCAGGTTTTAGTTTTAAACCTTTTGTCTTGGACACATTCTCAATTGAAGTCACTGAAAACATACTCTTTTTTTCTCCAGCAATGACCATTTAGAAGAGATGCTGAACCAGGAGATTGACCGCCTGAAGGATTTTATCAAGACAAAGCCGTCCAGTGCAAGTTTGACAACTGGCTCAGCTACAATGGAGGAGGAGCTTTATGATGCCAAGGTGAGAAATTGTGTTGACTGCCTCTTCCCTGTTTATACTTTTATAGTGAACACTAATTATTCTGATACAGTAAAAAATTCATGACGGTTTTTTGGCTTTGGTGCTGATAACACTATTTTTTGGGTTTAAATATTGTGTGCCTGTGCTACATAGTGACAACACTGTATCTAAATGAAGTAAAGAGGGGAAGGTAAAGTATTGACATTTTGGAGAATTATGGTAGTCACGGGGGTGGTACAGGCAGTGTAAATAGAGAAAGAATGGGGGGGGGGGGGGGGGAGAAAGAGATGACACGTCACTGAGGAAAGGCACAAAACTCTCAGGGATGTCCAGACTGAAAAAGGATGAATATAATTTGTAGGGAAGGAAACTGGCCACCCCACCTCTCGATACTGGACCTAGTATTGTGAAGTCTCCAACACTTTACTCCCCTATGGCAGTATGTGCAATGGGGCTATCTTCTTTTTTTGTGTGTGCATAAGTCTGGTTAGAGAATAAAGATTTATAGCACAGACGAAGAAACCAGTGAACTCAATTGTAATAATTGATGTTTTTTCCCCCACTTAATTTTCTGTTGTTAATTACAGATCATGGTACGAGTAAAAGATGCTGAGCTACAGAAGCTGAGGTCGCAGGTGAAGAATTTGGAAAACAATTTACACAGGACTACAGAGGTAAGCGGATTATTGTTTTACTCTGTGTTGAGGCAACAGGAGCAACTACATTTTTTAACACCATCTAAATAAATTCATTAAAATAAAACAAACTGAGCTAAAATTATGTTTGTTAGTTTTAAATACATAGAATTGGATAACATATCCTCTACAATTTTCTTAATAACTGTATATATTAGTATTATGTAATGACAATTTTATTAATGTGGGGAAAATATTTTTAAAACATTTGAACATTTGTTGTTGCTAATTCATTACCACAAAAATGTATAAAGTCATTTTTATTAACGAAACATAACTATTCATGATGTGATGAACAAACCATACAGAGCTTAAAAGGGAATGAACTGTTAACAAAACAAGACACCAAATTTATATACAGACTTCTAGTAAGAGCACAAGAACCACCATTGAATACAAGAATAAAAGAGGTTACAACTATTTCATAACTGATTACACACAGATTTTTAGGAATATTCACACAGTAAAGGTCAAACCACAAGCAAAAGAGGTCACATTTAGGTAACTTTACAGCTTTACACCAATTGTACACGAATCGGTGAAGGCAGGGATAGCAGCCCCAAAATGCAGGTTATGCAGTTGCAACATGAAGGAAATAATAGCTTCCAACGCAAAACAAACACCTGACATGTACAGAGCTAGCATGCTTAACACTTTACCAAGAACCTCGAAACAAACAAAACTTAAGTTACTAACTATATTAGCCGAATTCAGACATCTAGTGTGGATATGCAGGAACAAGGCAGTGTACGAAGGCAGACACTATTACCACAAAATATTCTCACAGATATACACAAAAATACAGTCATTAATAGGACAAATTTAAACTATACTACTCGTCAAAAGTCAAGGGCCACTTAGAAAAACCTTGGTTGAAACCATAAAACAAATCTGATATAAACGTAATTGGTATCAGTCAAAACGGCATTTATTGAATACCAAATTGACATGTCACGTAAAGAAATGGAAACACACATTCAAACGCAATGAAGCTGTGAAGTGTGTCACCCACCTTTTCAAAAGTCACACAATAGATATTGGACAAAGAGACATTTCAAAATCGGGTATGACCACCGTTTGCAGCAAGGCATTCAAGACAGCGTAGACGCATCGAGTCCACAAGGGTCGGAAGAGTATCCTGAGGAACAGCTTGCCATTCCTGAAGCAGAAATGCAGTCAGCTGTGCAACATCTATTGGCAGGGGGTGATTTGTTGACAATCTTCGACCAAGAAGATCCCAGAGGTGCTCAATCGGAGAAAGGTCAGGTGAATGAGCTGGCCACGCCATCCTGATGATCCCATGTTGCTGAATAAACTCATTCACCACACGAGCTCGATGGGGTCGAGCGTTATCATCTTGGAGGATGGCATTACCATCTATGGCCTCCAGAGCAGGCTGAACAATTGGTCTCAAGATTTCGTTCTGGTATCTTGGGCCGGTCAAGTTGCCTTGGATGATGTAAAGTGGGGTCCTGCCATGTCTGTAGAAGCCTCCCCAAACCATGACAGAACCCCTACCATAACGATCCACCTCTCGAATTGTGTCATCAGTAAATCGCTCTCCTGGTCGTCTCCAAACTCGAATCCTGCCATCATTGTATGACACAGTGAAGCGAGATTCATCAGTGAAGAGATCTTGACTCCATTGTTGCCTTGTTCATCGGATGTGCTCACGACACCAAGCAACACGGGCTCTGCGATGAGCAGGAGTAAGAGGGATTCTGACTGCAGGACGTCGAGCAGCCAGTCCAAATTCATGTAAACGTCTGCGAATGGTGCTTTGACTGACATTAACGTTTACAGTTTGTCTCAGCTGACATCTTAGAGTGGAACAAGTCACTGTTCGATGGCGCAGGGCTGACAACAAGAGGTACCGGTCATTATGTCTATTGGTGCATCTAGGGCGACCTGGCCGGTGGCCATTCTCCACACTTCCTGTGGCCTGAAATCTCTCCAAAATTCTTTGGATAGTAGAGTGTGACACTGCAAGCCGTCTAGCAACCTCACGGACAGATAAACCACTTTCAACCCACGCTATAGCCCTCATTCTTTGTAAGGTGTCAAGACTTCTTCTCGGTGGCATGGTTTTTGCAAGTGATGAAACTACCCTAAGTCTGCTGATTGTAAAACAAATTAAGAGTGAACTCTGTTCACGAAAAGTCGCCATTGCACGTGGAATGTCAATCAGCACGATTACTTCATATGATTGGTTGTACGGAAGTTTGAAAAAACAGATTAAAAATGTGAATTTATGGTCAGCAAACCAAATTGCACGTGATCACCATGGTTGTCGGTGAGTTGTTTTTATGCTTAGCGTGCATAGAGGACTGTCAGAGAAAGATATTGCACCCAATTTTACTAAAAACTTCCTTCATTTAATCATTCTATATGCTTATATAAAAGTATATTGAAAATAATAGGGTGGCCCTTGACTTTTGACGAGTAGTATAGATAAGAAACCTTGTACTAGAAGATGGGCCTTGAGCGTTAAGGGAAATAACTCAAACTATAAAATTAGTAATGGAATGTAATCGTTATTTTTCTTTGTCAACATACTTGAGCAACTAAAGAATATCCTCTTGGGTTACTACTAAGTTGTTGTGTGTATTTAATTGTAAATTATTTAATTTGTTAATAAAATGTAAATAACTGTAATATAGGACGCAATGCCATGGCAATTTTCCCTATACGTGCTTGTTAAAATTACACAAGTCAATTTCATTTAAACATCATCAGTCTTTAATTTTTCATTGTCGCCTGTAAATAAAGTCATGAATCATCACCTTCACTGGCCATTCACGCTCACTCCATTTTGTGTTAAAACACACTGTTAATAACCTTATTAAACCATATCTCTCTTCACGCTCACATTGAAGTTTCTATAAATAATACTCTCAATGTTGTACAAATTTAGAACCCAATAAAAGAAAAAAGAAAAAACAAAGAACAAAACAGTTCATTGCAATGAATTCTGCACACTGGGCAGTCATAAACAGTCTCTGCAGAACACCCACAAGATGTGTTTGGTTTGTTCTTTGAGAAAACAAAACATCATTTTTTTCACATATGCATTTGTGTAAGTTATTGTTTACTGCTGTTTTTTTCCTTGTTTGTATTGAGCCCATTCGGTAACATTCTTCACTCATAAACAAACTGAAGTAATCATAAGAAGCAGCATCTAGATCTAGAGTGTATTTAGGTCCAGGGTTTCCTACAAAGTCACAAATTTCCACTGAATTGTGCTTTGTTGACAAGTCTCTTTTGTTTGGTCTGTCATTAGTATGTTTACTACTTTCACTAGTTTCAGTTTCGTCAGTGTCACTGTCACATGTCTAAGTCAGGTTCGCTTTTCAATATCCACATCTAATTCGATGGCATCCTCACCATTTTGATCACATAGAACGTCATCTTTCAACGTTCCGAAGCAAAGATTCCACTGCCCGCAAAGCCGCGGCTTTAACCTTTAGCACGCTGCGGGCGCCACATTGCGCCGAACGTAACCTATGTTCTCCATGCTGGAGGCGCAATGTGGCGCCTTGCGGCTATCATCGTTTCTAGCATTAGGACTTGTGTACACGTGATTTCAGCCCCGGATGTTAAGTTCTAATGTTATTTGCAAGAGAGTTAGCTTCCGTTTCCGATCTTAAAAAAGTGATGGGTGTATCCACATTTATTTTTTGTAAATTTTTTAAATCGAAATGAATCGGCATCAACACGCTCTAATTTTATTGGATTCTGACGCCATGCGGTGTGGATGAGATTTTTGTCTTTATAAGCGCTGATATCGGTTCTCAGATTATGTTTGATGGCTGAGATGGAAACGAAAGTAAAATGGCATTTCTAGTATGTATAATTTTCGGGATTAGGATTAGGAATATCGGAAAGGTTTAGGATTATTGCCGAATGTCACTGCTGGCTAGGGAGTTTGTTCCTTTGCTACTGATGATGGGTGTAATGAAAAGATCGTCATTTGATTTGTATTAGTCTATTGGTCAAATGACTTTCATTGAGATGCAAGGGATATGGACTCTTCGTTTGTTGGTCATTTTTTTAAAATTCTTTTTAAATTTTAAAATTTAAAAAAATTTATTTTTTAATTTTTTTAATTTTTTTTTCATCTTTCCTTTCCTTTCTTCCTATCACATCTAACATGTACACAAACAAATTTTATATCATCAGATTCATCATTCATTCATTTCTATACAGTCTAAAAATTAGAGCAATTGACCAAAAAACAAAAAAAACTATAGAATTTACAAGTCACCCACCATAAAAATGGGGCGTTGTGAAAAAGAATGCAGTGGTTGGGCAAGTTTTCTGAATTTTTATGCAGCGTCATAAAACTTCAAAATGTCGATCGATTTCATAAATAATTTCAGAAAACGGAAGCTTTGCTTGTTACCAGATATATGTTTGTAACTCAGGCCTCGTTTATAGTGAGATCTCGTTGCACTATGGCAACGAATGACAGCACACGCTTCACGGGCGGAATTGGGCGTTTTAGACTGGACCTTAGACTTTGCTCCCGGGTGGTTTAAACAGTAAAGGGCTAAATGTGGAATAATGACACTGGAGGGTACCTGACTGTTCTTGAGTTGGGGGAGGCAAAGGCAACGAAGAAGAGAGCTGGTCACCTCACCTCATAAAGCTGAATCTAGTAGGGTGAAGTCCATAACAGTTCACTCCCCAGTAGCAGATCCTACTTTGGGACTACCTTTATCTTTTAATGTAATAATCCTGGAGATAATCTCAACTTGTCACATACAGGGGTGTGGCGAGATGGATAATTAGAGATGAACAATAGATCAAGTCAGGGTATTCTTGACCTATTGAAATACCCCATCTCAGAAATGAGCACTGGTATATGGATGGCACAGAATATAGTCAGACTGTAAAGTACTCTTGTCCAGATCGTAAAGTGATATAGAT
Organism: Oreohelix idahoensis; assembly: GCA_024509875.1. NCBI lineage: Eukaryota > Metazoa > Mollusca > Gastropoda > Stylommatophora > Oreohelicidae > Oreohelix > Oreohelix idahoensis. The sequence goes on from JAMPIV010012903.1 coordinate 384,722, forward strand.
CAAGAGCCTACCTTGCCGCTACGACTACACCTATGCTTTTATAAATTATTCCCAATTAATTAATTCACAAATATAGAACATCAAAATGATTTAACAACTTCAGAAGTTAACAAAATCAATCAATTTACTTTGTTGCTTAATCTTCTCTTTTCTTTGTACTTGGAATGAAAACAAGGATATATATTTACAAATTTACATTAATCAAAATAAGTGACACAATAAATATTCACTGTTTACACAATCTAAAAAAATGTCCTTGTTTAGTGTCTTATTCATCATCTGACTAGCACCGGATTCTGGTATATCAATTGTGGTAATGTTTATTTTATGCACTTATCTTCCAAAATTCCTGGTCTGTGGAGCTGCTGTGCTACACCCAGTTGTTGTATAGCTGATATTGACACACAGTTCAGTCAATATGCTGGACTACCATCACTATGTGGAGAACAGATATTTAGGAGTGGTCTAATCTCTTTTGTGTTCTGTTGTCACAATACTTCAGAATGCACTGTTGGATCCACCACCAGATTGAACGTCAAACCTGCAACATGATAAGCCTTGTGGATAGTATCGTTCCACATATGACCACATATCCTAGTGTGTGTGTGTGTTAGTGTCATCAAAGTGTGCTTATATATGAGGTGCCCATATGTCTGTTACATAAGTGTCATTACAAACCTAGTAGTTGCATAATAATATAACAAAGGATACAATACTTGCATTATATAAATAAGATAGATAATACAACAGATATATACAGAAAATAGTATGATACAAACATAATAACTCTCCAAGCCAGCTCTAACAAGTGCTGATAGCTTGATGGCGTGCATTTACCAGACCTGAAAAGGACTACTCGCAGTGCCAGGCCGGATATGATTTGATTATATTTCATCATCAGCTGCCATGACAAAGGTTGGCTGTAATGGATCTCCAATGTCTTCTGTCTCTTGTCTTGGTGGTGCACTCTGAAAGACTCTTTCCTGTCCATCTCTTGATGTTATTTTCCCACTTATAGCGCTGTCTTCCCCTTGCACATTTGCCTTCAACTCTCCTTTGTATTATGGTCTTCTGCAAGGTGTTATGCCTTTTTATGTGGCCAAAGTATTTTAGCTGTCGAACTTTGATCTCCCTCATTAGTTCTCTTTTCATACCTAGATTTTCTAGGACCTCCTTATTTGTTTTCTTCTCTTTCCATGAGATTTGCCCCATTCTTCTATATATCCACATTTCAAGAGCCTCACTTCTATCTTCCAATTGCTTATTCATCGTCCATGTTTCTACACCATACAGTAATGCAGAATATATATAACATTTTATGATTCTCAGTTTTAATTTGTGAGATAACTGTTTAGATGTCAGTATTTGTTTCATGTTGTTGAATGTAGCTTTGACCATTCCTATTCTCCTCTTGATTTCTGTTTCACATCTGCCATCTTCTGTTATTATATGACCAAGATATAAGTTGCTCTTGACTTTTCCAGTATTTTCCCATTTACGCTTATCATTAATGTGGGCTTATCGTCTGTTTTGCTAATTATCATAGTTTTTGTTTTCTCAATATTAATGTCCAATCCATATTCATGACTTATACTGTTCACTTGCTTCACTAGTTCTTGTAACTCCTGTTCGCTTTCAGCTAACAACACGGTATCATCTGCACATCTAAGGTTGTTTATTGACCTTTCACTGATGAAAGGAAATGAAAAGAAAGAAAACAGAAGCAAAGTCCCTCAGGTTAAAGCAACTATATAGCGAACAGTACAGTCAGCTGGACAAGGAAGTTAAACGCCAAACCCGAGCCAACAAAAGGAATTTCCTAGACGATCTTGCAAGACAGGCAGAAGAGGCAGCACTGAGAAATGAACAAAGCACAGTATACAAAATAACTAAATTCATCAGCGGAAAACGAGGTGCAAACATTATTACATTAGTAAGAGATAAGCAAGGAAATCTCATCACGACAGCAGAGGGACAGGAAACAAGATGGGCAGAGCACTTCAGAGAAACTCTGAATAAGGAACCACCAGAAACACAATTGAATGTTCCTGAGGCTGAAAATGATCTAGATGTAAATACAGACATTCCACGAAAAGAAGAAATCATCACAGCAATCAAAGGGTTAAAGAACGGAAAAGCTCCTGGCCATGATAACTTAAATGCAGAGCTATTTAAGACAGACCCTGAGCTAGCAGCAGAACTATTAGAACCACTTTTTGCACAAGTCTGGAAAACAGGGACAACACCATCAGAGTGGAACAAAGGAAAACTGTCAAATTGCCCAAGAAGGGAGATCTTGCAGACTGCAATAATTGGAGAGGAATCACTCTTCTCTCAGTTCCCAGCAAAATACTAGGCAGGATAATTATGCAGAGAATTTCAAAAGCAGTGGACCACAAACTGAGGATAGAACAAGCAGGATTTAGAAAGAACAGAAGATGTGTAGATCATATATTCACTCTCAGGAACATTAAAGAGCAGTGCTCAGAAAAGACAGCTGTACATTAATTTCGTTGATTTTGAAAAGGCTTTTGACAGCATACATAGGGACAGTTTATGGAAAATACTGAGGGCTTATGGAATTCCAAGCTGCATAGTGTTAATCATAAAAAGCCCCTATGCCAACTTTACGTGTAGTGTTGGGCAGAGCAACCTAACCTTTGAGGTGAAGACAGGACTATGACAGGGATGCCCCTTATAAACCACTCTATTTTTAACAGTCATAGATTGGGTGATGTGCCAGACAACAGAGCGCAGTCCAAGAGGAATAAGATGGACTACATTTTCTACATAGGAAGATCTGGAATATGCAGATGACATTGCACTACTAGCACATTCACATCAACACATCCAGGAAAAAACGGATAGACTTAATAAGTTTAGCCAGCAGGTGGGCTTGAACATCAATTTAAAGAAGTCAGAGGTCATGACGCTCAATGTGAGCAACCCTGAGCCCATATCAGTAGGGAATCAGCAACTGGTACAGACAGACACCTTCACATACCTAGGATGCATAGTAACACCAGACGGTGAGGCAGGCAAAGACATCAACATCAGAATGAATAAGGCAAGAACAGCCTTTTTTAGCCTAAACAACATCTGGAAGTCCTCTCAATACAGCACAAGCACACAATTAAGATTATATCAGAGCTGTGTGCTTTCTGTGCTTCTCTATGGTGCGGAATGCTGGAGAGTTACAGAGAAGGAAATGTCGAAATTGTCCTCTTTTCACAGAACATGCCTAAGAAAAATTCACCGAATCTTTTGGCCGAATGCCATCACCAACCAAGATCTGCTTACTCGGAGCAAGCAAGAGGACATGCACACCATCATAGCTGGCAGACGCTGGAGCTGGGTTGGCCATGTCCTCAGAAGAGACCCCGATGCCATCACAAGAACAGCTATGCTTTGGACCCCTGAAGGAAAACGAAAGAGAGGCTGACCAAAAACAACCTGGCGGAGGACTGTGGAGGCTGAGATGCAAAGAATGAACCAGAGTTGGGGCACTGTACGAAGGATGGCCGCCGACCGAGCAAAGTGGAATCAATTTGTTGTTGCCCTACAAGACGCCACTAGGCGTGATGGCCACTGACTGCTTTGACGGTCTGCGGCTAAGGATCAAAGAAGAAGAAGACTGATGTTCAGTCCTGGTATTTCCTGTATCTGTTTGAAAATTTTTTCGGTGTATAGATTAAATAGGCAGGGGGACAGCACACAACTTTGTCTGACACCTCTTTTTATGTCTATGTATGGTGAATAATTCCTTCCAGATCTTACTGTGGCAGTTTGCTCCCAATAAAGGTTACTGAGTATTCTTATATCTTTTCCATCAATACCTATGTCTTCGAGGCATTCAATTATTTTCTCATGATGGACTCTGTCAAAAGCCTTCTTATAGTCAATGAAGTACATATACATACTTTTTTGGACCTCTGTATATTTTTCTGCTAATATTCTTAGGCAAAATATTACCTCTCTTGTTCCGCTGTTCTGTCTAAAACCAAACTGTTCTTCTTGGATTTCGCTGTCTACCTTACTTTTTAATCTTTCATGTATGATTTTGAGCAGTATCTTAATTGCATGACTCATCAGGCTGATTGTTCTGAAGTCTGAACATTCTGTTGCGTTAGGTTTTTTGGGCAATGTTATAAAGACTGATGTCTTCATGTCGTGTGGTAAATATCCTGCATTGTATATATTGATGCTTAGATCTGTGATTGTATCTATACCAAAGCTCTCCAGGGATTCTATAATTTCAATTTTTATGTTGTCCATGCCTTCTGACTTTCCTTTTTGTATCATATGTATTGCATTCTCTACTTCTGATCTGAGAATGTTTGGGCCTTCATTAGAATCTGGTGATGGTTTTTTACCTCTGTTGTCCTTGAATAGTTATTTTACGTACTCTGCCCATCTGTTTGATATGTCTTTCTCATCAAGTAAGGTTACACCATTTTTGTTCTTGATACAGCCTCTTCCTTGGGCAAACCGTGACCTATTTGATAATTTCTTTATTTCTTCATGCATATCTCTTGTCATGTGCTTTGCTTCCAAGTCTGAATGTCCAGCATCATTTTGCATAATTCTGGTGGCTTCTGTCTCTGTTTCATACTTTATTTCTTCTGTCGTTATTTTCCTTTCTATCCTTGTTTTTGCTTTGGTTCGTTTCGTTTTTTCAATTATCTTTTCTCAGCCGTCACTAGCTCATACGTCACTTCCGCATGACGCCTCATTTTTTTCAGCCATCTTGAATGTTTCTTTCTGGGATCCAGCTAAGTGATTTTTTACTTGTTTTAATAGTGTTGTTCATTTCTGTCCTCGCTTCGTCAATTATTTACTTTCCTGTTTCGGCACGTCTTTCTGGTTTTACGATTTTCTTGCGATATTACTGTTATCGTTTCGCTCATCACCGTCATTTCATCTGCTTGTATCGCTCATTTGGCGATTTCCTCCTCATCGTTGATTTTTGTAGCACCTATATGTAGTTCTTGTCCTTGTCACCTGTTCGTAACTGTGGCTGACGAAGGGTAAAACCCGAAACGTCCCTTGTTTCATGTGTACCGTTTACTTGTAAAACTGATTTCATACCATATTATTTTTTATTTATATATTTACTTCTATTTCCTTGCATTTTGTTTCTATCCACCGTTCTTTTGCTTGTCTACACATAGTACTTATGTCGTTATCTATTGTTTTATATTCTGGAGTGTTTTTTGCTTTCTTTCTGTCTGCCATTTTATTCAAGATGTCATGTGTCATCCAAATTTGATTTTTCTTTGGCTCCTTTTTAGGCAAATTTGCATTTGCTGATTGTATGCTTGTTTTTAAGCATTCCCATTTTGTGGTTACTTTTTCTTATGGGTTTTCTCTTCTACACTGCTCCATGCTTTCTGTCAGTAACTGTTGAAATTTATTTTTGACGTCGGCTAGATATTTTTGTTTTATATCTGGTTGTTTCAGTGCTGATATTTCTTTCTGGGGTTCCTCCGGTCTTCTGTTTCCTGTTCTTTTCAGCTTTATATTTACTTTGATGACGACCGGATTGTGATCTGAATTTATGTCGGCGCCAGGATATGTCTTTGCACTTGTGACATTGTTCTTAAATCTATGTTTTATCATGATATAGTCAATTTGATTTCTTGTTACATCTCCTGGGCTTTTCCATGTGTATAATTTCCTTGGGTTGTGTTCAAAAAAGGTGTTACATATGACCAGCTGGCTTCTTCACAGAACTGGATAAGTCTCCTCTATCATTTATTGTCCCTAATCTATACTGTCCTACTATTTTCTTGTATTTTCCTTTTCCTATTTTTGCATTCATATCACCCATTACTATCAACACATCTGTAGATTTTACTGGTTTAAGTGTGTGTTGTAGCTCTTCATAGTATTCTTCTATTTCTTCCTCGCTATGATCTTTAGTTGGTGCATAAGTTTGTAAGATTGATATGTCGAATGGCTTTGCTCTCATCTTTAGTAATATCATTCTGTCATTGTGTGTCCTGTATCCACATACGTATTTTTCTAACTCCTTCTTTATCAACATTCCTACTCCTCTTTCATGTTTTTCTCCTCCTGAGTGTATAAGCGTGTATTGGTCTCTTTTTATGTAGCCTGTATCCAATAGTCTTGCCTCTGCAACTCCCAGTATATCAGGTTTCATGTCTGTTGCCTCTAATATTAGGTTGTCAAGCTTTCCTTCTCCATTTAGAGTTCTAACGTTCCATTTCCTCTTTTTAGGCTCCTCCTACTAGTTTTTCTCAGAATGCTCCCTTTCAACAGAATTTGAAGAACACTCGTCATACTTCCTTACTCATTATAGGAGTTGCCTCTTCCCTGTTATTTTGTACAGTAGATTCTTCCCCAGGGGACAGAGAGTTCTCTACATATCGGTTCTTGTCTTTTGGTTGTGATCTCATTACATTCTGTAGGATGTACGTGGTAAGGCCCCAGGCTCTTCCATGGTGGCTAGCTGTTGTCTTTTTCTATGCCTGACATGCCTCTAGTGCGCCACGCACTTTGCTGTTCCGCTTTGTTAGCCATTGATCTTCTTAGATTCCTCCGCCTCACTCACCATCTCAGTCTTTGTGTACTGGGGATGGACATTCCCTTGAGTAAGATTACTCCTACTCCACTCAAGACTTTATCCTACATTATATTTATGGTATCTCAATATTCCTTAATCACATCACAATAAGCGAAAAAGAGCCATACCCGATATCTCAATAAATATTATCCATATAATACAAAACAATGTAATAACTTGTACTGTACATGCTTGATTTCATTATATCATGTCAATATAAACATTCACAATACAATTGTATTAATGTAATTGTACATACCCTCAGGCTTTCAGAATACAATATGCAGGACCCTGGTAAGGCTGGTTCTAATGCAATTTCTCTAAGTCGAGATGAATTTAGCAGTATCAGCTATCATACATCTGGTCTGCTCTTGTAAACTGCTGGATTCGTTGTGTGTGTCCTGATCTTGAAATCTCACCTCTATATAGACTCAACTTGCGGGAGTATCAGAGAGCAGATAGTCACACATTCATTGTCGACTGAAAAATTCTCCAATGGAGGGTAAAATATGGCACATGTGCTTTTCTAGTAACAAGGATCCCATACATTCTGTCCATCCACTTCACCTATCACTTTCACTCGTATATCTAGTGGTAGCTTACTTTCAGCTTCCTTTGTGTGAAAGTTTGACTCCAATTTGAGCATTCTTCCTTTTTATCTCTACATTTATATACGCCTTTGCATGTTCGCTTCTACGATAATTTACACAATTTTGCCAATTACTTTGCAAATATGGCAAGGGGTGATAAACCAAGAAAGTCCATACCTGTCTTCCATCTGCTCCTAAGTTGTGATAAAGGGTGAAACCTTTCCCATTATTGGTTTTGGAAATATTCGCTCAATTCTAACCTATTTTACACAGTTTAAACATTCCAGTGTCGAATGTTTCTTGGTGATTTTGGGAAACTCTTCTCTGATTGGTGGAGCAAAATAATCTGATTGGTCGAGTGAAATAATACACAGGGGATTCCCTGATATGGTGGAATCAACTACCAGAGAATTTTACAGAGTTCACGACAAGGGGTAGCAGCATCAAAGTGTATAGGCTCTCCAGCAAAGTAAAATGACAGCCAGTCTAATTAGCACACTGTCACCAAGTGAGCTGCTGACTATTGTTATTGTGGTTAAGATCTTGCACTGTGGGCAAACCCAGCAAATGTTAAATGGCATGAAAGCTGATTATTTCTGTAGCACTCTGGTTGTATACACACCTGATGTATTGTCTGACTCATCCATCCCTGCTAGTTTTATATTAATATATGTGATATCTTCTTCTTGTTTGGTCCTTGGTCACTGACTGACAAAGCAATCCATGACCATCACGCCTAGTGGTGTCTTGTAGGGCAGCAACAAACTTGTCTCCACTTTGCTGGGTCGTCAGTCATCCCTCGTGTGGTGCCCCAACTCTGATTCATGCTGAGCATCTCTGCCTCCACAGTTCTCTCCCAGTTGACTTTTGGCTGTCCTTGCTTTTGCTTTCCTTGCTTTTGCTTTCCTTCTAAGTCCATAGCATGGCAATTCTGGTGATGGTGTCAGGGTCTCTTCTGAGGATGTGGTCAACCCAATTCCAGCATCTACCCGCTATGATGGTGTGCATGTCTTCTTGGTGGCTCCAAGTTAGCAGTTCTTGGTTGGTGATGGTGTTCGGATATTTGATGTCATTTCAGCATAAAGTTTCAAAACAGTCAGATAAATTGTATTACGAATTTATATATTACTGATGATAAAGGTGGATTAGGTTGTGAACCAAGTAAGAAGTGTGTTGTGTACGGCTTTTGCGCTCAGGCGTATATCAATCCTTTACTGAAATACAGCTGTCTGCATTAGCTATAAATATATAACGTGACGTATGTATCGTCTGCCCATGCGCAGCCGAGCGGTCAGTTTCCCGTGCGAGTGATAAAATGTAAACAGCCCTGACGGGACATGCCATGGTTGTGTTCCCGTGGTGAATGTGTTATTCGATATATTTTCTCAGTGGCTTGTAATGGG